>CM060255.1:4209754-4564057 GCA_030684275.1 Acipenser oxyrinchus oxyrinchus | reverse complement strand
ATATTAAAAAGACACCCAGTTCAACTCTGCTAACATATTTATCCTTTGAAAATGACCTTTTAATTAACTCAGTTTTAGGATTTACAATAGTTTAAGATGGAGATGACAAAAACATGAATTCTTTATGCCTGACATTCAAAGAAAGTTTCAAAGGCAATGGCCCTGTAATTCCATAACACCAGAAATGCAAAATACTGAAATATGTGCACTTTCCATCAAAGCTAATTAAGAATTAAGTAATTTTAATTTGGTCAAACAAAGATGTGTAATTAAAAGAATAATGAAACAAATACATACAGATATACAACCGATGGCTGGGAAATTTGATTTTACTGTATATTTCACTTGTCACATATGCAGATTAATCTAATCATGGTATAGAATGGTTCATTTCTTAGACCAGCATGTTGCACTTTATTTAACCAGAGGAAATCTATATATCTGGAGGAGGGTCGACAGGTCAAGAAAACAGTAGTTCTTTGGACAGATTACCATGCACAAAATGAAGGCCAATTGGGTGAGGTCAGCCTGAACATTCACACAGTATCAAATGTATTTCACCTGCACTTTTTTTCACAAAGCAATATTTTACTGCACTCTCCAGGCATTGTATGACAGGAGAGGAAGAACTCAAGCGTGCAGCTGCTGATGAATGCGTTTCAGGATTAGTTTGTGCTGGAGGCAAATCCTTGTATCAATTAATCACCAATTAATAAAATGCTTCTGATATGCCTGCTTAATTAATATACAGCTACTAATTTGGAAAAGATGAATGAGTCCATTTTTAAATATCTTTAATGTAGTGAAACCCATTCTCATAAAACTGTGGTAAAGTTAAACAAAAATTACTGCAAATGACTGGGAATTGCAGACTAATTTCCTTACTTAAATCTAATTAGCTTTTAAAGTAGACTAATGTTTTCAATGAATTATACTGACCGCAACACATCTGGGATTGTGCACAACAGGGGCCTAATTACACCCTGCTTTTTAACATGCTCTGAATATGCATAAGTTGTAACTAACGTGCAGTCACACTGTCAATAGGATGTAGGGCTACCAGGGTAGCCGGGACAGTGATGACCTGATGTGAGCCAGCAATGACTGCCTCAAATTACTTTAGGTTAGGGGTGGGAATCTGCAGTAAATTCTGTTCTCTGGAACCCGCGGAATCATCACTTCTGAGACAGTTCTTTGTGAAACTTGTGGAAGCCCCTGCCAACCACACTGTATGAGTTTACCATCACTTTCACCATGTCTGGAACTGTCGTTCAACAGGTGATCAATGTGATGGCATTTGCTTAACAAACATAAGCCACATAGAATTGTGCACTACATACTACATACTGCAGGGGTTTCTATGTGTTTTTTTTTTTTTAAACACCTCTATGGACATACTCACATACAGTGTGCACAGTTTCGCAATATTTCTAATTGGTTGGCTTGAGACAAAAGAATTAAGCCTGTTGCTGAGCTGGGATTTGGAAACAGAATCTTATGGCTCCCTATGCTCAGCTCAAACCCCCTTTTATCTGTATAAATGCTTTTAGCATGTCTTTAAATCAAATCAATTAGGTTGCTCCTAATATCAGATCTCTCACTTTCGGGGTGTAGCTGATTAACCAAATGAATTAAAATTATGACATAAAACCAATTGCCCGGCTAAAGAAATTCTATACGAAAATGGTACTGGAGATGAAATACAAGTCAGCCGTATATTGCTGCAGGAAATGTATTAGGATTTACAATCACTGGACAACTGCCATTCCACTCTGCTTTGACATTATCTACATTGTTAGCCAGGTTATTCTTAATATTATTGCAAGATCTAGTGTCCTGAGTGATTAATTCGTTCCACTTTGTGAATAGTGAATTGTGTTCTAGGCTCTGCTTTCATTCAAGCTAAAACTAGATGATGATGTAACAACGACTATGACAGGGAACACACTATGGTCTACTTGAAAACATTATAATTGAAATAACATGTAACGAGACATAAAGTAATTGGACACTGCCAGGTAAGTTCTTAGCCTTAAAAGGGACACAATGACATGTGTACTGAAACATCTCAGCACTCAAACAGAATTAACATGAAATTCATACCCGCCTAGTTATTGTTCTACTCATGCCATATGTAATTTGTCTAACAGCTGCAGTTAAAATAATTATTCATTTTTAATCAAACCGAAGATGTTATATTGCCAAGTGTATGATAAGTCCTTTCCCACGTTCTGTTATTAAAATTTTAAGGAATCATCCTCAGTACAGGTCCCCAGCTTGGACTAAATGGAAGGGCTAAAGTGGTTTGGCTTATAAAATCATAATGGGCTTGTCTAGTTTGATAAACTGTTACCGTGGCTGGCATACAGAGTGAGAAATCGAGAGAGAGCGAGAGAGAGAGAGAGAGAGAGAGAGAGAGAGAGAGAGAGAGAGAGAGAGAGAGAGGGGGGTGGGGTCTAGATTTGTGTTGAGGATGCCAGAGCTTAAACTCACCTTTCTGGAGAGGCTGGGATTTAACTGTAGTTGATTTCTTCTTGAGGGCCTCCTTGGCTGACATGTCACAGCAGGAGCCTTTATTGGTGTCCTGGTCACTGTCAGCCTGGTCACTGTCCCCATGACCGCTGTCTCTAAGGCTTGCACGTTCAGGGTCCTTGAATGTGGAGCTGCTAAAAATAGAGAGGAGAACCAAAGTGTCTCTTTTACTGTCTCTAATTTGAGTAATATGGTCTGAAGGAGCAATTCTGACAGGAATGCAAATGCGATGGCTGAGCAAGTTATTTAATAGCCCTTACCTTTGAACAAACTGCTGCCTGCTGCCCATGTAATTGGGCTCTGGGGAAAATTGTCTGTCTGTGAAGGAGAAAGGAGAAAATTTACGTATTGTGCTACACAGAAACGCCTCCTGCCGTGCAACAAGATTTCCTGGTGGAAAAATGATTAATAATGCAAAGTTGTCTTTCATCTTTAGATTTGTATATTTTAATTACACAACACAGGGCATGTCAATTTTGCCTTCCAAACAATTCTTCCAAATAATTCCAGGTTTCAAATGAACTGCCATCATAAACAGCAGACCCTCTTGAAAAGGGCAACCTCCTATTTTTAGCTGGACAGATCAAATGATTTCTGATTCTTCAGGAGGAAATAATAAATAACCAAAATTATTATAATACCCATTTTAATCATTACATGCATCATCTATGAATAATAATTTAGACATTGTTACACTATGGAACCAAAACAAACTGGTTAGAATCCAACTTCCCACAAGTCTTTTCATTGAATGTACAGAAACTGTTTAAATGCACACATGCTTTATCCCTCTCAGTTTCTGTATCCATTTTAACAAATGAAGTGATGCTCATTATTATTATTAGTTTATTTAGCAGACCCCTTTATCCAAGGTGACTTACAGAGACTAGGGTGTGCGAACTATGCATCAGCTGCAGAGTCACTTACAATTATATCTCACTCGAAAGACAGAGCACAAGGAGGTTAAGTGACTTGCTCAGGGTCACACAATGAGTCAGTGGCTGAGGTGGGATTTGAACCGGGGATTTCTTGGTTATAAGCACTTTTCTTTAACCACTGGACCACACAGCCTCCTCATACACAGTCTTGTTCTGGGTATGAGTTTATGAATGCTTCCTCACAGCTGGAACCCATTGACTCATCAGGACAG
The DNA here is from genome assembly GCA_030684275.1 of Acipenser oxyrinchus oxyrinchus. NCBI lineage: Eukaryota > Metazoa > Chordata > Actinopteri > Acipenseriformes > Acipenseridae > Acipenser > Acipenser oxyrinchus. Next base: position 4,560,375 of record CM060255.1, on the reverse strand, counting down.
AAGATAAAAGGACAACCTTCATTCTTGCGATCAAGCCAATTCTCTCATTACACCGGCAAACCTAAGTTATGGGTGTTACAGTGCTAGTGAACCATGCAGGCATGGGCCCAACCCCAGACATTTTCCCTGGACTCTTCAGGAGCCCAAGCAGCAGTGGTTGCTGACGCTCAATGAGGTGAACCAGCCCCAGGGAGAGCAAAGGACAATGCCCTTCATGTGGATCCCCAACCAAGATCGACAGCTTGGTTTGAACCACGTTTACAGGACACCCACTGTACCCAAAAGGGCGGTGCTTTCACTAGGGATTGTCACTTGGGATGCCTACAACATCTATTTAAATGGATATAGATACTGAGGAGGATCAATGGAAAATCTTCAAACACTTTATTAACACTGTACAACATGTACAGTACCCTGATTCGATTAGACAGCTGGACAGACTCTGCATGATTTCCAGTATCCCTAAATACCCTCCATCTGATCCTGTGCAAGAGCTAAGAAGGTATTTAAACTTGCTTGATACTACTGGATTTTACTTTCGATTAAGCGATTACTACCTTTGTGGGATGATTTATTGACAATAAACTATTGCATTGTTACGTTAAAACAAAAAGCAACTGCAGCTCATTTTTCAACCCATTTTAAATCTTAGAAGAAACTAAAGAAAGAAAATACATAAATAAATTATGCAATCAACTGGTTTCATGGAATTAAAGTTAATTTAATATGAACATCGCATGATATCTGCTACCACTTGAATTCAATTACACTAAATCTCTCTTCCAGCAATTGGCAGTGAAGTTTTAGCATTAAAGAGTCCTATGAGGATAATGCTACCATTTTACCTGAGTGCTTCTTGGTTTTATATAATTTCCAGTTCAGTAATAACTAACCTAGTCTTGCAAAAATATAGTGGTTTTTGAATATTATATATCTTCAACAACAGATACCAGGCACTTCATCTACATTTTGAATTGAAAACAATGTTTAGCAATACCTAATTGTTTTTCAATGCTACTATAAAAAGTCTATACATATTCAATTATCTGCTGTTGTTAAATATAAGTTTCTGGTACAGCAGCGGAGAAACCTGCACAGGCAGTGAGCTGGCAACAAAAGCAATGAGCTTGACTTTCTGCAATTACAAAATTAGCATCACAGCAATAATGAGTTTATAAAACTAAAACCTTGCAGCAGTTCAATTCTGCAAAGCAGTTTTTCTTTCTAAATGCTTTTGTTACCTTGTTGGATGTATTTTCAGTAAAACTTTTTGCAGCCTGATATTGCAGAGCTTGAAGAGGTCTTTTTCAAACCTCCTGGTGTCCTTGCAGCAAGAGCGTACTTACTTGGAGTGTTGCAAATGCTGAACAGTAAAACTGACACTGTAGCTTTAAACACGATGCACCATGACAAGGATTTGATTTCTATTGTTTATTTTCTAGAGTACAGCTGCACGGTATGTGCGTAACTATAATGTTCCTTGTAAGGATTATGCTTTGGATTGTAAGGATTGCAGCTGAAGTTCAAGGTAGATCCCCGGTGGCGGTTCAGAAATACAGCACAGCTGCCTCAAAAAATGACCTGTCTGCTCTCAGGAGCACTGATGGGTAAAAAAGCCCTGCCACAGACAGGCATGAGGTTCTCAGAAAGATTGAAACTAAAATCTTTGGGCTCCTGAGTGGTGCATCTGGTAAAGGCACTCAGCATGGAGTGCAGGATGCGCCCTATAGCCTGGAGATCACCGGTTCGAGTCCAGGCTATTGAGCCGGGTTGAAATAAAAAAAAAAAATAATAATTGGGCTTTCCAAATTGGGGAGTAAATGAGAAAAAATAAATGGCAGATTCCAAATTTAAAAAAATAAATAAATAATAATCTTTGCCTACCCCTGCCAACTTGTGTGGACATGAATACTTTCAGCTAAGGGCTAGTGAATTTAGAAAGGGAGTTACTGTATCTGTGACAAGGACTGACACACTGCAAGTGGGATTGTAAGAAAACTGTGATGGAAACTCTGATATGGACTCTCATTACAACACAAACACAGGCTTTTTATTGAAACATCTGTCCAAGTAAAAAAGTGTATTTTTCTTTCTGCAGTATATCTTTCAATGATTCAGTGTTTGGAGTTATATAAGAGACATTCATAATAGCACAGTATCCATTCATAGAAAAGGTGTCCTCGCGGTTTCATGAACATAGTTGTATTTTTTGTATTCTTTTATCTTGTTTGCACCTTTTATCCAGTCCTCTGGTCTCAAAATTTCAAAAGAAATGAGTCTCTAAAAAGGCTTTTCAGGTTAAAGCCGACAACAGCCTGTAACATGATACAATTTAAACAATAACAAAAAGGAATATGCAACACAAAAATACACTGCAATCCTGTGATGCTGTTTCATGAAGATGAGAATAATAAAAAAAGATGGGAACATTTGCATAAAGCACAATTATGAAGCAACGGAAATCACTTGCCTTCATTTTCTTTGAACTTTGGTGGCACTCACATCTGTTTTGCCAGCCCGAGACTGACACCAATATGCGTGCAGCTTGCAATACATTAGCTTTACCCAAATGGCACTGTGACATCTCTTAAAAGCATAGCCAGATAATGAAGCACGTAAAAAAAAGCACACAGCAAATAAACAACATTGAATTCCCAATGCTCATTATCATACGTATTCAATATGGCCTGTATTCATTAAACAAACAAACAAACAAAAAAGATCAGTAGATTTAAAATGACATGCTACCCATCCCATATGATTACACTTTTAGTGCTGATGATAATAAGACCTTGCTTGCCTATATCCAGCTTCTATCCATTCACTGGCTGGCACTGTAAAACTCAGGGGGCAGTAGTGGCACTGGTACAGGACAGCACTGCAGCATCCAATATTTACATCATCCTAAAATATGTACTTAGCATGAGCCACACTGCCAATAAAAAGCACATTAAGAATCTATTGAAAGGGCTTCCCTGTCAAGTAGAGTGCAGATGGATTCTATCGCCTGAGTTTTCCTGTCAATTTAATATACTGGGTCATATTAACACCAGAGCCTTGTCAATAAGGCGGATCTGAATCCTAGTAATGGAGTTATCCTGCCAATATAATCGGGTTCATATTTATCGAGCTCTGCAGTGTTTGGAAAAGCTGTGAAACAGGATTAGAAGGTTACCCTGTGTACATCTGGCTCCTTGGCATAGAAATAGTTTAGTAATTTGATCGTACTGAAGCTGAAAAAACACCTGTCTAACCACATTTCCCCCATAACACAATCTCAGGACAATGGAGAATCTCTCTTGGCACCAGACAGCACTGAATTATCTGAACACATTTTCTGTTTGCTGGCCATGCACCTAAAATCTTACAGGACAAGCCAATTAGCTTAACAAACGTGAACATGACAACTGCTCTAAAATAGTTCTGATCCACTATCCTAATTTAACATCTGTGCTCGAACAGCAAGATCACTTGCTGGTTTGAAAATTAAATTCTCATCTCCAGTAAAGCTTGAAAAATGTACTAGGCTCCTGCAAAGTTCCACTTGGTAAGAACTCATAATATCTAGTCTTACTGTTTACATGTTACACTGCTCAGTTGATCATTTTGCTTTGTGCTGATACGTACAAGTTTTGTATTAACTTTTTTTTTTGGTTATACAGATGACCAATAGTTTCATTACATTTGAAGCTACTTAAATGACTATAAAGTTAAAGGAACACAATTAATGATAACAAAATTGAGTACATGTTAACAAATGTAAATGCACCCCCCACCCCCCCCCCCGTTTATATATATATATATATATATATGTAAAAAAATGTCGAAATGTAAAAGCTTGTATAAAAAAGACATATGGACTATACTGAGCCACTTCACTGAGCCACAAAAACCCTATTACAATCTGGGATTACAAAATCTTGCATGCATGTAAATAGTATAAGGGGTCCAGCTGCACGTCACTTCAAAACTGTGTCTGCGTATGTGTCCATACATGTGTGAGATTTCTTCGATTTGCTCTACCAATCTTTTGTCATGCTTGGGTTTCTATTCCCTTTCATTCCAAATCAGTTTGAAAAAAAGACACTTGTGTACTAGAGATATTTGTGAAGCATTTCACAGGAAGGAGACAATAAGGAAATAATTGCATTCTGGTCAGTGCCAGTGGTTAATTATCAAGACAGGACAAAGGGTTGTAACAGGCCTTGCAGTACATGCTACAATTACATGGTCCTCTTTTAAAAACACATTGATAATTGTGCAACAGTAGGTGGTGGAATGGAGAAACTGCAGTGTTGAAAAATGACAAAAGACCCACCTCAATCTCATTTCCTTCTGCCTAAATATGCTTGCTGACTTACCTGCAGGTGTCTATACAGTGCAATAGAACAGCATGATAAAGACAGCTGCTTTCAGTTTACTAGGAATTGAATATACGGAGAGAAGCACAGCAACATATGACACCAGAAACTAACAGAAAATAAACTCTTAAATATAGTCCTGAATTTGACATTTTACCAGTAAGAACTTCAGTGGAAAGCTTCCTGAATAAATAAAGAAGTAAACCCACAGATCTGGACAAGTAGTTGTTTTTCATATTGACTACATTCCCTTTGTTAATGCTGAATTCATGTTAGGTTTTGGGTTTATTAATGAATATTTAATGTCACAATGGAAATTTGACAGGAAAAAAAGAAATGCAAAAAATAAATAAATAAGTAAAAGCAGAGAATACAGGGTACAAGTCACAGCGTATAATATATAAGAATGCATCTCTCTATCACATGGACAGACTCACTGGCATTCTGCCTGTTTGCTGGTGCGTTCCAGGTGTAACCTTTATACAACTGATTCAACCAACCGAACTCTAAACAGGCTATGGTTTATATCCAAGCACAAAGCAAATGTCCAGCCGCAGGCGTGTCCAGCCCCACACCCATCCATTCTGGGAAATCCATCACGGGCAGCTAATGTAGTGTACTGCTCCTTTCAGGTAAGCCTCTTACTGCTGCACTGGATGTTCATACAAGCTGAGTTTTACACAACACTAATATGCTCTGCAATTATCCAAACAGGATGTTACTCCAACAATCTATAGCCTTTACATTCGTTCCATTTACATTTTTACAGGGAATGCTGTAGGACTCATGGCCTTATTTATTTCCATGATGTCTCACAGAGATTCTTTATAAAGAAAGGAACAGTACACCCAGTAGAGCAGGGGTGTCGTGGAGGGCCACTCCACTTCAAGTTTGACAGGTACAATTATATAATGAAGCACTTCAGGGTCTGGATGGAGGTTTAATTGGTTCAGTTAAACAATTTAGAACAGGGTTGGAACAAAGGAGTGGAAGGGTCGACTTTGCCCCCCATAATGGTGAAAATGTTACTTTCAGCTAAACATTGGCCGATCGTTCAAACCAGGGTGTTGACTCGGCAGAATCCGATACTATTTTGGTGCTTGCAGTGAACATAAACTGAACGTCTGTAAGATATCGAAATACAAAGAAAACACCACAATGAGTCATATATAAACCCCACTGCTGAGTGGAGAGTTGCAAGGTTTTGTTTTTTTTCCCTTAAAACTAGAATGTTTTCTTTGCCAGCTACAGATATTTAACGTATTTATGTTCATGCTGAAAAGGTGCTAGTTATTGCACTCTGTACTTCATTTCAATGCACTAAACAGATCAATGTGTGAAACATAGTGATACTTTAGAACTGTGAAAAGAAAACGTGATTGTAAACCCGCTGCCACTTTACAAGTCAGCATCTCAAACTACATTATTTAAAATGCTGTGAAAAAGTGTATTGTGTGGCTAACATAGGTTAATGGTAATTTAAGACTGTAGTCAAACTACAATTCATAACCCTGCACCTCTCCCCCTTCCCCACTAATTTCTCTATCATTCTCTATATGCTCAGTGATCAGTAAATATATTCTAAGTAGTACTTACAAAAAAGATCCATCTCCCTGTTGCAGATACAATGCAATGGTCAAGATAGGAGGTCTGTCAGATTAAGACACTGTGCTGACACGTGATTCCTTAATACAGTCTACAAATGACTGATTTTTCACAATGAACAAACTAAAAGGGGCTCTGTTATTGGTATATACTTTGAGGAAAAATTACATTCAACAACACACATCAGAAAGTGGATATATGTTATTCTTTGGCAATAAAACAATGGGATTCGTTCTTTATAGGGGGAAACAGCTTCCATATTAAGCAGCACACTCTGTTTTTACTTGCAGTGTTTGTCTACAGGGAGACATGCCTAAGCAGCAAAAAGATACAAAACAGCTAGTGGCAGCTTATATTTAAATCTGAAAGGCATTTCACACATACAGCAGTAACATCACAGCTAGAACACAGTACAGCTGTGACAGCAAGTCAACGCCTTGTGTTAAATACAAACATTAGCACACATGCCCAGGTTGTAACTATTCAGCAGGTATACTGTAAAGAACAAAAGATGCAACAAGGAAATGCCATTAGCAAAGTGCAAATAATAATAATAATAATAACATCTATGGCAAACACTAAAAAATGCATTAGATCTGCAGGGGTTCAAATAGCTGGCTCCTCTTGAGGATTTACAAATACTGCTTAAGAATAGCTTGTTGCTCATCTGAGGACCACTTGAAACATAATACCTTTTGTTTCACAAACAATGCTCCTAAAGCAATCCAGGTAATCTATTTACCCTGCCTGCTGTCACCAAGGATTTCTTTACACAATAAGGACCAACACAGTATGATTCACAATGCAGAAATGAGTTTCTTATTAAATATTCAAAGCTCTGTGAAATGGCCAACAGGAATAGGTTGTCAACACTTGGATAATGTGAGTTTAAAACGACCAAATTACTTATGGGCTGGGATAGTTGCGGTCTGATCCCCAGGTAGGTATAACTCAGTGGATCAGCATGTTTTTATAGCAGGCTGCATGTCTTTGGGGGCAGGTAAATCCTAGCAGGAAACAAATTGCTATTGCAAATCAGACATGGGTACTTTATCCCATTGTTTTGCCTATAGAGAAGACCAGTGCCACCAGCAGAATTCAACATGCAGGGATGATAAATCATTGTGTTGCAAATAAAAATGAAAAGACATGGTCTTAAACTACTGTAAAATGTTAGGGGGTCGTCCAAAATTATCATGAATTACAGCAAACGTACATAGCGTGCTCTTTTTTAAGACTTGATGTATTTATATATTTTTTTACTTTAAAAGAAGCTTTTTTGCTTAGTACGGTGTATTGTATGAGAAACAGGTTTTAGTCATATTATTATTGTATGTATTATATTTGAATGAATTGTGCACATATTTGCAAACTGGGGAAATACACTAACAAATAAAAACATTTATGTACCATTTGTCATTCAAACTAAAGTTTTCAACGTATGAGAAAAATAAGCAGAGCTTGCTGTCACTTCAGTGCACTTTGTGCTTTCTCTTGAGCTGCAAAGGAAACGTGTTAACATTAGAGGATCCTTTTCTCAACCAAAAGTGAAATATCAGGAACTGTGACAAAAATGACATCTCTGGTGGCTACAGTTCTTTTGCAGTAAGGCATGTGAATATTTCAAGCTACATAAAAATGTCATCATTTTCTTTTTTTTTTCTTCTTTTATTTATCAATAAGCATATACTGCACCGCGACCTCTCCCTCCCAGCGCACACTTTTTTGTACTCTTTCAGAAAATGCAGATCATTTTGCATGGCCCCTAAGCAATTTCTGCAAGCAATGTTTCAGCACCAAGGCATTCATTGTACAGTAATATATAAAACAAAAATAATAACAAAGCAGTATTTCTGATTTGGCAATGTAAAACAATGGAAAATGCTACCTACTAATCGACATGGGAAATGTCAGTGGGTATGGTAATGACAAGCTGTATTTGCAGATTTAATGAACAGTTTCCTTTCTTCCTGCACACAGTAAATATTGTTATAGTATTCTTCTTTTAAAAGAATGAGACCTGTGTGGTTTTGTACAGAGTCAGAAGCATCTGCGCAGAGAAATGAAAGTCCTCTCACGTGGGAATACAGATCTCAGATTGGAGAGTGATGACAGCGCGATTTAATATGTATTAGACATGTAGATATGGGTTTCTTATTCAAAGACATGCCAATAATAAATGACACTAATATGATGTTCTATAATGATTAGGGCAGTACTGGCATTTTGGGCCCTATTCATAAACGTACTTGCCGACTGCAGTAATAAAACAAATTTTGTTTAAAACTAACGAAAGTTGTCCATATTGCTATTCATAAAATGATCTGAGCAAACGGGCGTCTGTCGCAAAGCACTTTATGAATGGGTATACAGTCGTTCAAGAATGAAAATCTGCTTCTTTCTGATGGCTTCATCAGCATTATTAATGTTCCCTGGGTGGTGTCGGTAGCTGTTGCAAAAAGAAAAATGGACAGTAGCCTACTACCGAAACCCGAGTCTGCAGCTGCCAGTCACGGGCAGTTTGCAAAACCTGATTCCGATGCCCCTATCACGTCTGCCAAAAATTCAGGATATGTCATAATTTAGGAAAAAAAAAGATTTTTTTTTAAATTAATACTTTGTATTTTTGTTTTTTTTGGCAACGCTGGTAAACACATTTCCATACGCACACATAAGATTTCCATTATTAACTGCAGGACCAAAAAAAACAAAAAATAAATAAACAAAAGCACTGTAGGAGGACATTTGAATAATACTGTAATTCTAATAATAATAATAATAATAATAATAATAATAATAATAATAATTGGGAATTTTGAAAACTTTTTGAAAACTTTAAATGTTAATCTTACAAATTGTCAATTATTATTATTATTATTATTATTATTATTATTATTATTATTATTATTATTAATAATAATAATAATAATAATAATAATAATAATAATAATAATAATAAACTCTGCTTAAAGCAGGGAATCAATTAGGGCGTGTTTATGTTTTTAATCAGTGAAAGTTGCGCACCGTATTGCACACTGTACACAAAATGTATTGTTTTGTGGTGCGCGAAAAAAAACAAATTCCGTTTGAACACTGATCGAGGCTCGCACTGAGGCTCGATCAGTGTTTTTCGCAATACCAAGCAAGCCCAAATTTCCCACCGACTGCATCAGCAGCACTGGTATTCTGTATATTGTAACGCTCCATGAAAATAAACAGGTTCACACAGGTGGTATTCGTCCAAACTGTTTACTGTGAACGCAGGTAAAAGAAATAAAAAGAAAAGTTTCAGCCGTGGATCACGTCAAAGAAATAATAATAATAAAATAACTGTCTATTCTCAGTCTCTCACCTGCTCTCCGCTTCACAGCGCTGTTTCAAAATGATTATGCCAGAGAATGTGTTCTTGTGGGAGTATATATTTATATTAATAACATTTTTCTTTATATAAAGCTACAGATTTTTGTTATATATTTTTTCAATATAGGTAGTGGTAATCACGGGTATGTCAAACTGTATAACAGAGCAAGTGTAGTAATACAATATGTCTTTTAAAAAAATAGTCTGCTGAGGCTGTCGTTAGTTTAGACTTGACTGTAGAAAGCGCTCAATAACTCTTAGTTATCAACAGCATTTTGCTGTCGTTCACTCTTATGAATAGCAGGTTGACGCTCAGGAACAATGAAAGCTTTATGCTAATGAGGTAATCGTTAACCTTTCTCTCAATTCGTTAAAAACATGCCTTTATAGACGAAAATCACTGGGGCTTAACAACGCATCTGAATGATCTCTTATGAATAGCAACTGCCATGAAATCCGATCATGTACTCCTGTTTTCTCATTTCGACAGGCGTTAACCCTTTATGAATAGACCCCATTGAGCTTGAAAAAACAAGAGGAATGACATTCCTTTAAAGAATGTAGCCTAGTTTGTGTAGCATTGTACTCCATTGTGTGTTTGGACAGTCTTAAAGCCCAATTAAAAGCATTTTTTGTCATACAAAATGATCACATGAACTCTTAAACTACCTTTTTTATTTACCAAACAAATCAAGTGCTGTTATTCTAGGTGCTCAGTAAAGTGAGGGTGTTGTTTCAATACAGTGTAACTGCATGGGTAACTACAATACCAGTAAACACAGTATCACTGGTGCTAGAACAGAGAAATGGGAGACTGTCACACAAATATAACAGAGAATCTATGACAGACAGTCTGCTGTGTTTTCTACATGCTTAGAATTTACCACGGAATAAAAACAGATTTCTAACCAAAAATAACGCGGCAGCTTTTTTTTTTTGTTCCTTCTCAGTAGGTTCACGGCCAGAATGACCCATGCCTCTGCGTCTGCACACCCAAAGAGTACTACTATTTCAATGAAGTCACTCTGCAACACAGAGTGCTTTCTATTTCTGAAAATATACTGCTGATATATCATCCACCAGAGAGCCAGACTCCCACATCTGACAAAATGGTCAATTTAGTGATATGGCCACGGGAGAGTTCATTGAAATGCTGATAGAAAATGGCAGCGCAAGCTAACTGAGAATGATTTCCAACATTTTATCGATCAAAATGTAATGTTAAAAAATTATCCCTGTAAAATAGCCTTTTCTGTGTGTACAGCAGTATGGCACTGAGAAAGTGATACTGTAATATGATTAAATAAATAAGTAAATGAACAAATAACTAACACACACCTACTTATGCCAAGTTGATTTGAGCTGGTGGATGTTACCTATACCAATTGATTAAGATAAATTCAATAATGCCTCCTAGATTAAAACTAACACACCTTTTTTCACAATTTTATGAAATCATACACGAGTCCCTCCATTTCTAAAAGCGCAATATAAAATAATGGATTGGAGGCATACCCGCGATTCAAGGCTGTGACTCACTCTCAGGGTGCTATTGACCTTTATAGATGATGTGAGCTGAGCCCCTCGAGTGAATTACTGCCCTGTCTGACTGTGTGAACTTCAGAGAGTCGATTGACCTCCCTGTACCTCAGCCCAGCCTGCTTGATACATGCAATCAAGGCAGCAGGACCCCACTTAATCGGAGAGTCGTATTTCAGTTAGGTTATGCTGGTTAAATCATTTCTAAACACATAAAGAGGGTTACATATTCCCTGTCTTTGTCTCCGAGTTCTGCAAAACAGGTTAAACAAACGAGAACTGTGGAAGAGGAAAAACAGGTTAAACAAACGAGAACTGTGGAAGAAGCAAAACAGGTTAGAAACCCTGTGGCTCATTCCAACTGGTGTCACGTGCGCCGAGGTGGTGAAACAACAATGGCACCAGACACAATGTCTGTGCACTGGTACCAAGTATTAACACAGACCAAATTGTGCCATGCATGAGGTAGACTGACTCCACCTAGAGGAGAATGCACAGGATATTGTTCAGAAGCTTGCATGGTATGCAGGTTAGTCAGAGAGATTACAGTGTCAGTTTCATGGCTTGAAGGGTTTTAGGGAAAGGGGAAAGTATTTGGTGACGGAAGAAAGGTTTTTTTTTTTTGTGAGGTTCAAATCTTAAAGGTATAGTCTTAAAAGTATATTCTTGTTTAAAATGTGGACACATTCTTATTTCCTCATATTTCTAGGTAATTTATAAGGTGCTCAACAAAAAGACGATCCATGATATATTTTATTTGAATGTGTACTTCATTATCATTTATGGCTCTGACGATAATAAACATGTCTATCTTATTTATTTGTATCGTACCATTGTGAGTCCCATAAGGACAGGTAACAATCTTTCCTAGTAATGAAATTAATCTACACCTTCAACAAATGTGTGCCTATACCTTTTTTGAAACGTATCTACAATTGATCATTGAGGCTGGATTAAATCAAAAGTATGGTGCCATCATAGCCAAACTAAAGTACAGACATGGCAATGCCATAATATTTAATTAAAGTCAGGAACAGACATCTTTAATTATTTCTTACATGTGTGGAACCTTCATTTTGTTGCAAGCATTATTTACAATGCAGTACCGAACTAAAAAAAACACACACACATTTAAAACAGCTAAAACACAACAAATGAAAGTGCAACAAAATGATGTTACTGCTCCTTTAAAGTCTAAAGTGTGTTAAAGTAAATACTCATTCACTTTACACATTACATACACAGGGCTCACTATCTTGAGAAATAGCAGGCTAGCTTCATGTTAACCTGTCTTGAGATGTAAGTAATACAATGTAACGCTTTTAAGTTGAATTAAGTATCATTACGTGCCATCCATCTTCTTATTCAAATCAAATTACAGTCTTTGTTTTCCTATGCTGATGCTCCTTGTAGGATTTTGCATTTAGCACTTTTCCTGCAGAGACTTACTTAGAGCCAAGAGACAGAACTTTTTGATCGGTGTAAAATGAAATTATTGCTTCAGTATTATTGTGTGTGGTGCTAGACTCATAAAAGGCTTAAGGTGACCTTGTGACAGAGGTCTTTTTCTGCACTTAATGAAAGATACAGCCACTTCAGATCAATAAAGGGAATTCTGCCTTTGTTTCCTGTGTTATTCCAATAACCACGCAGCTCAGATTTAGGTTACCCACTTCAGCACAGGGGAGAAAGAGGTTGTTTTTTTTCCATCAGAAATGCGATACAGGGTATCTTCCTGTATTGCTTCTTGTAAATAATAGAATACACATGTTCATTATATGGTGGGAATCCATGCTGGTATGCTAAAGATTATGTTTTGTTAACCACTTAATGAGAGAAGACCTTAAAATCACGAGTAACTGACTTATAGTGGTCTTTCATCAGGCCTGAGTTCAATTACACCCATCTTTTGCATTTTTTGTTTGCTTATGAGCTTGAGCTTTACAATGCTAATGTTAAAGGACATTTATTTTCTTTTGATTCAGTTATTAAAAAAAAAAAGCGTAATTAATGGACAGACATGCAACCCTAATCCAAGTTCTAAAGCTAGCTCGCATGCATTTTAATTAGTTATTTCAACAGAAAAAAAGACACTCAAGAGATTTTAAAGCAGAAAAACAAATGTTATTAAAAAGGAATTACCAGAAAGTTAAACGCAGACTGACATTTTAAAGTATCTGACTTATTCCTGAAAGACGACATATTTTAGTGTTCTTTCTGTGGCAGGAATGTGATCCTTGCTCTGCAGTTTCTAGTTAACATGTTTGTGGTTCCCTAAAGGTTCTTCTCACCTTCTAACTGGTCATGTAATAGTTTGAATTATTACATTACAGAAACAGAAACTTGCCTACATTTTTTCTAGATTACTACCAGTAATATAGCAGGTTGAATATGATTAGTAAACTGTACCTAGTATACAGTGTTTAAGTAAGACTTTAGCCTTGTCTGACATGACAGATTTCAAATTGCTTAAAACAGGCTTAGCACAACAGATATGCAGTAGTTGTCAGGGGCTTAGTGGAATAGCTCCTCACAAAGAAGTATTAACTTGGGATGTGGAGAACAAGTATACCCCCGCAGTGTCTAAGCACAATACCTTATTGTTTACAATGTGTTCTTACACATTTAGTAATGCTTCTTGTTCCTAAAATTTTCCACTAAAGCCCTCTCCAGTCCATATATATATATATATGGACTGGAGAGGGCTTTAGTGGAAAATTACTGACCCGAGGGACTATTGGTACCGACAGGGGGCTATAATGACCGAAGCCGCATTACAATCTTCCCGAAGGGCATTTCATTTTCCACTATGGCTGAGTCTGCAGTACATATTTAATATATGAATCAGTCAAGAAAATAAGTGAGGCAAGGATGGATAGCAAATACAACTTTATGTATTTTGTTTAAATAGCTGACACAGCGTATATAAATAAATATTGACTTATATATTTTGTTTAAATAAGTAAGTACATAAATAACATAAATAAATAACAGAGAATGTTTTTGAAGTTCATACCACATGCATTACTGTGGCTTGCTCACTGCTGCATAATCCAGTTTATATCCCGGCCGTCATATCTGTTTACATTGTCGAGTCAGAAAACAGTGACAGTGACGTTTTAATCACCATTTTAGTGTTTGGAGCATCTTTCTTTTGTAGTATGCTTTGTAATTAATTTTCAGTTAAATCACAGAATCGGTGTTCAGCCATTTTCTCTTGTTGAGTACAGGGGAGAAGGGCATTCCTTTGAAAAGGGGCGGGACTGACAGTGATTTGAACGAATCACATGACAGACGGAGACTATTGCCCGGTGGGTGTAAGAAGGATATCAGGTCAATAGTTCAATCTATTTTTGCTCCGATGATGAGGTTTTAACCAATCACAGGCCAGGATTTCCAACCACCGATTCATTATATATATATATATATATATATATATATATATATACTCTGTGTATGTAATGTAGTCTTTGAGAATGGACCGCAAAGAGAATATACTTTTCACTGTTGAATGTGTGCCTAGGTGATGATGGACAGTATGCTTTACCCCGACACCATCCTTTAAAAGTATATGTGCGAAATGCAATGGGGTTCGTTCATCAGACGCCAGACTCCAGGCAGTGTGCTACGTGAAAATAAAACTCAACATGCAACTAGGCAATTCTGTTGTGTTTTTTCCCCTATATTACTCATAGTTATTTTTTTAAATACTGCTATTTAAATATAACTTTTCCCTTTCAAACAAGCAAAACTACAGCATCACTTTTCCTCTTGACTATAACTACAGTACCTGAGGCCTTATATCCTGAAAAAGGTACTTCATTTAAAACACATACCTCCCTCTTCAAAAGATTTGCATTTACAACTGCTGTTTACATGAACCTGATTCTACTCACTACATTTGTATTGCTTTTATATGGAAATGAGGGTACTGAACAAGCAAGCTCATTCTGACAATATATATTTTAAAACACAATCTGACAAAATGCAATACACAGACATTAACACTAAGTTCTAATCTGCTCAATGCTTTCATTGTAATATTTATCAAAGACAAAATTAACACATAAATGACCCAATGTAAGACAAAAATTACTAGCATAACCTTGTGAATGCGCAAAAGCTCAGGTTTCAGAAAGAAAGAAAAAACAACAACAACCCAGTATGTCAACCCTTCTTGTCACTACATTTAGCAGCAGACAACCCTTTCCAAACTGTACCATTACCTTCCATAATGTTTACATATTCAACTGCAACAAGATGCAATGTGCTGAACTGAGGGGTTACAAGACAGATGGATATAAATTGGGTTTCCTACCTGAATTATTGACATCCTATTAACTGGTGTCTCCGTTGTATTTGTCATCGGTCCTGTGAAGCTGGTGTGACAGCCAGCATGTCCTTGAGGAACAGTCAGGTTGTTAGAGGTGGGTTTCAGGTACATGACCTCTGACCTGGGGGAACTCAGGGGCAATCTAGTCTGGTAATCAAAATACATGGGGGAAGTGGCGAGGGAGGGGCTGCTAACCACATTCATCACATTCATGGCATCCCTCTCCTCAACCTCACTTTGCACCAGCATGATGTCGTTCTTATTAATCTTTTTCTTCTTGCTCTTGCCTAGCTGTGGATGAGAATACTCAGCAATCCGGCAGTTGTAAGTTCTGATCTCTTTGTTTTCTCTTTTGCACTTTACAGCTATGGTGATCATGGCTGCAAGGAGGATGATGGAGACGATGCTCAAAGTGACAATCAAAGGCAAAGACATGTCCCAGTGACGCTGCTCCTCGTTTATTCTGGGCTCCCCTTCAGGCGGAGAGCCAGTGTAAGCCTTGATTATCAGTTTTGACACTGCAGAAAGTTTTGGTTTTCCATGGTCTGTCACCTTTATTATTAGCTCTGCAACTGGGGTAACTTCTTCCCAGAAAGGATGCACTGTTCTCACCTCACCAGTGACGGAATCCATCTCAAACAAGTGCTCTTCATTCCCATCTGTAATCTCATAAGTTAGCCGGCCACTTTCTCCATAGTCATTGTCAACTGCCCTTACTGTGGTTAGAATATATCCTACCCCAACATTTCGGGGGACATGAATTTCAGCAGTGTCATTCTGTAGGAGAGGTAAGACAATAACTGGGGCATTATCATTTACATCTAAAACACTAACCCGTACTGTTGCATTGCTTTCCAAATGAGGAGATCCCGAATCCTTTGCTAGGACTTTAAACTCAAAAAACTTGGTTTGCTCATAGTTAAAGGATCGTAACGCGTAAATGGCTCCGTTTGTGGGGTTCACAGACACATATGTGTAGATGGACACATCTCCTACATGTGATGGTAAAATAGAATAAGATACAGTGCCATTCTGACCCAAATCTGGATCATGTGCCAAAACTGACCCCAAATATTCCCCTGGGATGTTATTCTCAGGCACCTGCAGAAGGTAAACTGGTTTGGTAAAACGTGGGGCATTGTCATTTTCATCTAAGATTTTAACTGTAAAAGATTTGGTTGAATTGAGGGGAGGGATCCCATTGTCTTTGGCCACTATCGTCACATTGTATTCATCCTGAACCTCTCTGTCTAAAGGTCTATCGGTAATTATGGTGTAAAAATTATCATAGTTTTCCTCCAGTTTGAAAGGCACATTGCCCAGCACTCTGCACTGGAGCTGTCCGTTTCTCCCTGAATCCTTATCCGTAACCCTTACCAGGGCAATAACAGTGCCTGTGGGCGCAGACTCACTGATGGCCCCCTGGCGGACAGACACAAAACCAATGGAGGGCCAGTTGTCATTTTTATCAATTACTTTGACAGTTACTTTACAGTGGGCAGGAATGGGGTTGGGTCCTAAATCCTTAGCCTGGACATCAATCTCAATAATCCCACTTTCCTCATAGTCTATTTCCCCCTGAACCTTTATAACACCTGTTTTAGAGTCAATAGAGAAAAGCTCACGGATCCTATCTGGTGCATAACCACTAAAAGAATAAACTACCTGTCCATTGGTGCCTTCATCTGGGTCTGTAGCATTTAAATCTATCACTACAGTGCCGGAAGGGGCATTTTCAGGTATTTCTACAATATAAGAGGGCTGGTCAAACAATGGACTATTGTCATTAGAATCAATAACTTTAACATTTATTTGCACAGTCCCTGATCTGGGATGTTCTCCACCATCCAATGCTGTTAATACAAGTGTGTGATGGCTCTGTTCCTCCCTGTCTAAAGGTCTCTGAACAACTAATTCAGGGAATTTAGTCCCGTCTCCTCTGGATTTTACGTCCAATGAAAATATATTATAATCGTCTCGGGTGATCTGGTATGTTTTTAACCCGTTTTCCCCCGAGTCGGCATCGTGTGCGCTGGCAATTGGGAAGCGTGTCCCCGGTGCTGCGTTCTCAGAAATGTCAATATCGATCTGTTCTGAAGGGAAACTAGGCGAATTATCGTTTATATCCTGAATTTCCACTTTAATCATGCAGATCTCTTTATCATTGGCAAACACTTCCAAAGAGAGCTGGCACTTGGGGTTTCGCCTGCACAGTGTTTCCCTATCGATCCGCTGCTTAGTATACAGCAGTCCGCTTTCAGGATCCACATCCAGCAGATGTGGGGCTGAATTTTCTAAAACCCGAAAGTTGGATTTCCTGTTTCGCTCTCCAGATGCAAGCCTGGCATCTTTGGCAATGTTCCCAATCACAGTCCCGGGCCCTTGTTCCTCTGGGACGGAATAATTAAGGTTTTTCAGTGTCAGGGCTTGAGCCCAGAGCAGCAGGAAACAGAAAATAGAAAGGTACATCCCCTTACCAAGTGCGCGCTGATTATTATTCAGATTGTTGTTGTCGTTTTAAACCTGTTGATATTTGCAACAAAATGATCATTCGTACATTTAAATGTCATCAGGAAGAAAAGTCGCTTCACAGTGATACAGAGAATAGAGGTGTCCTGCACAAGGACAGTAGTCTATATGTATATGATTTTTTTTTTTTTTTTTTTTACAAACGATGGTGTTGAACAGCACTAGAATTCAAATGAAATGTCTTCTTGTTCCACCGAACGCGCAGAAACAGTCCTGTTGCTACAGGATGCTACTTTGCAGGGTCCAGAAGAAATTGCTGTGGTGCTTGTGTTCTGAAATACAAAAGAAAAAACAAAGATTCCCCGATCAGTAGATGAAATACAGAAACAAGCAATATATTAGTCAGTGGTTGCTGGTTTAACAAGAGGGACTATTTTCATTTAAATAGATACAAATTGTTATTCTTGGTTTAAGTGCACTGCATTTACCGCCAGTAATTCTTAATGCAATACATTCAAACCGGCGCCCTGATTCGGGGATTTGTGTGATATTCTCCAAGACTGAAAAGCTGCAGGATGATCAATCTTGACCGGTATAGTATACTACACTTGTTTGCTAAATTTTGTATTTATTTAGACTGTACAAATGCAGCCAAAGGAATGCTATCAAGTAAGACAATATAATATAAAAACGGATAAACCGCAATCGCATTTCTTATAAACTGCAAACAAATTAAAATGTATATTTATAGTAGCTTAATTAGTATGCATTCAAAACGCTGTACTGTGGCCATCTCGGTTTTTTTTTTAAAGCAACATCCAGACTGAGCTACATAATGGCAATGCTATTAATCTAGCTTTCTTAACATACGATGGGTAAACAGTTTGTAATGAAAAATCTACACAAAACAGCTACACAATATCACATGCGTGTATGGATAGATTAATTTTGTATCCGATGGCTCAGAAAAGCCGAGGTCTCCTTCAACTGAATAAGCTGTTGCATCCACTTGGTCTGTACTGGCTAAGTCGTTTTTAACTCAAATTGCAACACATTCCAGCAATAAATCCACTTGGTTTTGTCCTGTTTTTAAGTAAATGTATAACTAAGGTTTTGTTTTTCTATTAAATGACTTAAGACACTTACTGTTTCGATCCAAACAGCATCAATGTTCTCTCTTCATTTATCCTTATATCTTTGCAGAATCTGAAAAGCCACAAGACTCGGCGTTAACACAAAGTGCTGCTGGTAAGACCAATGAGCGGAGCTCTCAATTTCTCTCAGTTGATTATAATGCAATAGCTTGCCTCGGCTCACGGTGTCTTCAGTGAGTCACACAATTCCGCTGAAGAATGTCTATTAGAGTGTGAAGATCCAGCTAGAAAATACAGATCCAGAACGGATATTAACATTGTGATCAGCCGTTAATGGCTTGGCTTGCGTGCTGCATTGATGCAGGGTAAATAAAACACCTCTAGTCCTTGTCACTTATTAATTAGTCCAACATATATTATATAGCATATGAAGTCAGGGATCCAATTTGTGTAGATTGCCCCATTCGTGAGTCAAAATGATTTGAGTATAATCCGTGTGTCACATCAACAGTTGGAGACGCTAGGACAGTTATTTAACACCACACTCCTCCAGCTCTCTCTCAGTGCCTCTCACTGACTAACTCTGTTCACCTCACAGTGCGTTAAACATTGTTACTGATCTCCTGCCAACCAATGAGTAACAGAGAGAGAGAACCTGCCTCCGGGTTCTCCTCCAATGGAGTTTCCAGCTGGAGCGTTGTGGGGCGGGGTTTAGACAATCAGTTCAGAGAGTATGTGATTATAGCAGTTCGTTTGACAGAGTAATAGAAGAGTGATTGTAGAATGCCTTGCTCCAGACTCACAAATATGCTCTGCTTCGTTTCGATTAACTTTCAAATCCTGACTCGCTGAGACATAGTACTAATTCTGAGTATGTCTCGCAATAGCTAGGACGTGAAACAAAATAGTGTTCCAATTCTTTTCCTTTTTGTCTTTCTATATACCGATACAAACGAAGTGCACGCTGATGTAATTTATCAGCTGCAAGTCATCAGTGTTACCATATTTTATTTATGCATTTCCTTATTTTTGTATGTATGCATGTTTGTTTTGTTTTGTTAGCTCTTAAACTACCTTACTGTCTGCTGTTGTGCGCACTGAGGGAGCAGGTACACCAGCGTCCTTCTCCGGTGCAGCAACTGACATAGCAGACTTTCTTATTTATCGAGTATAAACAAACTGAATTTACTTTCATATTGCCACTGCTAACATTAAACATTTTGTTTTCATGAAACTACTACTTACAGAGTTTACCAGTGCACCACATCACCCTCCTCCCACGCCTACAAGCAAATAATTGAAGTGTGTTTACATCTGGAAAAGACAGGCATGGGTAGCTTATATTCTTGTTATGAGTAGATAAAGATGTGAATATCTGTATTTACAAAACGAATCCCCGTGGATTTAGGCTATCGCTGTGTTTACTATGCAAGTTGTAGGCGAATATAGTACATTTAATAATAAATAAAGCCAGTGCTCCACGACCCGGATACATCAGTCCTGCTCATAGTCTTAGTGCTGAAACCTCCTGCCTGGAAAGATTATCGCACGCTGCTTCATTAGGGGACGAGTAAACTAACAGAGTTTGACAATAATGGCCTGAAAAAAAGACAGCCCACGAATGAATTACTGCACACTGGGTTTACTAATTTAAATAAGATAGTCAACTACGACCTGTTTTGAAATAACTCGATTTTAATATACTGTAGCTTTTTTGTTGCTGTCGGAAGCATAACAACTGTCGACCTCGATGTCGCGTTAAGGCGATAGGGGGCGGGGGTCTGGGTTACACTTCTCTGTAGATAAATAAATATAGGCCCTATTAATGATTTGGAAGGATGCTCATTCCCTACATCTCTCTGACATTGCCTGTAGTGTGTCTCTTGTGCTTTGACGCTTTGACCCGATTGGTCTGGTAAACTTGGTTTTTGCTAGTAGAGTATAGCTTCTTTTCTTTTTTTCTCCCACTGCACTCATTACATTAGGATAGAGTAAAATATATAAAGTGTATAGTCTGCTCATTTAAACTGTTTATAAAACTGGCAATGATAACTGTCCGGTATGTTACAACAAGATAGTGTTGTTTTAAGATACTTAAAATAGACAACCGATAGACATAAGATAGACAACCGCACAGACGTGATTTCTTTCTTCCACAAATTAAAATATGTTCAATTTAATGTCCATTAATCCCATGCAAATTGAATATTACTGAGGGATTATAGATATACTGATGCTAATAATAATAAAACCAGTTGTTTATAGTTACACATACATTCCTTTGTAAGTCCCACAAAGATGTTTATTCCTTTGTATATTGAACCGGCAGAATGCACGCAGATTCAGTGTAAGATGAGGTTTTCAGCACCACAACATAATCACATTTCCGTAAGCTAGGCGCAAGACAGCTTTATTCACCTTTGTTCTCAGGTTTCCATTGTCTGAGTAATTTGGCACGGACAGGATTTTGTGGTCTAAATCCCACAATAAAACTGTTGCCAATAGAGTTTTGGCATCCTTTTCTACATGTGTATGACACCATTCTCTACACCCCTCCTGTTTAATATGTCTCTGATACCGTTTCTCATAATGCCCTGAAGAAACTGCTGTTGTGGTAGTTGTCCACATGATAGAAATGCATACGTAAAATGTTATTCACTTTTATTAACCTTATAAGTCCCAGTGCAGGTGAATACGGTGTTTCTAAAATGACGTTCAGCTATTAAGAGATAACAGTATTAATTATTAAAGACAGTACTTCATAGAGACAGAAGAATGAAAGGATTTCCAGAAAGTAGGAATACAACAGCTCCAGATTTAACGGTAATCAGAGGACTTATTTTCCATTCCCCTTCATACAATAGTTGGTGACTATGTGTGGTGACAAAAGTCTAGAAAAATGGTTACTGCCATGGGTTGCAGTCACCTGACCTGGTTTTAATGGTATACATGAACTTACTGTATACAGTATAGATGTATTATTATGACAGTTCTCATTACGTGACTTGGTAATACCTGTCCCTGTCTCACCCCCTCCCTGACACACCTCAGCCTCAATAAAAGAATGTTTCAAAATACCAGAGAGGCATATGATAGAATTGCACCTTTTAGCAGATACAACGTCCTGTTCGTCAGAATGTAAACTATATGGAGGAGCATTCTGTGTGTTAAGAACCCAAATGAAATGCCTTACACCTGGTATTCTTTTAGTTTCCTGAAAAAACAACAACAAAAAGGAACGCACAGAGCAAATGCAACTGTAATGTGGTCTACGCCTAGATTGCTTCATTGTAGTGCTTCACCTCACTCTCACAGGATTCCAGACTGAATCAAGTTTCAATGACAAACACACTGTGACACTACTCGATGCATTGATTTGCCCCTAATTAGCAACTGCACTGTGACTTCAAACCAAAATCTTCTGTCACCTCCAACCTCCAGCTCTGAGCAAACAACCGTCAGTGCTTTACTTTACAATTGATAAAGACAGGAACTCCAACTTCTATACTGTAATTTGCTATCTCTGATTGTAGAAAGTGTGTAAAATGGCCCTAATTGAAGTGAGAGCATTTAAACCCAGTGCTGTTGGATAATGTGCCACACAGGCTTTCATTCAATTAGAGGTCCAGGGGGTTCACTGCCTCTTCTGTGTGGCTGGAAAAGTCCACAAGGATAATGATTGTCTTTTTTTTTCTTAAATTCTCTTCAGTCACGTGCCATACCAGCACATCTCTTGTCAATGTGCTGTGTTATTTATAGTTTTTGTTACCAATTCACCACTAGATGTCATTGCACCACACCTTCATCAAATTTAACTGGAAACAATAGTCTTTTTATTGTTCTAGAAGAAGGATATTTAAAAAATACAGTTAAAATAAATACTTGCAGTTATAATGGGAAATAATAGGATATCTGTTAGCAATGTGTCAGAAAAAAAAACAAGATAACTGTGGCTAAAATAACTTCCTCTTTAGGGTGTTATTATTGTTATTTTTTAACCCAGTGCTTATTGCCACCTAGTGGACAGATATTGTAACTGGAACTAGAATTCATATTTTTTTAACAGCAAATTACAATTTCAGTTCTCTGCACACTGCTTATTTCCACTTCCCAGGAGGGGTGTGCAGTTTTTTTGTTGTGTGTGTATATTCATTTGTGTGAACACTCAGGAGGCTGCTGCAAAATAATGAATTAAACATGTTGCAGGATAAAGGCAATATCTGTATGAAACCTAGTGCTTGAATCAATCAATTAATCAGATTTCTTAATTCTATTCTATTCTATTGCTGTGCAACTTCAAATTTATTATTATTATTTATTTCTTAGCAGACACCCTTATCCAGGGCGACTTACAATTGGTACAAGATATCACATTATTTTTACATACAATTACATTATTTTTTTACAGATTATTTTTACATACAATTACCCAATTATACGGATGGGTTTTTACTGGAGCAATCTAGGTAAAGTACCTTGCTCAAGGGTACAGCAGCAGTGTCCTCCACCTGGGATTGAACCCACGACCCTCCGGTCAAGAGGCCAGAGCCCTGTTTGTTCTTGATTTTGGACTGTACCCAGAAGCCTAACTTAGATAAGTTAGTCAATAAGTTAAGTTTTTTCACTAAAAAGGCTATTCTCACAATGAAATAACAGTCAGTTAGTAGAAAATATTACTGGCATACTGTATTGGAGCAATAAAAGGCTTGTTTTAATCATTGGATGTATACATTTACACCTTACTCTTATCAGTTTTAAATATGTTATTACATTTGAATTCCAATCATATACCCAAGGATTACATTATAATTACAGTACCGCTATACCTAACGAAAACACTATCAAGGGTATCTGCAGCATAATTAAAATGTAATGCTAGAGTTTGTGTAAAGTGTAAACCTTTTTTTTTAAATTAATATACTGTGTTTTAGTCGACCCAGTTTGACAACTGATCGTTTTGTTGCTAGATCACAAAACCCAAATTAATTCAACACAAACACGACAGCTTTAATGGTGTATTATAATTTTATATGAATGAACAAAAATCACTGTGTCAGGTAACTCCAGTTTGACTCTAATGCATTCAAGCTGTCCTTCTTCCTGCTAATCAGTGGGATATGACTTGTACATTTGTTAGACACATGCATTTGTGAGTCCCTGGGGCAGGTGACTTCATAGAGTCTGAATGCTCATCTCCTGTTATGAATCTGCAAAATGGCAACAGGCTAGAGTTTCTATTGAGAGCTGCCTAGATCCCCCAGCTTGATATCTAAGCATCAGGAAAAACAATAGCAGATTTTGTTGGCTTTACATCATGGGGCTTAATGTACGTGGGTTGGACAATAACCAGAAACACCTATTGAAATGCTGTCAGTTGGGTTGGGGGTCACCATTGACAGCCAGGACTGCACTGATCTGACATGACAAGCTTTTTAAATTGTGCTAAGAGGAAACATGACCATTCATCAATATTTACCCCCTTTGATTCCTCCAGGGCAGCTGGAGGTTAAAATCTGCATTTAAGTCTTTTCTCCAGCAAGAGTCATCACTTTGGAGGTGGTTCCTCATAAATCACCAACAATTTGTGCATTCTTGATCAGGAAATCACCTGCCAATACAGCTCCTGCTCTCTTGCTAACAGTATAACTATGCCACACCTGCTATTTGCCAATTGTGAATGAAACTGACTTGCAACAGGTAGTTGCTGTAAAGTTGCTTTATCGGGTTAGTCACTTGTCATGAGGGAAAGCACATTACAAAGTCCCTTAAAAAGTGCGAGCTACAGAACACATTTCATTTTTCTTTTTAGAATTTTTTTTTCATTCACTACCTCCGCTGACCAAACCTGCATTTTGTAGAGTTATATCTCTATTGATTTTGAAATGCAACACTTTCTTAATAAAAAAAAAAAAACAACAACATAGTTCTCTACTACATGGTGTATCATGTTTTATACAAGGCATCTGTTTTACAGACCTCTTGAAACCTGGAGTCTGCCCCCCCAAACACTATTTTGTAGAGATGATTCATGTAGCTTGACATGCGTATCAGGCTCTCGTTAGTGAATAGCTTCATACTGTGTTTATTTATTTATTTATTTATTTATTTATTTGCATTATAAACAGTGTTGTAAACCTCTTGTCATTTCCACTGCAGATCTTCTGTAGTATTGCTAGTATTGCTTTGATTATCTGTGAAACTTGTTTGTTTAGTATTCCAGTTCTGTTAACTATTTTTCTTTTTGCAGGAGCCAGGTCTGGTATCATTGACCTTGTAAACGCCCTTCTTACTTGATGAATACTTTTGGCAGCTGGAGCTGATCTTGTCATCTGCTGATCAGCTCTTCAGTCTGATGTATTCAGTGTTTCTTCAGGCGGCTTTGTGATGAAATGAATTGCTGCCCGAGAACATACAGTTTATAAAAGTGATGCATCTATTCCTATGACAGGCTATAATGACCGGTTTTTGATTAGATTAAACTGATTATTCATGTGATGCTGTTTTAACGAGGAAAGATGTGCAGTGAAAAAGCAGTGTGAACAGTGTGAAGAGAACTAACACGGAATACCTTTTAACAGTTGATTAACTCCTTGCAATGTACAGCTCTAGCCAAAAGTTTTGCATCACCTTATATAATTAATACATTTTGCTTCATAAAGTTGAATGGAACCTGCTGCATAATGTTACGGTAACATATTGAATTACATACCTCTTTGTAATGTATCCATATACTTAAT
Organism: Acipenser oxyrinchus oxyrinchus; assembly: GCA_030684275.1. Taxonomy (NCBI): domain Eukaryota; kingdom Metazoa; phylum Chordata; class Actinopteri; order Acipenseriformes; family Acipenseridae; genus Acipenser; species Acipenser oxyrinchus. The sequence continues at coordinate 4,534,877 of CM060255.1, read as the reverse complement.
GAAAAACTGACACAAATGGAAAAATGTGACATTTTCGAAATCTAACATGATATACTGTACTACTATTATGACTTCCGGTAGACTTTTGCAATATCGTTTTGTAGTTTCTTTGATTACAAGGTGTTGAATAAAAATCTAAATTATGTTCATTTAGATATTGGGCCCCGTGGTTTGAAGCAAGAGCAAAGGCAACATTTCCTTAAAATGACTTTGCTTTTCCACATGCTTTAAAAATAAGGGCCATTCTGTGTGTTTTTATTTTCCGAATTAAAAGCGTCTTGCAGAGACTTTCAGAAATTAAAACAACTTATGAATTAAAGGTCTGTGAATGGGGACCTTTGTATTTATGTCCTTGACATCTTAATCTGATTACAAACTATATAACTGGCAGAAACGCAATGAGTGCCTAATGTAAGGGTTTATTATTATTATTATTATTATTATTATTATTATTATTATTATTATTATTATAAAGACTGGAAGTGCTTTTGAGAGTCAGATTCAGAACAAAAACAAGATTCTGACATTAGCTAAGAGTAGTTTTTCACGGCGCTCATGTCAGATTCATTGCGTTGTTGACAAAGCAAGCGACTGTGTTTTATTGTCAATGTGTGTTTCAACACAGCAAGGCGATACAATACTTAAAAATATACTGCACTCATAAAAAACAGTTGTTTGGCAGCAGATGCATCTCACAGATTCTATATTTCTCTACCTTTCAATTGTTGTAGAGAAATAGCCTGAATAAATCCTGTAATAATAATAATAATAATAATAATAATAATAATAATAATAATAATAATAATAATAATAATAATAATAATAATAGGTATAGACATCAGGATCAGTAAAACTTCTAATTAAGATGCAATGTTTTCAAATATACAACATAAGCTGCATGTTCTTAGGGGGTAATATTTTAATCACTGCTGTGGCTGGCCCCAGTACATTTAGTCTAATTTGTTACTGCCAAGAAGGATGTCCTGTCACAGCGCATTCAGCAGACTCTGCAATGCCAAGCTGACGAGGAGGCAGTATCTTTCCATTGAACTATCTCAGGGGCAAAACAGCACAAGCCCTGGAGTGTTAGAACCACACTCACCAACGGTTAGCAGCATGTGGCTCCCTGTTGCTTGGGATTTAGATCAATTAGAAATACTTCAAAATGCAGTAATTAACTAATTCCACATGAGACCTTGCACTCGGGTACCCATAGACAGCTGCAGCATGTTGCTTTGTTAAATAAAGACCAAATGTAGATCCCAGACCAAAAGCCTTGGCCTGATGGATTCAAAGTGTTAATATGATGACCCTGCTCATGCAGCTTAATGTGATTTCAATGTCAGCACTGTATGTCTTACTTGTGTGATTCTAATCTTGTTTTATTGTTTCATGCATTCCTATACATACTCAATGAAAGGACACTAAACATCTGAACTGTTTCCTGTTGAATCTGTAGGATTACATGCGCTGATGCTTTACCCCTCAATCCCAGTTTAGATCAAGGTTTATTGTATAAAATGACGACATGGCTGCAATTCGGATGAAGTTGTCACCAATTTCTCAAAAAAGGCCAAACTTATTTATATGAACAGTCTTTTATTTTAAATGGTATTAATATAATTTACTTGTAATGATGTTGTTTATGTTCTCTAGACCTTTTTGCCTTAACATTTAGTATACAGCTACATTTGCCAGTCCAGTGCAAACACACACACACGCACACATGCATTCACGCACGCACACATGCACATGCACACGCACACACACACATGCATGCACACACACACGCACGCACACACACAAACACACACACACACACACGCACACTCACACGCACGCATACGCATGCACACACGCACGCCGCATGCACAGGCACGCACATGCACACACGCGCACGCACGCACACACACATGCACACACACACGCACGCACACACACGAGCATGCACACACACGTACACACACACATTTTTGTAGTCCTCTGCAGATAGCACAGTCTATAAACTCCTACAGCTTCTGAAAATCAATGGGGTAGTTTCTAATGACTTTGAAAATGCAGTTAAAAGGGTCCCTGGTTACCCTTACTCTTTGATTTCTTCATTAGTCATGCCACCAGCTATCAGTAAACTCCCAGTGGGGCTGAGACATTTATATCTGTCTGTACCTACACTAGGACAATAACAAAGTAAACTGTTATGACCATTAACATGGTTATGTTTCTATAAGGTAAATTCAGCAGTGGAAACATTTTTCTAACTAAGATAATAGCATATATTAAAATACAACTCCCATATTAAATTACCAAATTAACTTGTTTGAGACTGTATTTGCAGAGGGTGCTCTGAAATTTACCAAATACTTCAAGTCATCCACTCTCTACTTCTTTTCATCTCTGTTGAAAACTTTGGTTTGTGAAAGGAAAGTGGCAGTGGCCTGCCAGAATCTTGGATGGTAATTAGCAAGTCAAGCCAAGCTGTGTAGGCACAACATAGTCAAAAGGGAACCCAGAAGGACCCCTATCATACAGAAAGAAAAAAATGAAACTTCTCTGCAAGTGTTCGACATTCTTCTTGGTTCAATAGTTTGCAGTAACAGTTTTCCACTGCACCAGTGAGAGCTTGTACTGAAAAGAGCCATTATTATTATTATTATTATTATTATTATTATTATTATTATTATTATTATTATTATTATTATTATTATTATTATACAGACCAATCATTTGCTTTATTTCCAAACACTGGGTTTTGTACTGAAAATAAATACAGTACAACATGTGTTGGTTTGTATAGTAACCATAAACTTTCCTGTAGTCGTGGTATTCAGAGACAGCAGACACCATCATACAGTGGCATCTACACTGTGGCTTTCAAAAAATGGCAGAAATGAAAGTTATTTTTTATTAGATTCTTACCTAAAAGAGTACTTTATTAAATTGCCATCCGAATCGGATCACTGGTTCCACTCTTACTTCGAGAAACACAAAATCAAAAGATGGGCCTATTTTTGTTAACTGTTATGATCCACCTTGGATGATCGGTTCACCAGTCAGAACATCGAAAACAGAGGATTGCCCTTGGAGGTCAAACGTAAAAGATTGTCCACAATCCTTGTGTGACACTTAGTTTACCTGTGTTACAGTAACCTCCATGACTTATTTAATCTGTGACTTACGCAGACGGAAAGCATAATTTTAGTATACTGCATAATAAACATGGATAGTATACCAGTTTTAACTTTGGGATTTCAAACATAACATTGACAAAATGAGTCACATCCATGCAGTTCAGGACAGAGGGTCTGACTCCAGCCAGGGGCTGTGGTCAGTATGCCAGTGGCCATGGGCCTCACAATCGTCCAACACCACCTCTTAATTTGTGCACATACAGAAGCGAATGCCCTTTTTACAGTTTTTCTGCATTCTTTGTATCTGTCAGATCCCTTTCACATTATTGCCTATGCTTCCAGTGTCAAAGAGGCTTTTCAGAAGTTGGGCAGGTCATTTAATAGCAAAGCTGCTTTTTCCCAGCGATTGTTAATGGTAAATGTTCTCTCCTACTGTCCACTTCTGTTTCAAAGGTGTATCAACGGAAACAAGCTCTGTGTTATTATCTTTGGCTAGAAAGAGACTCAGGCATGTAACCTATTTTATGTAGTGAAACATGTCATCTGTGGCACATTCTGTTTGAAATTAATTAATCAGAAAACAAAGAGCACAGTGCATTTCTTTTCTATTTTATTTTTACTATTTACCTTGAAAAAATGCTTTTGTATTTTAGCAATTATACAGAACAGTTTAGTTGATTCCCATCGCCTGTTGAAATCTACAGTATCTATTTATCTATCTATCTATCTATCTATCTATCTATCTATCTATCTATCTATATATATATATATATATATATATATATATATATATATATATATATATATATATATATATATATATATCCCTGGTCTAAACAAGATCAATATTTTGCATTGCAAGGTAAAGGCAGTTTTAGATCATCAGGATTTTGCAAAGTCGTAAGATTGCTTCATATATCTTTGTTTAGTTTTATTATGGAGTGTGAATTAATACCCAGAAGAACTGCAGTAAGCATTTTTTTTTACCTGTTATATAATATGCCTTAATGGTCCCATAAACCATCTCCCACTTTAACCAAACAACTTGCAGTTCATTCAATAGCCTTTGGGTTAGACTGAGATTTACAGGTACAGTGACCCACAATCATGTTCGATTTACACTAAATCATTCCGGGCTAAATGCTTATTACATTCTTCCACAGTTTAACATTCTATGCAATTTGCTTCTTCAGAAAACAGGCACTGTTAGCTTACCAGTTTGCTTTCAGTATTAAGATTTTAGTTGAAGACAAGCTTCTCTCCCTTATCATATAAGCTCTCTTATAGCTCAGAGCAGTAAACCTCTTTCAACTAAATGCTGGTGCTAAATTGACAAGCATTTTATCTCTTCTATGTATACAGAGATTGCTGTGACTGTATTGAGTGAAGGGAGAATTTGTGCATGGCAATTCACAGTGCATATGTAATTTCCCCCATAAATAATTGAACCGATAGGGTAGATTTTCAACTGTTTACTTCATTGACTAAACCCAAAAGGAGAACATTTCACATTAAGGATACAACATTAGAAACAAACAATCTGGATGAACAACTTAGCTGTTTTATTTTGCTTTCTACCTTTCAAAATAGGGTTTATTAAAGACTTGAAAGTGGTTACAAAACAGCCTGGAAGTGGGTTCAATCCCTGGTGGGGGACTCTGCTGCTGTACCTCTGAGTACTTTATCTAGATTGCTCCAGTAAAAACCCAACTGTATAAATGGGTAATTGTATGTAAAAAAAATAACAATAATAATAATCTTGTAACAATTGTAAGTCACCCTGGATAAGGGCATCTGCTAAGAAATAAATCAGTTTTAATGGGAGAGTGCTATGGCTGTTTTTCTTCTTCTTTTTTTTTGCTCCAGGGTAACACCAGAAACCTCTCAGCACAGCCCTTCTCTGCAGTGTGGTGAAAGTACGTTTTAGTCAATTTCTGAGAAATAGGTTAAAGTTTACTGTTACCCATCTTCTGATAAAAAAGGTAAAGGTATAGAACACATAACAATAAACACAAATATTGGCTAATTTTATAAACTACTACATTCATTTTGATGGCAAAAAAAAAAACATTTAAAATGTTTTTTAAATTGTTTTTATACTAATCAGAGTAAGTGGTAATACCAGACTGTATTATTTTAACAATTAAATGTGTTAAATGGCTGTGTTTGGATTTCCTTAGGAGGAGCTTTTTGAAGCAGAATAGGAAGAAATATTGTGACTCATTTGCACCACCTAGTGGAGAAACTAGTGATTCACGGCCGTTTAAAACAGGCTATAGATAGATAGATAGATAGATAGTGTTTGAGAGTATGATTTTCCTTTAAAATCCTCCAAATGTAACATCTTAAAATAATAAAACATAAATAAATCCCTAGTCATATCTTGAGTGAACATTTTAAAAAATACACATTGTGTTGTTATGAATATAGTATCCTGTTAAAATACTGCTTATCTGCACTGTTTCTTAATATTTAAAGCTATGTCTGAAGCGTGATGCTTTCTTTGTTGGCACAATATAGATCACACCATTGTTGGCAACAATAAAATACTATTGGCTGCCACCTACCTTATCTATGACAATCACGTATCAAACTGTGATTAAACATTAATTTGCTCTTTTGTATTCTATACTATTATGAACATACTTTTGATATATGTCAAGGTCATCAAATTCTTCATCATACTGTTGGCATAAATTTTGAATTTACAGCAGGAGGTGGGAGATGCATGTTACTGACAGTGGCAGGGCAGGAGCCTTTCACACGAAGAGTGGGTTTTGTGTGTATATATTGTAAATAGTATTGTGTAAAATGTGTGTCGTTGTAAATAATGAATGACGTGCCTGACGCTCCTGGGAGAGTCTGCCTGCTGTGTGTGATTGCTAGCTGTGGATAATCAGCAGGTAGGTGTTGCAGAGCGGCTTCATGTATAAAGAGGTCCCATTTATTCACCTAAGGGCTGCTGCAAAGCCAAGGGCAACGGGCTGAATATCGTCCACGCTACCTGGACATGGAGACCTAAAACCCTTGCTGTAATCCTGTGATCACCGTCCTAAAGCCCTTGCTGTAATCCTGTGATCACCGTCCTAAAGCCCTTGCTGTAATCCTGTGATCACCGTCCTAAAGCCCTTGCTGTAATCCTGTGATCATCGTCCTAAAGCCCTTGCTGTAATCCTGTGATCATCGTCCTAAAACCCTTGCTGTAATCCTGTGATCACCGTCCTAAAGCCCTTGCTGTAATCCTGTGATCACTGTCCTAAAGCCCTTGCTGTAATCCTGTGATCACCGTGAGAGTGGCCCGGTGCAGTGTTAGAAAGTGGTAAATCATCAGAATGTAAGGTTGCCAACTTTCCATTTTCCAAAACCGGACAGGAATGCGAGCGAAGTGATGTACAGTGGACTGGCTCAGCGAGAATGGAAATACCCAACGGCAATGAACAGTGAGTAAGCAAGATTCACAAGAACCAGACTTTTGCTGTCTGGTCAGTGGTTCTGACGTACACGGTAGTTCCCTTAAAACTGGATGTCCGGTCCAAAACCAGACAGTTGGCAATCCCATCAGAATGAGATACGCGTTTCAAAACTTGACACTTGAAAATAACACAACACTGGGATCAGAACGTAAAGAAACTGAAAACGCCAACTACTAGGCGAGTAGCTGGAGTTGAGGTTTGTGTTAATAAATTAAAGATTAGTTCGGGGATAGCAGATCTGCATAAAGTAAAGTCCCATGTTTTAGCACCTTTTATTTTATAGTTTTTGTACAGTGTTTTATTTTGCCTTTTTGTATGGTGGGCTGTATGTCCCATGTGAGCTACCATTGCTGGTAGCGTCACGTGGGGTTCCTGTATGTCTGTATGTAAATAACTCCTGTCAGTTTCAACCTCCGTCTCGATCTCTGCCTGTCACTCAACAGTGAATGCACGCACCCACACAGCAGCTGCCTGTCACACTGACATGTTTTTGTTCTTTTAATAGAAAGAAAATATAGCAAAATGACCTGTATGTAAGTGTTTCAATGACAACTTTTAAATGATTAGCAATTAGACTGGGCTTAAAAAACAATAAAAATATTGCTAAATTTTATTACAAAGTTTACGTAAGTAGGGTGACTTATTTGGACAAAAAAAAAAGAAAGAAAAGAGAATCTTTGATGCCAGAGGTCAGGGTTATTAATGTTCCTGAGTTTGTTATACAAGCCAGTTATTATTACATTCTAACACAATGTTTGTGATTGTCTTGCTCTTCAGTAGGAACCTGGTCATGTTTGTGGCTCTTCTTGTCAGAGATCTTGAACAGATCCACTGTAACACAGCATGTTGTCGTGTTGTAGTAGATTCAACAAGACAGTGCTGAGAGGCTAACAGAATGCTTGGATATATACTGAAGAGTGCAGAGTACGAATCACGGGAAGTTCTGGGGAGGTTATACAATACACGATCTGTCTTGGAATGTTTTAAAAGTAAAGAATACATGACCTGATGACGTTGGAGATCTCCGATGCAAAGGTTGGAAGAAGGGACGAAAGCCTGGGTCTGGGAGGTGATTTCGGCGCATAAAAGAAATCCGCAGCAAGCTGAGATGAACATTGCTTTCGGGAGGGCATCTTTGTAAGGGGTGAAGCAGCCGCCGCAGAGAATGTTGACAAGTGATTGCAGCACTTCTTTATTAATGGTTGGTTGCAACTCCAATCCTGAAGACATGGCACGAATAGTTTGATGTATCAGGAACTGGTTTCGATGCCGATTGCTGGACCATAGAAACCACGGCAGCGGGGACAAGCATCGTTCTTTGTGATGGGTGGTTCAGAAGATGAAAGTTGGACAGATCCTGAATGTCCTGCAGCGACATTTATCCTAGGAAGAGGATAATAAAACATTGACGGAATTAAAAATCAGGAGGAGGGAGGTTGCATGATCAGTCCCTGGAACCGACTGATTCTTCTGGGGTGAGGAAGAGAGGTTTGGATGAGCTGGTGTCGGGCGCATTGACAAGTAGCCGGACGATGCCCATTTGTTAAAATGTAAGGAATACGTAATGTTGTCAATGTATGGAATACATGACCTGAGGATGAAGATGGGGGTCTCCGATGCAGAGGTCAGAAGAGGGATCAAAAGCCCGGGTCCAGAAGGCGACCTCGCCGCATCGAAGGAATCCACAGCAAGCAGAGACGAAATTAACCTCAGGAGGCGTCTTTGCACTGGTAGAGCATGATTGAACTATAATTGACGAGGAATATAGAACGTAATAACGTTGGATACGAACAACGAGAAGTTGATGTTTAGAGAAGCAGACATCTGGAGGAACGAGTGTCACTGCGATGGCTGCATGCATGGTGAATGCACCGTTTGTTTGCTGATGGTATTGTTTGACATTAACTTTGCTGTTTTGATAATATACATCTGATCTGTTCAAGGAAGAGGCAATGAGGCGGTTGATGTCCAGAGAAAGCGCGACCGGAACAAGAATGAGCACCACTGCTCAGCTGAATACATGATGAAACGCTGCTTGTTTGCTTGATGGTATACCACGAAAACTTGCTGTTTCGATGATATAACGTGTGAGCTGATAAACTCGACTGTTTTTTAACACAAAGAGTGGTAAGTATGAGGAATCGATTACTCTTGCTGCTGCTGAGTCATTAGGATTCTTTAACTACTAGGAAACGGACAAGCCTTGTTTGATTGAATGGCCTCCTCCTTTTGTTTGTTACATTTCTTATGTTCTTATGCTGACCAGGGCATGACTAAACGTACATCCAGTCGTAAAATGCCGTGCAAAGTATAACAGGGGAAACGTATTCAGGGTGTACTACACTCCAACCCCATAAAGAGGGAACCGGATGCAGAATACTGTGAGGTGAAAGAAGTCATATTCTTCTTCATAAAAAACCCCAGTAATAACGATATGATAGAAAACTTGCTAAATGTAGAGGCTCTTCTGAGATAAGATACTGGAATGAAAACGGAGTTCTTAGCTGTTTTGTGCGGTTACCATTGAGACATTGAAGACCCAGGTCCAAGAACAGGCATGGTCTCTTTCAATGAAAGCCAGCAGGATCAATGCACCCTTGTCATTTGGTTCTGAGCTGGGTTAAGGCTCTGTATTCATTTTCTGAGCCGAAGAGGTCTTGAGATTTTGAATTTTATTTTACTTCCAAAAAGGGAATTGAAAAAATCAGAGGATTAACAGGCATTTTTACAAAAATCCCACAAACCTCGCTTTAGCTGAATAACAGTTTGCAATGATTTGTTTTTCTCAAAAGCCTAAAGCTTTAAAAAAAACAAATCATTACAACTCAACAGGATCACAGATATTCATTGTCTCTAAAACAATGTTTTTTAAACGAAATAGTGATACAAAGTGGCTTATATATCTTATATGTACTGTACATAAACAATGTACACAGCATGGAGTTTAAGTATCACTATATTACAATGTGTTTTTGTGTGGACCTTTTTTAGTGTTAAAACAATGCAAGTAAAAGTTATGTGTGAACTTTAGCTGCAGCAGGTGAAAGTTTGTTGTTAAAATGACATAAATATCGAAAGAAGACAATCTTTGAGGTAAATAATGAGAAAGAGAATAAATTATTACAAATTCTAATGACTTTGAAATGATGTTGTTACAGTGGGACTTACAAAATACTTCAGAAATGCACACTGTAAGGTTTTCAATTTGTGAACTGTGAACATAAAAGTTGGACTGTTACATTACTGCTGAGTTAAAACTCACATCCTGCCAGCAATGCTTTTAATTATAGATGATTCTTGAGTCACTGCTGTCTATATAGTATGCTAAAATCATATTGATGTTCTCCATCCACAATGTAACGATTGCATAGTAATGTTGTTCTTTAATTCCAAAAGCTCTTATAGCCATGGATGCAAGCACGTGTGACTTAGAATAGACTCCACTGTCAGAAGAATACAATCTGTGCTCCTATGGCACTTCCACTTTCCAGCATCCTGTATTCTCATAAAATACATATCAAAAGACAACATATATTTAAAAATGTAGTCTATGCTAGTGCCAGCATAGCACTCTCCCATATCACACAGTCAGTCACCGAGTTGGCATTTGAGAATCCTGTTAGGACTTGGCAGAAGTCTAGAGGCTATCTGGGTGCAAGTTTCAAGACAGATTAGTTATTAAACTACTCTCAAACAACTAGGTGATTAGAGAACTCAAGAAAATCAATACTTGAAGCCCATTGAACTGATCCAGTCTGAAAATAGCCACTAAAATGGTACCAGGTGTCAACTGCTGTGTTCTGAACCCTATAAAAGTAGGTGGGTCTCAGCTCAGATGGAAATGTATCAGATGTTCAGAGGTCAGCCAGTCCATCTCTATCCTGACCTGTTACACAGAGTTCTATATTGCCATTGTAAATTGCTGTATGTGCTGCTTCAAGCTTGGATGTTGCCTTTCTTCAGCCAATATTGAGTGGGAAATTGTGATGCTCCGATGCAAAAAAAAAGAGCAAGTTCACTTAAGTGTTTTGATCTCTGCTATTTTGTTCTGAGAACTAATAAAGGAATACCTCTTTTGATCTGTGAAAATTTCCAGCAGCAGCTATCTAATGACTGTGGTCACTTCATTTTAGGAGTCCCTGGACTCAATAGGAACTAACCTATCTACCAGTCCGCTCCCAACAGTCTGCTCAGAGGCTGTGTAAAATGATGGCTGAGTTTTCTCTTCAGTCAAAAGAGAAATAAGTGAGGGTGGCAGTTGTAACCAGATAGAATATACAGAGGCTTTGGGGAAGTATTATTACTGACATTGAAAACTTCAGGATATTTGATATATATGTTTTTGTATTATTTTATGTTTAGGGCACTGATTAATCACAAGCCTTGCCACAAGCTACTGTTGAAATTAGTAAAATCAATTAGATTCAAGTCATTTCCATAATGGTCATTTATTTTCTATGCTTGGACAAATCATCTATTAAGTGTGGCAAGAAAACACAGTGAGTACCAATGTATAATGGAATATGTAAATTTTACAATATGACCATTTGTTTGTCTTGTGGGCGGACATATTACTAAATAGAGCTAACTCAAATGAAAGGGGAGTATTGTGTTTTAAAAACTCAGGCTTGAGTTTGAGCTCTGGAATTTTACAATTGGCAAAACTAGTAAAGCATTCTTCAAAGGGACCTCATTCCCTATCCAGTTTACACATTCCACCCTTGTTTTACAGGAGTATGAGGTTGAGGAAAGCAGCAGGATATCTGGATAACCAGAACTGTAATCACAGTACATTGGGTGCTATTTCCTGGTTAATCATATTTTTATTCACCAACAGAATCCACTGAGAAATGTGAAAATGTTTGTTAACAGACTCTTCAAACAAACAGAGCTTTGAAGATGCCGTTCACTGTTGGTCATGCAATTTCAATAATTAGTCTATTTATACAGCATCCCATTGCTATGTTTTATCACAAACTGCTCATGCAAATGACAAATCACTCAACTGTTGTGACTGTGAAAGTCAGAATATAAAGCACTCTAGCGACCAGGGTGGGGTGGGGATGGACTTAAACGCAAGATGAAAAAATTATAGATTAAATTAAAGAAGGTTTAATGTTTTACAATTATGCAGTAGAAGTGAATTTATAAGCATGTCATCAACATATTAGCAAATTGCATTTCATTAATAATAATCAAACTGCTATAAGGTTCAAATTATTGGGATGTTGCAGGCTCTATGATATGCACATACCTTTTAAATAAATGGTTTTAAACCTACTGAAAAGTAACCATGATATATCTGGATAGCATCATGCAAATATTAACTGCTTCACAAATGTCATTATGCTGGATAAGGTTTGTGATGAAAAAATATTATACATCCCACTTATCATGTGGTCTTAAGGTAACTTTTATCTGAACTTTCACCTGTGCACATTTTAATTAATTTGTTACACAAGGGTATTTTTTTAATGATCTAAACAAAACGGTAACTCAATGCTGCCCCACACCCCACTGACCTCTTTGTACAGTATTTGTATTGTATTAAATGATGTTAATAAGGGATGTGGAACATTACTAGGTAATATATAGTTAAAGAGAGGCAGTATTAAGATCCAGCTCTCTTTAAACCAATAGCCCCATAATATACTGAACGTGAAATGGAAAGTGCTCTTCTGTTCTGTGATTATGATAATGTATGTGCTGTTCCCTCAGGATAAGCAAAGCACATGACACACAAATCCAGGTATTAAGACAGGGTTTAGTGCAAGAGATTCCAGCTTGCACTTCCAAGGAGAAGCACATTATTAAAAGTAGGTGTGATGACTAGAGTATTTATCTGGGATGAGAGGATGTTGCCTTCAGGCCTGACAAAATACTGTCTTAATTGGATCAAGACAAACCTAAATGGTCTCAAGTTCCTGATGGGTTGGCTGTGTCCCATCTTGTCTGTAGAAGTTCACACAAAGGTGTGAATGAACAGTTGGCACTTCATTCAATTTGTCGCTCTCATCAATGTCAATTCTTGTTTGTACCAAGAAATCCAGGTTGTCAAAAACTGTAGACATGGGCAAATAAAAGAATAGGAAGGATAGCTTTAAAACGAATGCAGGAGCTAAAATTATTGTATCGAATTGCATATGTTAATCCAATGGCATTGCGCTTCAGATCTTTTATTTACTGCGGATGGGATTTTTGAATGTATTTATTTAGCTACAGTACTGTGCAAAAGTTTTAGGCAGGTGTGAAAAAATGCTGTAAAGTAAGAATGCTTTCAAAAATAGACATGTTAATAGATTATATTTATCAATTAACTAAATCCAAAGTGAGTGAACAGAAGAAAAATCTAAATCAAATCCATATTTGGTGTGACCACCCTTTGCCTTCAAAACAGCATCAAGCATCAATTCTTCTAGGTACACTTGCACACAGTTTTTGAAGGAACTCGGCAGGTAGGTTGGCCCAAACATCTTGGAGAACTAACCACAGTTCTTCTGTGGATTTAGGCAGCCTCAGTTGCTTCTCTCTCTTCATGTAATCCCAGACAGACTCGATGATGTTGAGATCAGGGCTCTGTGGGGGCCATACCATCACTTCCAGGACTCCTTGTTCTTCTTTACACTAAAGATAGTTCTTAATGACTTTCACTGTATGTTTGGGGTCGTTGTCATGATGCAGAATAAATTTGGGGCCAATCAGATGCCTCCCTGATGGTATTGCATGATGGATAAGTATCTGCCTGTACTTCTCAGCATTGAGGAGACCATTAATTCTGACCAAATCCCCAACTCCATTTGCAGAAATGCAGCCCCAAACTTACAGGAACCTCCACCATGCTTCACTGTTGCCTGCAGACACTCATTCGTGTGCGCTCTCCAGCCCTTCGGCGAACAAACTGCCTTCTGCTACAGCCAAATATTTCAAATTTTGACTCATCAGTCCAGAGCACCTGCTGCCATTTTCTGCACCCCAGTTCCTGTGTTTTCGTGCATAGTTGAGTCGCTTGGCCTTGTTTCCACGTCGGTATGGCTTTTGGCTGCAAGTCTTCCATGAAGGCCACTTCTGACCAGACTTCTCGGACAGTAGATGGGTGTACCAGGGTCCCACTGGTTTCTGCCAGTTCTGAGCTGATGGCACTGCTGGACATCTTCCGATTGCAAAGGAAGTAAGCATAATGTGTCTTTCATCTGCTGCAGTAAGTTTCCTTGGCCGACCACCGCGTCTACGGTCCTCAGCGTTGCCCGTTTCTTTGTACTTCTTCAAAAGAGCTTGGACAGCACATCTGGAAACCCCTGTCTGCCTTGAAATTTCTGCCTGGGAGAGACCTTGCTGATGCAGTATAGCTACCTTGTGTCTTGTTGCTGTGCTCAGTCTTGCCATGGTGTATGACTTTTGACAGTAAACTGTCTTCAGCAACCTCACCTTGTTAGCTGAGTTTGGCTGTTCCTCACCCAATTTTATTCCTCCTACACAGCTGTTTCTGTTTCAGTTAATGACTGTGTTTCAACCAACATATTGAATTGATGATCATTAGCACCTGTTTGGTATAATTGTTTAATCATACACCTGACTATATGCCTACAAAATCCCTGACTTTGTGCAAGTGTACCTAGAAGAATTGATGCTGTTTTGAAGGCAAAGGGTTGTCACACCAAATATGGATTTGATTTAGATTTTTCTTCTGTTCACTCACTTTGCATTTAGTTAATTGATAAATATAATCTATTAACATGTCTATTTTTGAAAGCATTCTTACTTTACAGCATTTTTTCACACCTGCCTAAAACTTTTGCACAGTACTGTATGTCTTGAACACTGTCAGAGGTCTGTGAAGTGGAGGCCATTGCCATCACCACAGTGCTAAACAGGAACTGACTTTCTACAAACCTGTAGTTTTCCTGCTTCAAGGGATTCACTTGAATTCATTCTTTATTCATTTTCCATTTTGGAGAACGTTGTCAGATAATATGGTCGCTGTGAATTTCTCAGCATTAGCAAGGTCATCTGCCTTGGAGACACAATAAAGTAAAATAGACATGATTTAATTAACACACAGATAAATTTACACAACGGCCTTTTTCCCCCCTAACTGGGTCTTCAATATTTGCCCCCAAAGTGGTACCCACAGCAAAACAGGAAATCAAATAATTCTAAAGACATCATCCTAATATGGGATTGAGGCAAATTATCAGTATCTGTAGAGAAATATGATGAAGGCCAGTGCCGTCTGACTGCAGGTTGTATTGGTAGTTTGATAAAATTGCAGGGAATGCTTTCTATTCCTAGATGTTCATTGGATTCATAAAATGTAGAATGTATTTCTCTGAAACTGATTCCCCTAGAGTACATGGACAGTGGACCCCACCTCAAATTATTTGTATAAAAATACTGAAAGTCAGTTGAAACATCCTTTAAACAGTACTTACATTTTGATTTACTGTAACACAGTGTAGATACAAAGGGCAGGGTTTTCAAAAAGCAGTGTTATTGTATCTAACTCATGGTATAGTAATGAGAGCAAGTGATTTTCAAACGAAATGTGCTAATTAAATAAATCTGTTTATGCTTTGAAATGGAGTCAATGAGGTCGTTAATGAACGCATTTCTCATTAAAAAGCTTAATTGTCGCAGGTCACCTACATGAATTCCTCTCTCAACAACTAGATCAGGGGAACTAGATCAAGAAAAATGAATGGAAGCATAATTCGCTGTTATCGAAACTACTAGCGTACATGGAGGATCCTCTCCCACCAGCGAGCAGCAGCCACATTGAAATAAAAAATAATGGGAATATTTATGTTGTGTATAATTTGTGAACTTCATTTAAAAATGTGCATTTTGTCATGCAGAATGTACATTTATTTATAACACTTCACATATAAAATGCTGATTTACGATTATCTGGCGTATGGGTAAAAATCAGATGGCACGGATTTAAAAAAAATAAAATTAAAATTAAACCCCATCAGTCATTTCCCCTCATTCATTCGGGGGGATATTTTGTCACAGCTTACTATATAGAAATCTTTTAATGTGCATTTTGCAATGTTTTTAGGTTAAAAAAAAAAAAATACTGTAAGCCATCTATGTATATTAGATGGAATTTATTCTTATGATGACATCTACGTTTGTATGTATTTTAGTATGTACGATTGTAGGCTATATATAAATACATATGTTTCAAGTGCCATTGGTGTTTGGAGTTGTTAGTTATTATAAATAACACTTCATTATATATTTATTAAGCTTTATTAAACAATAGAACTCCCTAACCCAGTACACAATTTGCTTATAATTAATTGTTCTGTGAATTCCTCTAATCATGCTTTTTCTAGTGTTACTCTTTACTCACCTCCACGATAAATATACTCAACATGATTTGAAGTAGCCACGAACACTTGCAGTATTATAAGAACACTAAAATGCATAGAAACGTGTGAAGGTGAAAGTGTACATTGTAATACAATGTGGGGGAGTCTGACAACATTACAAATACGTTAGACAAAACCCATGTCAGTGATCTCGATCACATTCCTAGTGCATCACAGTGTGTCCTTGACACCTATTTTTCATTCTTGTGTGGATTAGACACAGCTGTTAAAAGCCAAGGATACATTGCAAATCACCGAAGGAAACTTTATTGTAATATCTAATATGCCATTTTCTATACCAAGATTTCAGTTGTATAATTCAAATAAAATCTACAGTAGAGGTCAGCTGTCATATAATGTACGTATGCAGAATTCAAATAGGCTACAGTTGCATCGATAATTTCTTGGTAGTAAGATTACACTGGGTACAAATAACGGTATATCATTTTAGCAATACAACAAACATTCTGTAAGGTTACAAGTGGTTAAAATAAGTGAATAAATCTCATTCATAACCACAAGTATAGAAAAGTTTAAAATATTTATAACTACAAATATTGAATTATCGAGGTAGTCTGTAAGAAATGAAACCTGGTCCTGTACACTCTCTGTATTGTTGGTCTGTTAAATGTCTTTTTCAAGGTGAGTTATATAATTTTTTGTTAAATAAAACCCTGTTTTTCTAAATGGAAATTAACTCCTGATAAATTATGATAATTAACACGGATTTCCTTTTAAATTCCCACGCAAGCAAAAGAAATAGTCGCAAGAAGCAGTGCTCGTTAAGATATTAATATTATTTCAGAAATCAACATAATTTTGGAAATCACATCAGGACAATTTTTTAATAACGAAATAGGCACAACGATAGCTTGAAAATGCCAAAATCAATGCTGCATCCCGATTTCTTGAGTAACACGAGAGTTATCATTTATAAGCTTTTGAAAATCCTGCCCTAAATGTCTACATTTTCAAACTATTTAAATGTATAATCTGTTTAATGTCCTGTTATGTGTCTTTTATATTATTTTCATTGTTGTTTCTGCTTAGAGCATGATTTCCAAAGCTTGTTACAGCCTGAATAGATTCATCGGGGTTGTTTTCTTGTTGTGTTATGCACTGAAGCCCTTACAGTAGGTGAATAATTGTGAACGGAAGCTTTTGCCATGCTCATATGCAGCGCCACCTCCCCACACTCAGCCTTGAGGATAGACTTTTCAGAACAATTTGATGCTGGAATAGAGAATTAGATTTAAAATGATTCTTCATAATTATTACAATTATACAATGATTCTTAAGCTGCATTTTTTTTAGAAGGCAAACTAATAAGTCTTATTCTGAAACACCTGATTTATGTCAGTAAAACAAAAGATAAATGCCTGAACATATTTTTTTTAAATATGTAAATCAGCCAATTAAGCATATACATCTGATTAGTTGTCTTTCCTGAAAGAAATTACAATTGCAAATTTTAGTTGAGGTCAACCTTATCAATACATTTGTAGGTGTGGTTTTGCTAAGATACCTTTAAAATGAGTGAGACAGGAAAGGAAGATGCATTTCTTTCATTAAGTTTCAACATAAAAAATAAATTAAACAGAAGACAGATTGTGTGCTAGCAGGTATTGTTTTGCAACACATGAAGGATTGATTTTTTGTGTTACAAATATTTTTTTTAACAATACTTTCTGTCATTACGGTTTAGTGAAGTGCTGAATCCATTAAGAAGACGGAGAAACTCCATAATATTGACTGTATAAAGGGCCTTTGCAATGAGTCATAAAGGCTAGCTGATATTTTATGTTACATCCCCTGCCGAGCCACTCCCATTAAAATGCTCATATTTAATGAGTCTAACATGTGTTGAGGGGTATGAGTTTAGATCGTAATTACTGGTACAATGTTTCGTTTTTTTTGTTTTGTTTACAATACTATATTGTCCAGGAAAAGGGGACTAATTATCTAATTCACCCATTGTCTGCATTTTCAGTTCCTAACCCTATTTACATATATGTATAATATGTGAAGATGCAAGGATATATGTAGTTGTTGAGCTGAAATTACAAAAAAATTAAACACACTGTATGCATATATAGTTGGGTACAATATTAGGAATCACTCTGCAAACGCCTAAGATGGCAACCAATCAGCCACCTTTGATTGGTATCTCTAAAAAAGTAATAATGTCTCTGTTTTATGAGGGTAATCACTCATTCAAATTTGAAGGCAATCTATTCAGTGGTTTTGAAGCAACACATTGCCCAGGAGATGCAGTGGCTTTGACTCTGGGAATGCTCCCCTTGAAAGCAGTCTTTCATGGTGGGTCTCTGATGTGCTTTTCCTTCTTCTCTGTCTGCTGGGTGTCCTTCTAGCAGCTGGGTGATGTGACTCCATCAGTCCCCAAATATATTGAATTGAATTGCTGTGTTTTCAGGTCTGACAGACAATCCTTTTTCTCTTTTTATTTGAGAAATGCCTGAATCTGAAACAAGCTGTTACTATTCTGTTTGTACTCCTAGATTATGATTTCTTTTATTTTTTTGTAAGAGAATCATTTTATTCATTCCTCATGATATAAAAATAACACATGCACACCTCTCTTCTGTCTTTCTGAGCATGTGTAATTTACATTTATAATTAGGCTTTTAATTTATAATGAGGTGTGTAATGTTATCATATAAAGTAAGAAGAATGCAAATCATTACATGTATTTGTTTCTGTTTGCATCTCATACTATATACTGGTAATAATTAATGGATGCATTTTACCTTTTATTAAGTTATCTGTGTATTTGTTTTTTTAAAAATCCCTTTTTAGTAAATTAATGTAATACAGTGATGGAAATATGTCATCCTATTTCAGTTTTATGTCCTGTGGCAAGGTTCCAATTTACCATTTCGAAGCTTAGTTTTTCTAAGCACTGTAATGTGCAGAAGGATAATGTGCCATTAATGAAAATCACCTGCGTTAGTCAGACTGTCAGGGTAAGTGCTGCTATGGAAACTCAACGGTTGCTTTGGCAACATGTTGAGTGCAGAAGGAGTTCTTGTTTGTAAGATATTATATTGCTTCTGAATGAAAAAAAACAAACAACAACAACTCTACAAGTCCTATACATCTGGGACATAGTGTGCAACCACATTTCACCACGGACACTGTCAATCAACTGTCCTGTATAATTTCTAAAATTGTAAACTTCTAAAAGTTTACAATTTTAGAAAAGCAAACTATGAAGCTATGAAACAGAGACTAACAGAAGTAGATTGGAGTAAAATAGAGAAAACATCCACAGAAAAAGGATGGCTGTTTTTTAAAAAGTAGTTCTAGAGGTGCAAAACAATTACATCCGAAAAGTAGACAAATCTAAATCTAAAACAAAATGGCCAAAATGGTTTAATAGATTGATTAAAAAAAACATGCAGCGAAAAAAGTCACTTTACAGAGCGTTTAAAAGGAACCAAAAACAAAGTACACAGAAAGAGTACTTGGAACTGCAAACACAAGTCAAAAAGGAAGTTAGAAAGGCCAAGAGAGAGATAGAAATCAATATTGCTAAGGGGGATAAAACCAATTCCAAAATGTTTTTCCAATATTATAACAGCAAGAGAACATTCAAAGAGGAGGTTAAATGTCTAAGAGACACAAATGGCAAAATCATAGATGAAGAAAAAAAATAGCAAATATATTAAATGATTACTTTTCACAGGTTTTTACAAAGGAGGACACGAACAACATGCCCCACATGTCGACCTGTTCCTATCGAATTTTAAATAACTTTAGCATAACAGAGGCAGACGTGTTAAAGGGACTAGGAGCTCTTAAAATAAACAAATCCCCTGGGCCGGATGAGATCCTCCCAATAGTACTCAAAGAAATGAAAGAAGTTATTTACAAACCGCTAACCAGGATCATGCAACAGTCTCTTGACACAGGGGTTGTACCGACAGACTGGAAAATAGCAAACGTAATACCGATCCACAAAAAGGGAAACAAAACCGAACCAGGTAACTGCAGACCAATAAGCCTGACTTCTATTATATGTAAACTTATGGAAACTATAATCAGATCCAAAATGGAAAATTACCTATATGGTAACAATATCGTGGGAGACAGTCAGCATGGTTTTAGGAAAGGGAGATCGTGTCTAACTAACCTACTTGACTTTTTTGAGGATGCAACGTTGAAAATGGATAATTGCAAAGCATACAACATGGTTTATTTAGATTTCCAGAAAGCTTTTGACAAAGTCCTGCATAAAAGATTAATTCTCAAACTGAACACAGTAGGGGTTCAAGGAAATGCATGCACATGGATTAGGGAGTGGTTAACATGTAGAAAACAGAAAGTACTGATTAGAGGAGAAACCTCAAAATGGAGCGAGGTAACCAGTGGTGTACCACAGGGATCAGTATTAGGTCCTTTGCTATTCCTAATCTACATTAATGGTTTAGATTCTGCTATAGTAAGCAAAATCGTTAAATTTGCAGACGACACAAAAATAGGAGGAGTGGCAAACGCTGTTGCAGCAGCAAAGGTCATTCAAAATGATCTAGACAGCATTCAGAACTGGGCAGACACATGGCAAATGAAATTTAATAGAGAAAAGTGTAAAGTATTGCATGCAGGCAATAAAAATGTGCATTATAAATATCATATGGGAGATACTGAAATTGAAGAAGGGAACTATGAAAAAGACCTAGGAGTTTATGTTGACTCAGAAATGTCTTCCTCTAGACAATGTGGGGAAACTATAAAAAAGGCCAACAAGATGCTCGGATATATTGTGAGGAGTGTTGAATTTAAATCAAGGGAAGTAATGTTAAAACTTTACAATGCATTAGTAAGACCTCACCTAGAATATTGTGTTCAGTTCTGGTCACCTCGTTACAAAAAGGATATTGCTGCTCTAGAAAGAGTGCAAAGAAGAGCAACCAGAATTATCCTGGGTTTAAAAGGCATGTCATATGCAGACAGGCTAAAAGAATTGAATCTATTCAGTATTGAACAAAGAAGACTACGCGGCGATCTGATTCAAACATTCAAAATCCTAAAAGGTATAGACAATGTCGAGCCAGGGGACTTCTTTGACCTGAAAAAAGAAACAAGGACCAGGGGTCACAAATGGAGATTAGGTAAAGGGGCATTCAGAACAGAAAATAGGAGGCACTTTTTTACACAGAGAATTGTGAGGGTCTGGAACCAACTCCCCAGTAATGTTGTTGAAGCTGACACCCTGGGATCCTTCAAGAAGCTGCTTGATGAGATTCTGGGATCAATAAGCTACTAACAACCAAACGAGCAAGATGGGCTGAATGGCCTCCTCTCGTTTGTAAACTTTCTTATGTTCTTCTTATGTTCTTAATTATCAGACACACATAAAAAATAAAAAAATAAACATTTGCTTTTGTTCAGTTGACCGTAGGACCAGTAACTGCTCCAAGAGAGATCTCCGAAAAGACCTTGTTATAACATTAAGGGGCATCTGAAGTCTGTCTGATGTAGGTGAAATATTGGCCCTACAGCCAAGCCAACTTCCTACCTGTCGGTGTGGAATTACTGATAGAGCTGTTCACCCACTGATAGAAACAGCACCATGTAGGAAGCAGTGCTCAGCATTCTTGCAAATTTGAGAAACATTAGATTGGACATGGAGCAGGAGCTGTGCTCAATTCAAGTCTTCTAGCCTTGGCCGTAATAAATCACTGCCATTTCATTTCTTAGGAAACAAACATGTTTTCTGTCAGCTCCATATGCATTTATATATTTATATTACAATTAAAATACACTATGGTAGTGTATGTTCATTTTCATAAGCATGTTTTTTATGTTCCTAATAGTTTTGGATAATATTTAAGATTTGTCTTCTGAAAAGAAAGATCATCAATTAATACTGTATTATATAACTGGCAGTTTTGATCTATATTCATTCATCAGAAAAAAAACTTTTCCAGACTGGAAGGACATCAAAATAGTAATTCCAATTTTCTAGATGCAGTCGCTTTTAAGGCCTTGGGCTTGATTGACCTACGGACGAGGCCATACTTACCGGTGGTCTCAGTTTATAGAACATGCAGTTCATTTACAGTTGATTTGTGGTGGCTGCGAGGAAAATGTGCTCATGTTTTAAAATGCTTAAGGTTTAAAGCACTCACACAATGGTTACAAATCAAAGGGACTCTAGTTTGACATTGCAGTGATACATATAACATGCAGTAAAGCAAGGCACATTTTAACTGCTGCAGCAATGTTTCTTTATTGGAATAATGGTGAATGGCTTTAATACATTATGGTTTTTGAAATTCATATTTCTAATTGCTGCCCAGCCACTATATATTATTACAGCTTGCTACATGATGCTGGAGGTCTATGTACTGCCACATATCATTTTCTTATTCCAGAATTTGTTTTTAAAACAAATTCCCAATGGTTTATTAAAGTAAAATTTAAATTCTGAGCCAGGAAATAAAATAGTCTTAAATGGGTTTAATATCCTGTTAAGTGTGTTGTATACTTCTACATTTTGGTTGATGCTTAGGTTATTATAATTTGCCGGTCTTAATAATTCATATCCTAGAGGTGTTTGTGAGTTTGTAACCAATTTCCACCTCTTCTATAACTATGAGATATTAAATCTCTGTAAAATCTCTGAACAAAATCAGTTTCAGAACCTGCTAAACTATAGTGGTCATTTTTTAAACCGCCTTACTGAATTCAGATTTTATCAGAACATATAAAAATAAATAAGCGATTTGGCCCATCAATGCATGTCTGGTTCCTACTAGCTGATTGATCGTATAACTTTATCTTTTCACTTCTTAAAATTTCCCAATCACTCAGTAGCAACAAGATGTCTTCATAACATCTCTTTTAGTTCTGGGATTAGTCTTCACTGGACTCTCTCCAAAGCTGCAATGTCATTGAATCTTTCACCATTTTTAGGAGGGTCAAACTATTGCTTTGAACAACCTCAACAAAACCTAGCACATGATTCCCCTGTCAAGGTTGTTTATGTAGATAAGAAAGGGAAGAGGGGACCCTGAAGCACACTACTGAGTACATGGCTCCAGCTGGAATTGATTCCCTTACACTGACTCTCTCTTCTTTCAGCTTGTAATCAGTTATGCATCCCTGTGCATGTCTAACATAAATTTCCCCCAGTTTGAGTTTAATGATTAGTGTTTCATGATGCACTTTATCAAATGCTTTTTGAAAGTCCAGGTATTTTTTTGTGTTTTTGCTTGTGTCCATCCTAAACTTTTTCAAAGAAAACTAAAAGGTCAGACATGATGGACTTTTTTCTGGGAATCTATGGCCTGGTTTAGATGTGGTTTAGAAACTCTAAATTCTCTCCATTGTCGTGTGAATGCAGTGTAGCAGCCAAAATATGAGACAATATGAGCCAAAAAGGGCACATCACCTTCCCACATTAAAAAGCTGCACAAATTGACTTTTTTTTTTTTTTTTGCATTGAAACACGTTTGAAAGCTGTACCATATGGTTACGAGACTTTGGCAGTGAAGATCCTGTTTGTGACCTTGTGCAACTTCCTACTGAAACTAAAGGCCATGCCAAGCAATTCTTTATTAACAACTGGGATCTACTTCAGCCTGCTCTGGCCTCACTACACACCTGGTCGTTAGCCAGTCATACGTAGCTATGTCTATATTAGCCTATACAGAATGAGGCCCTTTTAATCAACAGGATTTTTTTTTTTATCAAAATCATGGGCAAACATGTTTTGCCCTAGCATTAGAGATTTGCCCTGTCATCAAAATTGTTCCCAGAGTATTACATGCATGGAAGGGTCTGCCATATGAAATACTAGGATATAAAAAACTGGGAACATAAAAACAAAATAGATTTGGTCCTATTAAATTAGATCTCTTTAGTAATGGGAAATGGTGTGCTAAAAAGGGACAGGTCTTATGTTCTCAGGAAGACATTTTCTGAACTTGGCAATAAAATTAAAGTTATGTTTTTGTGTTCTGTATTAAATATGTTACAGTATATGAATTCAAACTTTGTAATTATTTTATGTTTTGCTCCAGTATTTAGCCACATATTCATATTAATCACGCCATTTGTTCACCAGTTCCTTTGCAATTATCTTTACAAAGCTATTATATCTGAAAAAGTCATTTCCCTAGAAGGCATAACAGTTTTTTCTATAATACAGTAAAACATGCTGTGAGGTTTTTTAAGCAGCACCAGGCTTTGGGTACTGTTTATTTTCCATTCTGCAACAGAAATTACTCAGGCATGTGAAGGAACTGCTGCTTTTTAAATGTAAAAAAAATACTTTTGATGACCTTTTTTTTGACAGATTGTTTGTATAGATTTGCATAGATTTTTATCAAAACCAAAAATAGCAACAAAAAAAAAAAGTTTTACCCCATTTTACATCATTTTACAGCCCATCGCAGATCAAACAGCTATCCATGGTTATCCTGAGGATTGCCCCCAAGAATATATTATCGATACAATCCGGGTGGATCCCCTTTTACTGCATTTAAAAAATCTGGCTGCGGCTTATCCTGCAGTCGACCAACATTGTGTACATTAATCAGCACCATGGACAGGTCCTACCCTGTACAGTTCTTTAATACAAATACAGTGTGCTCAGGATGGGTGGCAAAACATTACTCACATGGTTGCTTCATGTCCATCTTATAACAAAAAATAAGGCATTCTATGAAATACTTACATGGTTGGTTAGATACTATTGATTCAATTAAAAGCCCCTTTCTGTGAAACACGGTTCTTCTTCTTCATTGTGTGATGATCGTTGGTATTCTTAATTAACTGATAACATGTGCATTGTTGGTTACAAGCCTTTTGACTGAAGATAATCCCCAGCAAAATTTAAGCTATTCAATTCCTTATAAATTAGAGGGGGAAAAGCCTGCTGGTTTATGCAGGAACCCAGTTGGATCTTATTAAGTTCTTTATTATGTAATTGTCAAAGGGAAATAGAAAGCTGTACATTTTGCTGCTATTATATAGTAATATTTTAAGGAGGCCGAGATGTTTTGGACTCCAGTAGTGGATTGTTCGTGCACTGGGCTTGCAACGTATCCAGATGACTTTTTAATAATCATGAAAATCACACAGAGCAGTATTGTACTGAATTGCAGCATGAATCAGAGCAGTATTAGTACTTCGATTTATTAAATGCTTAATAATGGATCGGGTGGTTGCAGGCCACAGCAAATCTCAAGCAATAGGCAATCTGAGCGATCCAGTGCCTTTACAGGTTTAACAGCATTAATACTTCAATACAGTAATACAAATATGGCCCTTAGGCTAGCCATGCAAAAAGCCATGCCACCGCTAAATTCTACAACATACAATATATCACTCTCCTAAGCTAAATTTTAATTGCTATACCTTATAGCAATGCATCAATATAAATGAGATATAAATTCAAAATTATTCTTACCTTCCACTATGTGGAAGTGTAGTTATAGAATACAATGTAAAAAACAAGCGCTGTCTTCAAAGGCAAACTTCTGAATACGACCAAACAGTAACCAGATCATGTCAGCTTGTAGTACCAAGTTGAGTGACACTTGACTGGGGTTTTACCGCAGCTTTTATAGAGTTTTTTTCTCCATTTAATATGTCAGAAGACCCAATTAAATCTAATTATTTGCTCTGTTTTGACAGCTCCTATCTTTAAGTGAACAATATATCTAAAAAGTACCGATGACTCCCTTTTCAAAATTAATTGGACATGATCTCATGGTCAACATGTTCCACCCCTCCTTCCTCTAAAAATTAGGTGAACTGGAGTTCTTACTACCACATACAATCCAAGTATATGTGTATGTATGAGAGAGATGTTTGTTTAATACATAGCACAAGCTTGTATGGAAGTCATCCATATTTCTACTAATAAAATGATCTGAGAATATGGACGATTGTTGCAAAGCACTTTATGAATGGGTATACAGTCGTTCAAGAATGAAAATCCGGCTCTTTTTGATGACATCATCAGCATGATTAATGTTCCCTGGGTGGCGTCAGTAGCTGTTGCAAAAAAAAACAATAAAAAAACAGAATCCACCGACAGTACTACCAAAACCTAGCCTGCAGCTGCAAAACCTGATTCCAATGCCCCTATCATGTCTGCCAAAAATTCAGGACATGTCATAATTTAGAAAAAAAGACATTTTTTAAATGAATACTTTGTATTTTCATTTTGTTTGGCAAAGCTGGTAAACACATTTCCATACGCACACATGAGATTTCCATTCTTAACTGCAGGTCCAAAAAAAAGTATATAAATAAATCAACAAAAAGCACTGTAGAAGGACGTTTGAATAATACTGTTATTCTAGTAATAATAATAATAATAAAAATAATAATAATAATAATAATAATAATAATAATAATAATATTGTTGCAGTTTCACAAATGTTCAATTTTTATCCCAAAGATCATCCTGCTTCCAGTAAAAGAATAATACCTACAAAAACTTCAATCTTGTTAGCCAGGCTCCCATCTCTACATTCTCATTCCCATCATCAGTGGGCAAACACATTTTAACTGAATCTGGGTCCAGCAAAGTAACTACACACCCTTGCAACAGAGGCCTGCCATGCAAAAGGATTTAATGACTTCTAGCACAAAAGGGACTTGCCAGAACCGTCTGTGACACCTAAAAGAACAACAACCACAAAAAGTATTGACAGCTTCATAGCAATACTAATATTTTTCAATTGTGCTTTTTCATGTTGTATTTGTTACTTCAGTTTCTGACAGGACGGTGATGTCACATCCACATACTTAACAGGACACTAACAAACACTTTCTATAGCACTCATCTGCATGTCCTTTTCTTGAGTCATCATGCTTCCCACAGCAGAAAGCATCATTCATCGTAACCATCAAAATGCACTAATAATGTTGGTGGTTTTGCATCACAAAACAAGTGAAGTGCATCATTTTGCATTAATGGTATCTGTAACAGTGGGGTCTGTTACATGTGTGGGTTGTCACTGATTGATACTGAGGCAGACACAGAGTATTGGGTGTTGACACACCGCACAGCAGTGGAGATATAATAAACACAAGTGCTGACACTAGGGTACCAGCAATGGTAGCCCTAGTGTCACATTTAATAAAGAAAACAAAGCAAAACAAAGCTAAAAATAAAAGTTTGCCAAACAAGGCGAGCGCTAGTCCCACTAAAAGGAACGTCCCGCTCCAGGAACCTACTACTCTACGCAAACCTTCTCTATACACTGTTTGGGATCACCTCCCCTAAACTAACCTACTTCTGAAGTCCTGGCTTTCCACAGTGACTCCTGCCTCTTCACACGGCCTCTGTTGGGCCTTCACGAGCACCGTCTTGCAGTTGAAGGGCTCTCCTGGGTTGTGGTCGTGTGCAGGGGCAGATGCTCCATAGCTTCAGCTGATACGAGTGTGCAACACAACATGAAACAAAGCACAGCAAGCTTTCACTCACCGGCCGTCTGTATGGCTTTGGCTGTGCAGTAGCCTCATGCTGCAGTACAGACACTTTTTTCAGCTCTGGGCACCCTCCCCAGGCATGCCCCCCAGCCAATCATGACCTCCCCATCAGCTCAGCCCCGGGTGAGCTTACCTGCTCAATTATTTCCTTAGCAACGTGTCTCCTGTTGCTTCCATAAAGGCACACATGCACCTAAGAACCAGCAACAGGGTCTCCCTGTCACAGTATCCTAAAATGTCACCAACAGAAAGCACAGAAGCCCTCTCGATCACTGAATCTCTGAAAGGTGATGCCTCTGCATGAGTTGAGCTGAATGTCTTTGTGTGAAAGTGATTTCAATGGGATGAAATATGAAATGACCTGCAACACAAATAAACTGTAGTGCAATGCAGATTCTGACCTGAAAAAATAACACTAAAACATATCCTCCAGCAACCCCAGGGCCACATAAATTATGTGGATATTTAAATAAACATGTGTACTAAAAATACTTTCCTGACACTCAGATTTCCTCTAATAGTTATTGTAGTTAAAAGTGAAAAGAACAATCACCTGATGACATTATGGAATTGTGAATTGTCAGTAGAACTTTAGGCACTTAGAGGTCTGGAGTGCATGTACTATGTATTATGCATTTATTTATTTGTTTGTGCAGGGTAAAATCACATTTGCTTCCTGAAACCTAACACTCGATAGAGTTACATTTAGAAATGTTAAATCACTAAATTCACTGACAAACATTTCAAAGTCTTAAATCTACAAACAAGTATATATTGTTAGTACCAATTAGAATTGCAAAGTTTATTTACATTTCTCAGGTAAGGTGTTAAATTAGTCAAAAAATAAAGCTGGGCTTCTAAGTTTCCAGTAAATTACCAATTTGTCAGACAATGGGCAGTAGGACGCTTTTAAGCAGAGGTTACAACAGGAGGTGACAGTGGGGGTAGGTGGACTAGGAAGAGAGGGGAGAGAGAGAAAAAGTGATGAAATAGTGATCAGAGAGGTCCAGAGGGGTGACAG
Organism: Acipenser oxyrinchus oxyrinchus; assembly: GCA_030684275.1. Lineage (NCBI taxonomy): Eukaryota > Metazoa > Chordata > Actinopteri > Acipenseriformes > Acipenseridae > Acipenser > Acipenser oxyrinchus. The sequence goes on along the minus strand of CM060255.1, from coordinate 4,506,406 downwards.
AGAGGGTGGAGGGGCAGCAGGCCCTGGAGAAGGTGAGCGCCAGTTGACGGCCAGCTTTGAGGGTAGAAGGGGAGAGAAGAATCCGGCAGAGTGGGTGGGGTTGGAGAGATGGATATTGAAATTACCTAACAGGACAGTTGGAGTAGACAGAGAGGGGAGGGAGGAGAGGAGATAGTCAAGTTCATCGAGAAAGTGAGTGAGAGGTCCAGGGGGACGGTACAGTACAATTAGCAGGAGTTGACAGGGAGAGGTTAGTTGGACAGCGTGAAATTCAAAGGTGTTAACAGAGAGTGAGGAGAGGTCAGAGGGGACAGAAAAGAATGAGAGAGAGAGGAGAAGACTAGTCCCACCTCCCCGGAGTATGGGACAGGACATAGAGAGAAGACAGGGCAGCAGGAGTTACAGTGTTATCTGGAGAGAGCCAGGTTTCAGTGAGAGCCAGGAAATCGAGAGAGAGGTGGGAGGCAAAGGCAGAGATGAAATCAGCTTTGTTAGTAGAAGAGTGTGGGAGGGGAGAGAGAGGGAGGGGGGAGAGGCAGAAGGATGAGGTTAGAGAGTTTAGGGGAGCAGCAGCGGAGAGAGGACAGAGGACGGGAGTGAGAGGACAGAATAACAGGGATGTGAGAGACAGTCATAGCAGGACAGGTGAGACAGATAGGTACAGTAGTAGGAGCAGGAGCGGTGGGGGAAGGGTACAGACCTGTCTAGTAGTTGCCATCTTCGAGGTTTTCATAGATCACTATTAATCCTACAATGGCATAAACATCTAGGGATTTTGGGACTTTAATGAAGTAATTTAATGAACTATTGGAGTTATATGCAAAAATGCTATCTTGAAAAAAGAACATGCTGGCTTTTATGTTAACCATTCGACCATCTTGGCTCTCAAATTAAATCCATTTCAACTAAAGCAATGTATTTTGGATTGATGTAAGTAATTCTAACACTGAAAGACTGGAGGGTTGATTTAAAAATGCAATTTGTGTAACACTTAGTCATTATGCCAACAATCAACTTCCTAAAGACTTCTCAACTCCGAGCTGTATGTCGCTGATTCAAGAAAGAGATCGTATCGCACTGTGTAATGTTCAAAGACATTACAGGTTGACCCCCTGCTTATCTCTCTTGTGTAGTGATTTCACAATCTATTTTCTGCCAGGTGAAACCGACAGGAGTTACTCTCATTGTACTGCCCTTGTGTAATTTAGGATCATTTGCTAGAAAAAAAAAACCTTTAGAAACTACAAAGAAAAAGAGACACCATAGAACATAACGTGGCTTGCTGTTAAATCTAGTACACAAGGAATGAAGTTGGGTATTATTATGTATTATGAACAACAGTAGAAGGATTAAGGGGTAAAGTGTTATTAATGTATCTCAGGCCTGGATTAAATCTAACTTTGAAGTGACATAAAACAGGTAAAGGAGCCTCTGTAATCTGTGGTTTACTTTACTTTCTCAGTATCATGGTGATATATTTTTGAAAATGTGTTTAGCATTTTATTCACACAAATGGGATCCTAAATCAGATGGGAATAAACCCAGAAACATTATCTCAACTTTTACATGTCAGTCTTTTACTTGTCAGTGTTTGCCAACCTTTACTAAAGTTGAGAAATATTCAATGTTTTATTCCCCAGCTAATTTATGACCCATTTTAAGTACTTATTACAGGCAGAGTTTTTGGTTTAAGAATTGCATTGTATTAGTGATTTCTTTTTTATTGTTTACCTGTTTCACATGTATTAGGGTGAATCGTCTCCACCCCTTCACTGTGTTGTTTTCTGTCAGGTGTTTCCTCCATTGCCTGATATGTGTTATGTATGCGGTTTAGTATTAAGATTAGTTGGCTACTGCCACCTAATGGTAGTAATTTCACAGCTCACGGAGTATGCGCAGTTCACAGTGTTATTCTGAAGTGCTCAATAATTAAGCTAGTTGTTATATCTCAACACAGTGTTCGCTTATGTTTTACTAACTGCTTAGTTAGGGGAAATGTTATCAAGATATAACAATATGCTTTCAGCCAATAACACGCTTTGACCCAGAAGAAACTACTGGGGTGAAATGACCAAGGAAGTAAAGCAGTAACAGACTTCCTGGACAGCATTGCTTGCAAACAGAGCTCTTTTTAACCTAAAGTAGTACCAGATATCATGTCTTAAAATGGAAATACCTGTTTGCTGTATCACGTGATTCTTTAAAAACTGCACCTCTGAGACCGCTGTAATTAATGGAAGTGCAAAATGGTTAAGATTTTTCTAATTAATGGGCTACCTGGGATTACTTTAATGTACATAGTATACAGTACTGTATAAATAATGTAACGTCCAGTCTTATTTTAACAGCTATTAATCAATGAATTAATTTTATTAAGAAAAAAAGCCCTCTCTATTACAGTCGGTTATAAATGTGTCTACTTTTTATGTCTTCTCATGTATCTTTCCTGTAGCGTTCCCTTTGCCAGACATTATTATTATTATTATTATTATTATTATTATTATTATTATTATTATTATTATTATTTGTTTATCTTACAGGTGTTGCAGAGCAACACAAGGTCACAATTCAAAAATAATATTTAAATACAGTGCAGTTTACATTTAAGTGGAAATACTACTAGAATACAATATGAGATAAGAAGTAACAAGTTTGGATTAAAACAGTTTGTATCTACAATGACATAATCGTAGTGCACATGTGCAAGGAGTAGCTGAGAATCCAGTAACGTGGTGCTGAGGTCAGGCGAGTCCAGTGCATAGGAGGAGGAGTAGATCAAGAGACCGACAAGTGCAGTCGAAACAGGTGGGTCTTGAGGAGGCCCCGGAAGGCAGTGAGAGACCAAGCAGTCTTGAAGGTGGAGAAAAGTCAGCAGGGGTTGTTAGTGGAGGACAGGATGATGGATTGATAATAGGAGTGTTTGGCAGAGGTGAAGGCTGTCAAGAAGGAGAGGAAGGTAGCGGTCTAAATCAAAAGGTAGCTTGGATCTCTTCCATCTCAGCAGTGCACAGCTCATTACAGGATGAGCGGAGTGTAGAGGATAGCCAGGCCTGGGGGGGAGGAGCGAGCCCTGGTCAGGGATAATAAGTGGCTATGAAAAGAGCTTAAAGAACTTCTGTTCCTTTTTTTTTGCTCTAGAGAGCAAGTGCTCTCTTTGTCATAGCTAATACACTCCTAGCAATTTAGCACAATTAAGCTTGAACTTGACCAATAGCAACACTGTAATCTGGTGTACCGACTCTGCTGTTAGCATTATAATTCTAGAAGCACTGAGGCTGAGTCATCAAGTCCAACTCAATAGAATATTTTCTCTGGGTGTCAAAGTTAAATAGGAAGTGCTGGTTCATATATATTTGTATGTGTATTTGATCATGTGTTTGTTTCTAGTTGTTTTACAGTGTGTATTATTTATATTACAGTCATGATGTGTGTGTGTGTGTGTGTGTGTGTGTGTGTGTGTGTGTGTGTGTGTGTGTGGATGCTGTTCTCGTTATGAAAACATGTCAGATTGTTGTGTGGTTCTTATTAAAAAGGCGATATTTTATTTTGCTGAAGCCAGTCCTGTATAATCAGTAATGTATTCATTAAACTTTATGATTTGTAAAATGTATTCCTGTCAGGGTTCTACTCTAAAAAAGCAATGTAGTCACATAATGTACTGTACCAGTGTCCAAACTCTGGTATTTAATAATAATAATAATAATAATAATAATAATAATAATAATAATAATATACAGGTAGTGGAAAATGGAAACACCTGGGAAAATGAGGGACACCAAATATATTAAAAGCAAGGGCTTCCACAGAGGTGTGGCTCATGCGTTAATTAAGCAAATAACATCCCAGCATGCTTAGGGTCATGTATAAAAATGCTGGACAGGCCTGGTTGCAAGAGGAGACCGCAGTGACTTTGAAAGAGGGGTGATTGTTGGGGCATGTTTGGCAGGAGCTTCAGTGACCAAGACAGCTCAACTTGCAGATGTTTCACAAGCAACGGTGTCTAAGGTGATGTCGGCATGGAACTCCGAGGGAAAGACATCATCAGCAAAGGGCAACAGTGGGCAGAAGCGCATTCTCCAGGATCGTGATATCCGTGCATTAATTCGAAGTGCAAGGAAAAACAGGCGAGCAACTGCAGATAAATTGACTGCAAATTTCAACGTGGGGCGCGAGCAACCAGTTTCATCAAAAACGGTCCATCAAGAACTCCACAGAGTGGGATACCATAGTGGCCCAATGCCCTATTAAGTGACTTTACATTGGTGTTTCCAGTTTTTTGTCCACTACCTGTAGCCTACAATTGCTGTCTCAAGGATTTTTTTTTGCATTCCCAGGAAAACAAATTTACTACACAAGTCATCAATGTTAGAAGTCTTTATTAAAACCTGTCAAGAAATGTGAGATTTGTGAAAAGGGTTTGACATTTGCTCTTGCTATGATGCATATCCATGAGCTCCCTTGTAAGGACAGGAATACTTTGCTCTCTAATTAGAATTACAGTAGCAATATAACTGGTATAATGATGCGGATGTAATGGATAAGAGTATATGTATAGTACTTCACACTCACTCCAGTGTGTACTGAAGCTGGATTTACTGGCAGTTGAAACAACAGCGAGTCAGCTCAACAAAGACTGACAGGTGTAACACAATTTCAACACTTTTGGGTTCTTTGCCCCTTTAAAAATAGACCCAGGACACAGGAAATGGAGGTTTAAATCGCTTCTGTGCTTTTTTTTTTTTTTATAATCATCAAATAAACAAAACAAACACCTAGCTCTTTCTTGAGCACCAGCTAAACACAACATGGGAACCTAACTCTAAAACAGGACAGCTAAGCTGTTTACCTGTAACACAAAAACAAAAGATTCAAACAAAATTAAACCAGACAGGTTTACACTACCTTCTCTTGTCATTCATATGTGCACACTAACAAGCGGGCTCTCCACACAGCAACCCAGAACAGACTGGCTGCTTTCCTTTTATACCCTGCACCTGGCTCTAATTTACAATAATCACCAGGTGCAGGGGATAATCACTAATAAAATCACTAATAAAACAATTAACAAAACAATAAAACTATTAAATTAAACAATTATATTCAACCCATGTGCATTTGCAGATGGTTTTCATGCAGGGAGGATATTAACCCCCTCCCTGTTATCTTACACAGGCTACAGACAGTAGAATGTCAGTGATTATACAAAGAAACTGAGTGGTAGGAATGTCTGTCAATCATCCCACGGTACCTTTTTTTTTTTTAACTCAACTAAACTCAAAACCTGACTGGTTACTACGAATGTCAGTGATGAATCAAGAAACCGATTGGATGTAATTTAATGATAGAAATATGGATATTTCTCTCTAACACATTTACATTACATTAGACCAATGCCACAAATTAATAGTACGTTTATTCAGGGACAAGCTTCATGAACCAGGGACTGTTCCAGGGACATTATTTGGCCGGGGATACAGTGCCTCATCCAGGGTCTGTCAGATAGCAGAGCAGTAGCAGCCACTAAATGAGTGTCAGCGCAGGCATGTAGGGAAGAACGGGTAAGGAGATTTTACTAAATGCAGCTGTATTTCTAACAGGAGGGCAGATGTTTCAAAGATTCAAGTCTCGCAGCAGCACAATGATGATTAAATGTTATGTTATGCAACATGCACGTACGTGCATGATGCATAACATTGTCATCAAGTCATGAAGCTCAAGTCGCAAGCAAGTCACAAGTCCCAAACATCAAGTCCCAAGTCAAGTCAAGTCAAATAATTCAAATCCAAGTCAAGTCGCAATTCGAAAAACGTGGCAACTCGAGTGCGGCCCGAGACCAAGTCGCTGACTCGAGTCGCCAACTCTGGGGGACAGGGCATATGTAAACAGCCACAAGTTTTTAGTCTTGGACTTAAAAATAGGTTGACATATAACAGATTGAATTGCACATTCTAAAATGTACATTGTCTTTCATGGCTAGCTTGGTGCAGCAAATTAGGGAAACTTTGCAGAAAGGTGCTAGTCCTCAGGCTCAGATCTAAACTCCCTTGTTACCATGTATGTAGCATTCGGCCTGTGATGTTCTGTCATGTTGGTTTTTACAACTTCTAAATCTGTCAGCCAAACAGATTGCTTGTAAGGGATATAGTGTAAAGCTTATCTATCAATTCTGCATCACACAGACTAGGTAGAGCTTGCAGAAACATGCCACTACTCATGAACATGCACAAAGAGATTAATATGACCAATATATTCACCACCAAGGTACAGTAAACTACAACTCCAGGGTGATTCCTCAGGGCTTTAATATACTCTAAAAGCACCTCTTAACAATGTCAGCACCTGATGACCATTTTACCATATTTCCCAATAAACTCCCAGTAACATGCAAAGCATTTTCCACAATGCAGGCTCTCTTGGAAAACAGATTTGTATGTGTCTCCTTATTGTCTATCAAACGATGTAGACAGACTTTTAGAGTTAGGTGAATTTTTATTGCTTCATTTATTTATTTTTTGTAAATAAGCTTTCAAGACCACCTTAATCCGTTGAAAATAGATGAGAAAAAACGATGCAGATGTTTACAAAGTAGGATCCAGATAAATCAATTCAGTCCTGATGCTATAGGGAAGCATTTAACATTGGAAAGAAGTATTACTTGTGAATCCCTGGCTAAATAAAACCATAATACCATAAATAAAACTAAAAATAACCTGCTCGGTGCACTAGTAGGCATAAGCATTCCTAGTGTTCATTTGTTTTCGGTACCATTGGCTGCTCAGTGCAGGAAAGCACTGTCCAGCACTTACTTACAACCAGGGGGATCCTCAATGGCTTTCTGTGTTAATTAAAATTGTGAGGTTCTATCTTTTTATGCATTTGTTCTTTTTTTGGTCTCAGCAGGAATTGTATCAGTTGTTGCTCACCCTGTTACCTGCTCTCTACCCCGCACAGTTAATTAGAACTACAGCCCTTCATTTCAATTCTACAGGGCTATAGTTGGCTACTGTGGACATGGGTCAGGGATAAGTCATTCACCCTATAATACAGCAGCTGCTGTACACACCCAAGTACTCCTGAAATCTGCCTTAACTGAAATTGTATAGCTTAGTTGGCTTTCCTTATGTTCTTGGCTACATTTATTTCCTACAAGACCACCTTTCTGACCACCTGCAATGAATGATCCAGAAAAATGATGCCTTTGTTGGCCATAACCTTAATTAAAATGTCATAATGCTGTGAAATTTACCAGCAAAATGACTTTGCTTTGCATGGCATGTCAAATTTTTTTTTTTTTACATTTACCAGTGGAGCACAGGGCATTTTGAACCTGCTGTTTCAGTATTCATTGTTTTAAAACTATAGAGGTTATTCCACAGGAATAAGTAACTACAGTACAAGCCACTGGGTCATTAGTCAGTTTTTGTTTGGTGGATCTTGAGTATGTAATGCATTTGTCTACATTGTGTTAAAATAACAAAACAAAAAATGCTTTATGATGACACACGTTCTTCCATACTATACAATATATTCAAACTGGAAGAGAGTGAAATTATTCATCCATTGCTTGAGGACAGATGAGTATCGGTAACAAAAGCAGAACTTGGATTGTGTTTTATTTCATTTTTTTTTGCAGAAAGGATGCTGAGAGCAACTGGCTGTGTTGTGTGGTGCACTATTGTTACAGATTTTGACTCTGGTCAGTCAGATGAGATTAAAATCTATTGGACCATCAATGCAGACGAGCCTGGCTCTTCTGCATATTAGTTGAAATGCTTGCTTGAGGTGTGAGTGGTCACCAGTTCTCTACCAGCTGCCTCCCTTTCACATTTGTGCCATGCCCTCACCGAGGTTAAAGGAGAGAAGAGTGTAATAGGCAGTTGTTGTGTGATGCACTGCTGTTAAGGATTCTGTTCTGAATCCTGTCAGTGAGATGAGATTAAAAACCACAGAAATATAATTGCAGAGGAAAGTGTATTTTTAGTACGATTTAATATTAAATGATTGTTCTAGTCATGAACACTTGGAAGATCAATTCAAAACCACACATTATTCTTTGCATATATGCAACATGGAACCTGTTATGTAGAAAGCTTCAAGTATGAGGAGTGGTGAATCAGCCCTGCTTGTGATCAATTGTAGGTGCTGGGTTCAGTACCGCAGACACTTAAATCAAGTCTAAGATTCAGATTCCACAGCACATAGGAAGATACTAAGCAATTATTGTAGAACGGTTCATGGGAAAGACATGTTAAATAAGTATTCCTCCCCTTTAAAGTGGAAGTCTCATTTGGGCTTAGATCAAATATAAGTGTATAACACATATGGTTGCACTCTCAAATAAATATGTGAAATCCTCACTTGTCTGAACTTGTTACAGCTGTTTGCATCTTCCCCAAGCTTTTGTATTGCACTCGCACTGTACAGTGTGGTTGAGACCAGGAAGACTGCATAAGAAAGCCAGCACAAATATTTGTATTTTCATAAACACTGGATAGAGCTTGAGCTGTGAACAAACCAACTTGTTTTATCTGATTGTGAACTCTAAAACTGGACTCCTATGTTTTCATCAACTGGAAAAATATGTGCACAGTTAATCAGGGGATCAGAACTCCGGTAATATAAATATGATCTGAATAAGACTTTCCATTTTAAGGAATTTATTTAGGGTACTGTGGGTGCTTCCTGCCCTTCCAAAAACAGGATATTGTTTTAGCATTCTATATGCAGGACAGCCAATAATACACACACATATCACACTGAGATAACTGTGCTTCTTCAAAAGCATTTTATCTTGCGGCTTGCCTGAGAAACCATGGTGTTCCCTCTTCCTGCTGGTAAATCAGTAAAGAACTTACAGTAAATAACCCTGTCTAACCTTAGACAAAACAAACTGAAATACCTCAAATACATATGATATCAATATCTATATGCAAGTGTTGAGACTTTGTTTAGTAGTGTCCATGGGGTTCCTATTCTGAAACACATTCAAGTCCTGATGAACTGCACTATGCTCAAATTAAGTTAGAAATCAAGTAAATGGTATACTAAGTTGTTGTGTATGGCACAAATAATGTATAAAAAACAATATATAAAAGCAGATTTTCTATGCTTTGCACAATTTAATATCTCCTTTTAAATACTGATTATGTTTAGCTGTCCTGCTAAGTCTTTGTATAAACAAAGGAAAATGATTAAGTTCATAATTCCTTCATGCCTCAGCTGTGCTGAGTTTCTATTTATCATCTGACGCATTATTCTCTCCAAATCTGGCAGAATAATGAGATTACCGAGTTAAGGTCAAATTAATATACTTTGATGTTCTAAAGGAAGTAAATGCAATTTATTGCAAATAGTCCTCAATGAACAGCTTTATCTGAGTGTTCACAATTATGGCAGGTATTTATTTATTTTTTCATAATAGAGAGGTCAGGTGATATATACACTATGTACATCATTCACAATATCCTATGTATGGGGAGGTGAGAGAGAGAATAAATAATGGATTTTTCTGTTATATCCTTTCCATGACTGATGAAAGGACTCAAAATATTTATTACAAACTTGATTTAAAAAAAAAAAGTTGTGGTCTCCAATATTCATCTATTTCCAGTAAGAACAGATATCAAATGTGGTTTCTGAAAGGAGAATATATATATATATATATATATATATATATATATATATATATATATATATATATATATATATATATATATATATATATGACTGGCTTACTGTTTATTACAGCCGGGGAAAGTGGCACTGTAAAACAGTGGTATAACAGTCAATAGATATTAAATTATATACCATACAGTGCATTCAGTCTAATGGTTACCATTCAAAGTATGGTAACACAATATGTCTTTGCTTATAAAATACACAAAATGTTTACTTTTATTAGATATCAGATACAGGTTTTTTGCAAATAACACATACAGTATAATACACATTGATCTTATTTTTAGCAGGTCATTCAATTAAACATCTGTCATGTGGGGACTCGTGACAATGGGAAGTAATATTTAATAAATAACTCATGTTTCTTTTTTCCCCCTTTATAGGTTCTTTGGGTTTCGGGGTGACCACACAGACCACTGGACAATGAGAGAGGAGGAACCACAACAGGTAAGAATCAAATGTTTTAATTTTCCAACACACAATACTGAACAATAACACACCAAAAAACAAATTTGCCGCAAGAGGGCCAGGGTCTAATAGAAAAGACAATATGAAACTGTGACAGAGAGAGAGAAGGTATTTGAACTGTAAATCTCCCTCCTGACCAGAAACGGTGCTCTGCAATGTTGGTTGTAAACTTTCCCCAAGATGGGCTAACTCGCTGGCAGATGGAAACCGGAAGTCAGCCATCTTGGGGGATCATCTGTGAGGTAAACACCGATTGGAGCCACCATCGTGACCTGAACCCAAGCCCCTGTAGCATCAGTAGTCTTTGACATGTCCATAACCAAGTCCATTTAATCCAGTTGAGTCGAGAAAATGACCACAGTCCGAGCCTTGCGTCCCGCGCTGTCATTTGTAATGCTATTTCGTTTGTACTCTGCCAGTCCCAGTGACCCTGGAAATAGAGCCACTAATCCTCTTTGGTCCTTGTGGCGATGTGGCCGCGCCCTTGTGCGTAGTTTGTGTTATATGTTGCATGTTGCATGTGTTAATGTTGATGTATAGCGATTGGTACACGGGATATAAGCGGGTCTGTGTTTCACGTGTGTTTAAAAATGTATAATTGTAGTTAGGCACGAGGTTGCACATAATTAATTCACGTGCTGGGATTCAAGTGAATAATTAATTAGTAATTGAATCCCAGCACAACAGTATATATAGATGCACGTTTCACTCACTCGGGGTTGGGTGTTCGAGAGTGGAGAACGGGTGTGGAGAGGAGAAAGAAAGGAGAATAACGGAAAATAATAAGTGTTTTGTACTCACCGTGTTTGTTCGTCCCCGTTTGTTAAGTGTTAGTTCGTTTTGTTTGTCTGTTTATTTTGGCGTAAGTGCCGTGTCCTGTGTGTTTTGTCTTGCAACCTTTTTATTTTCTGTTCTGTTTGATTATTAAATGCTGAGCGCGATCACGCGCTCAGCTTCATCACAACCCCAAGCTTCTGTGTATTACTTCCTGTTTCTGGTCTGACGTCACCCACTGTCCGGCCGTCTTTGATGACACGTGGTGTCATCGTGGGATTACCAGCGCCTCCTAGACGCAGACCAGAGCAGGAACCGCAATTTGTTGTTTAAAAAAAAACGGGAAAAAAAAAAAAAAAAAAAAGACAATGGCAGAAGACGCCATCAAACTGCGGGACTGGGTCCTGGAAAATGCTGGGCTGGAGGCCCAGTCTATGCCCATAGACATCCGGATCCTGTGGCTGATGGACAGGGAGAGATGGGAGGCGTATGAGAGGGAACACACCCCAAACTCCCTGGAGGAAGGTGTGGAGTTGGTCCTCAGCTACCTGGAGGCAGCTATAAGTGGAACAGCAGCCCAGGTAGCAGGATCTCCAGCAGGAGGATTCATGGCCAGCTGCACCTTCCTAGAGATTGGGAGGAGCCCGAACGTCCCACGCCTGAGTGGGAGGAGCCCGAACGTCCCACGCCTGAGTGGGAGGAGCCCGAACGCCCCACGCCTGAGTGGGAGGAGCCCGAACGTCCCACGCCTGAGTGGGAGGAGCCCGAACGTCCTATGCCTGAGTGGGAGGAGCCCGAACGTCCTACGCCTGAGTGGGAGGAGCCCGAACGTCCTACGCCTGAGTGGGAGGAGCCCGAACGTCCTACGCCTGAGTGGGAGGAGCCCGAACGTCCACAGCCCAAGAGGGGGGAGTTGGTGCATCCACAGCCCAAAAGGGAGGAGTCGGTGCATCCACAGCCCAAAAGGGAGGAGTCGGTGCGTCCACAGCCCAAAAGGGAGGAGTCGGTGCGTCCACAGCCCAAAAGGGAGGAGTCGGTGCGTCCACAGCCCAAAAGGGAGGAGTCGGTGCGTCCACAGCCCAAAAGGGAGGAGTCGGTGCGCCCACAGCCCAAAGAGAGGGAAGTCGGGCTTCCACAGCCCTAGGACCCAAGCTGCCAGCAGAGGAAGAATGCCTGCTGTCCCCGTGTCCACCAGCAGAGGAAGAATGCCTGCTGTCCCCGTGTCCACCAGCAGAGGAAGAATGCCTGCTGTCCCCGTGTCCACCAGCAGAGGAAGAATGCCTGCTGTCCCCGTGTCCACCAGCAGAGGAAGAATGCCTGCTGTCCCCGTGTCCACCAGCAGAGGAAGAATGCCTGCTGTCCCCGTGTCCACCAGCAGAGGAAGAATGCCTGCTGTCCCCGTGTCCACCAGCAGAGGAAGAATGCCTGCTGTCCCCGTGTCCACCAGCAGAGGGTGAATGCCTGCTGGGTTCCCATCCACCAGCAGAGTGTGAACGTCTGCTGGTATCACTTCCCCACCGTCACCACCCGGAGGAGAGGAACAGGAGCTGCCTCTGCCTCCACCACAGTCCCCTGCAAGAGCGGGAGAGCCGCACCAGTCCCCTGCAAGAGAGGCAGAGCCGCACCAGTCCCCTGCAACAGTAGGAGACCACACGCTGCTCGCACCTCCATCGCCAGGAGACTACACGCTGCTCGCACCGCCATCGCCAGGAGACTACACGCTGCTCCCACCTCCACCACTTCCTCCACTAGGAGCAGAGGAGCAGGAGCTGCCTCTGCCTCCACCACCTCAACCGCTTCCACCAGGAGCAGAGCAGCAGGAGCTGCCTCTGCCTCCTCCACCAGCAGAGGGTGAGTACCTGCTGGTTCCGCCTTCTTTGTCGTGGGAGGACTGCTTGCCCTCCCACCTCCACCAGCAGAGGGTGAATACCTGCTGGTTCCGACACCACTAGGAGCAGAGCAGCAGGAGCTGCCTCTGCCTCCACCACCTCAATTGCTTCTACCAGGAGCAGAGCAGCAGGAGCTGCCTCTGCCTCCTCCACCAGCAGAGGGTGAGTACCTGCTGGTTCCGCTTCTTTGTCGTGGGAGGACTGCTTGCCCCTCCCACCTCCACCAGCAGAGGGTGAATACCTGCTGGTTCCGCCACTGCCCGGAGCAGAGGAGCAGGAGCTGTCTCCGCTTCCCGCACCTCCACCACAGGGAGTATGGTGGCCGGAGCCCCAGAAAGGGGAGCTACCGGCTACAAAGACAGGGGAGAGGTCAGGAGACCACTTTCCCCAGCAGCAGTTTCGCTGCAGGAGTTCTTGAGGCCGGAGCCCCACAGGAGGGAGCTACCGGCTACAAAGACAGGGGAGAGGTCAGGAGACCACTTTCCCCAGCAGCAGTTTCTCTGCAGGAGTTCTTGTGGCGGAGCCCCACAGGAGGGAGCTACCGGCTCGAAGAAAGGGGAGAGGTCAGGAGACCAGCATCCCCAGCAGCAGTTTCGCTGCAGGAGTGGACCAGCATGCTGTCAGCCGTGCCACTACCGGCAGGGGTGCTGACAGCATTGCCAGCCATGGGCCCACTGAAGCCTCCCTTCCCAGCCCGAGACTTTGTCCTGGACTGCTGGGTTTTAAGGGGAGGTGGCCGTTGAGGCCATGTGTGCTGCGCACAAGGGGGTATATGTGGCGATGTGGCCGCCCTTGTGCGTAGTTTGTGTTATATGTTGCATGTTGCATGTGTTAATGTTGATGTATAGCGATTGGTACACGGGATATAAGCGGGTCTGTGTTTCACGTGTGTTTAAAAATGTATAATTGTAGTTAGGCACGAGGTTGCACATAATTAATTCACGTGCTGGGATTCAAGTGAATAATTAATTAGTAATTGAATCCCAGCACAACAGTATATATAGATGCACGTTTCACTCACTCGGGGTTGGGTGTTCGAGAGTGGAGAACGGGTGTGGAGAGGAGAAAGAAAGGAGAATAACGGAAAATAATAAGTGTTTTGTACTCACCGTGTTTGTTCGTCCCCGTTTGTTAAGTGTTAGTTCGTTTTGTTTGTCTGTTTATTTTGGCGTAAGTGCCGTGTCCTGTGTGTTTTGTCTTGCAACCTTTTTATTTTCTGTTCTGTTTGATTATTAAATGCTGAGCGCGATCACGCGCTCAGCTTCATCACAACCCCAAGCTTCTGTGTATTACTTCCTGTTTCTGGTCTGACGTCACCCACTGTCCGGCCGTCTTTGATGACAGTCCTCCACCACCCTTAGGGGAGTAGCGAGGATCCTCTGCAAAAGAAACTAAAAAAGCAGGTATCAGAATGTCACACAAAACCGGTCTCCAACTATTGTAATCCTTCTTGTGATATCTTTGCTGTTTCATCAGCTATCTTCTACTTTCTAATTACTTCTGCAGCACTCAAAATATATTCAGTAGATTTTATAAGCAATGTTTTAATTTACTGCAGCAGTGAAACGTTTCTGATTCCGTGAGACAATAACCATCCTGTTCCTTCTTTTACTAAAGTTTGCCAAAAGTTTTGCGCTTGTTGTCTAAGTGACAAAAAATGGTACTTCACTTGTTTCTCAAGCGATCCTTCATCCACTTGTGAATAGTTTCTGTGTTTCTTTTCTGTCCCGTGTGCACATTGTTTACTCCTGCAATCCCCTTGCTGGAGTCCAAAAAGCATGGCTGACTTCCTGCGTGCACTTGTTCTCATTCCTAGTTTTGGTTCCAGTTTTACAGCAGTCTGTCAATTGATGCAGAATGGCAGGCACTTGTGACAATTTAAGTCTGGATCCTAGGAAAGGTGACTGGTTGTGCTCAATTATTAATTAGGGAAACAAACAAACAAACAAAAAAACCTATATGCACAAACATTCAAAACTATACATTAATCAAAATAAATCGCACAGCAAAATTCAACTAATATCTTAAATGATAATAACAAATTATACAAAAGAACACATAACTACACACAACAATTACAAATTATATACCATCCCACACTCTAAATTAGTCACTCATGACCTATCTTCAAGTAATAATACTCCATTCATATTGGCAGGTGGGCATATACGATCCTGCTGCGCATGTGAAGCTGTTCTTTATAAACAATTTGCATAAATGACCAGTACTGTACATATGCAAGCCAATCTGCATATTTTAAGAGTTAGAGGGATGTTGGAAAGGTGAGATCTAGACACCCTAGCTGAATCTGGTCATCTAAAATATCATCTGATGGAGCTTCCTGATTGGTGTATGAAAATTCTGAGTTGTCTAATCCTTGACAATGTTCCATTCCTTGGTCTGATAACAATTAGCCTGGGTACAAGTCATGATTATTCCCTTTCACTTTACCAGTTTTTTATTCTTTTTGTATTCATTTGGTGCCAATATATATATATATATATATATATATATATATATATATATATATATATATATATATATATATATATATATATACAAAGAGTTGTTGTTTTTAATGAATTTTGCAACGGAATATATGATTTGTCTAGTTATAAGTCTGTGCTTGTGGTACATCTTTCTCAATGTATCTTCCTCACCTGTAGATACTTTTGTAAATGTTTGTTCTAGATGTTGTTGATGTTGTTGTTTTGTGTTTGTTTTTTTTTTTTTTGTTAAAACATATAATATTGTACAAAAAGTATTGAGTCACCTGAGTTGCACAGTGTGATGTTCGGTGTGGGCCGTCATTGACCAGAAAAGTTTGAGATGGTGACCACACCAATTGCAGTATAAGCCACTAGATTAACTGGCAGAATAACTTATTTCGATTTGGAGTCAAACCTGGCACATGGCTAGAATCATTACTCTTTGTAACAGTGACTGGTCTTTTATAACAATAAAATGTTTTTTTTCAACATCGGATTTACTGTGAAAGCAGACAACATAAATTGCTATTCGATTAGGACTTGAATGTTGCAGGTAGAAAAAGGTTCATCATCTTAGAAACTAATAATCCTATTACAGGTTCAGACTGAGATTAACGGCAGTGGAAGGTAAAATATACAGCTCATTAAGATTGAATTTGTTGCTCAAGAATTAGAAAGTAATGGCTCCTCATAATATGGACTTTGAGGCAAGAGGCTTATTTGTAGATTCCTGTACGGTAAATAAAACCATTTTATAATTGAACCATAATTCAGGGAAGAGGTTTCTAAATTCAGTCAAATAAAAATGCTGCTTCTTATTTTATGATCTAATCAAAGAGTTGTAAGATTTGTTTCAGAGTCACTACTTATATGGGGGAAATACTTTGAAACTTAAAGTTTCATTCTTCTGCTAGTACCAAAGATGTTTATTTCTTACACTGAGATTGATTTACAGGACAGTGTATGAAGTTCATACACTAATAACCAAATGACTGCAACACATCATGCCTTTTTAAAAAGACAATATCTTTATGAATTGCGGGCTAACTGATTTCAAATAACACACCAGAGTCAAGCTGCATGCAAACTCAAGAAGGAGTCGTATTTATTCAATGTCTCTCCAGCAGCACAGGCCCTATCCCTATTCTGTTCCCCTGGTTGCAGAACATCTTGTAACTTTCTTCTCCATCAGAGTCCACTTTTATTAACATCAAGGAACCACACCGATCCTATTACCCATATCTTTAAAAAAATATCAAGTAATAGTACTTCAAAAGAAAAGTAGTAATACAATAAAGTAAACGTTTTGATCTTTGTCAGGCAAACAACCTCAGAAGGTATACTAATGACAGACCAATCCTCCTGCTCCATAATGTAATGTTCAGTTTAAAATATGGCTTCCCTATTTAATATTCTTTGAACACCTGAGCAGAGGAGAGCCGTATGTAATGGATCTCTTCTTAGTAACTGTTGACATAGATATATTGACATCAGCATAGGACATGTGCTTGCCTTTCGATGACAAAGCTTGCTCGTTAGTTCAATGGCAGGATGCTCGTCTTCGAAGAGTGAAGTTAGTGGTTCGCATCCAGCCATGGTCTCTCCATTCCATTGAATAAACTGAGATGTCAAGCCATTACAATATCAAGATCCAAAAAGAAGCTGTAACTGGAACTCACAGTTCAGAGAAAAGTGTTTTACCACAGGCACTTTACAAACCCCGTCCTGTAAGCCTTTCTTGATGAGCATGCTGTTCCAATTATTGCACCCCCTCTCTCTCAATTGTAGCACATGTTTCTAATTAATTACAAGTCTACACCTTGCTGTTGGTGGAAACAATCACACTTCAACAAGAACCATGCAGCTTAGCATGGGCCTTATCACAGCAACATGGGGCAGGAGAAATGAAGCTCATTAGAAGGCAGCAAAGAACAACAATTATACTGTCTTTGTTGGCCTCATGGAGCAAGTAACTATCCAGAGACAATTTAATTCTGACACACACACTTCTTCGCAGTCTCTCTCCCAAAGCTCCCACCTCAATCCAGTATGGTCGATGTGAATCAAACCCATAAGTGCTTTAACAGTGAATACTACCCAATAACAAACCAGATATAAGGGAATTCAATTTAACAGGGGGCTATAAAACACATCCATCTGACCATCCTCACTCCTTCTACATTATTATCAATGAAACTACTGCGTCATGTCTGTTTAGTACAACACCTAGTCCTGTCATACTATTAGAAGATGGTACATTATGAAGCATCTTAAAAAGTAAAGAAAAAATAAAAGAGATAAAAATATTTGAAGTAGCAGGTACACATGCTAAAACACACTGTATTTCTTAAAAAGACTGAATTAAGGAAGCCATTTTGTCTGCCGTGTAAAGGCTTGTCTGCAAAGTATTTAATTGATGCAGTTATTTAGGAAAACTGTGCACCTAACAATTATGTATTTACTGAGGAATGTTTCCCTAAAACAGCTGCTGCAGACTTGAGTTTTAAATTGAGTTTCATACCCTAGATATTTAACAAACAGTATAATTGTAAACATATAAATAGATTAATTTCCAGTGGTACATAACTGCTTCACAATTTGGTTGGTCTAATATATATATATATATGTATTTCCATGGAAAATGGGTAAACTTGCAGTAACTCAAGGCATGTCTCAGTATACCACAGCTATTGTGGAGTGCAGCTTCAAGTGTAAAGTCAACACTTTCTTTTTCCACAAGAGAGCTTTTAGGAATTCAATGGGCTGTATATTGTTATTAGTTAACAAGTTGATTTCTGTTGTAGATTTGTTCAATTAATTTGTTGATTGACAATTAAACTACAAAAGCAACAACAATATATATAAACATTCTGCCCATACAAATGCTATTTAAATTTAAATGTTGTTCATAGAATTTTGTTTTTATCAATCTGAAAAACTTTGGGTCAGCAATTGGTGCAACTTGATAACAACTTTAAATGTCACCATACTTCATGCAATTCTTGCAAGTGTACTTATCAATAGATGCAACTATTTTGGCCACGTTTAATGCTACTTGTTAGTAAAAATAACTGAAAGGTTTTTATCAAGCTGGATAGTTCATTGGATTCAATTGTTGTCTGTTCATACAAGCAGAAACAAGCGATTCATACACAAGCAAATATATTGAATCTCCAGTTAAACTCTACAGCCCCATAAGTGTAAGAATGAACAGGATTAAACACAGCAGCACATTTATTTTCTTCTATAATAAGAGTTAGCCTTCACTGTCATAGTACCTGTAATTGAGTTGGACAATAACAAAATGTATTCACAAAAAGGACAATATTGCAGTCATGAAACAGTGACAGCTCTGTAACAAAAGAAACAAGAAGTTTGTGAATTTTTTCAAGTTACTGTAAATCCCACAACACCAATTTAAGTAATGGACATCTCCCAAATACAATACATTAAAGGCAGCAGCTACACAATGCCCTCATGGCTGCTAGATCAATTTATCTACTGTAGTAATGGTTAAAACGTGCCCACTCTTAGAACATGGTTTGAGGTTCTGTTTTTTAACATGCTTCTTCATGAAGGATATAACAGTCATTCTCTGTAAACTTCTCTCTGATCTGACAGCTTAAAGCATGTTCATGGAAATTAATTGTGAGTTCCTTTTTAACATGTTATAACCCACCAAGGCCATTTTAATCATTGCGTGTAATTACATTAATTATGAATAAATAAATGATATGAACAATTTGTTTTAAATTATCCACTTTGGCTGCTAGCGATTTGCAAAACAATCTTCATAATTTAACATAACTGCCCTTATTAAAATATACTTTTTAGCCTTTTAGCCATTCAAATGGAAATGAAATGATTTAACAAATCCTTCAAGTGGTTAGTAAACTGTCTGGAACCAAATCAAACATTACCATTGCAAGGACAAAACAAACAGTTTGTGTTAGAAAGCATTTAAGCATGTATGGTACACGCCGTTCCAGAAAATATTTTGTAATCAAAGAACTTAAACAAACTGATATTCTTTTTTATTACCCTAAGAAACCATTTAACATGGTGAAACTGGTATGATGTCACATTTAACATACACTAATGCATTGATAAAGCTGATAATATTAGTTCAACTGCATTATGTATTGTTACAGTACTGTATTTAGAGCTGTAATAGCCTCAGAAAGCTTTGGTTTGAAGTGAAGCTCAAAGTTTAAAACTGTACTCAGTTATAGTAGAGCCCATCGAATTCAGTGTAGGGTTTTCAGTAGACTGCCCCAAGAAAGTTACAGGAGGCATGTGAAGGACATCACCCAAGCTTTGTAGAGGATACTTGCAGATCACTTTACTTTTTAGCTGGCGAGTATACTTTCCAGAGAGCTTACTTAAACAACAGAACCTGGAGGGCTTTACCATCTGGTGAGGCCCGCCTCGTGGTGATAAATGTCCCGAGCCAAAGGAGAGATCATCCTTACCAGATGGTACAGCCCTCTTAAAGGGGTCTATTGCTATTAGAAAAAGGCTACTTTAAAAAAGATAACATTTCAAGTTTTTTTGTGTTCGGTTTTTTCATGATTTTGGGCAGCACTAGTTTTTGTTGCTATATTCTCCTCAATATTCCATGAGCAATGTGGCTTGCTCAGAATTCTATGTGTGGTCTGGTAACCTTCACGCTTCGTCATCGCAGTTGAAATAGTTAATTAAAATTATATTGAAAGAGTTACTCTGTATTTTTTATACTACATAAATAAATACTGTATTTACATATTTTCTGGCAGATTGGAACATAGATTAAACAAAACTAACCCTAACCCTTTACTAGAGATTAGGGATCTCATATTGAACAATCAGGTTAAAGGAAATCTCAGATCCACTTTTTAATATCTTTTCATGCCATTGCATATACAGTGGAACAGCTAAGTCAAAAAATGTTACACTTTTTTGACTAAATGTTACACAAAAATGTTACCTTAGAAGCATAACATTTTCCTCATTAATAGTTTATGAGTAGACATTAAATTGACGATATAGCGCCAAGATAAATTTGATTTGGTTACCATGGAAAGCAAGTGATGCAATTATCACTCTTTGGCATAGAATATGCAGCCCAGTGGCCATTCATAAAGCACCCTTAGTTACATTTCCACTTAGTTTTCTCCTTAATTTCCTCTTAAATTGCTGAACTCAACTTAATTCATTTCACTTAATGCACTGAAATGTATCTTGAATTTTATATAAGATGTTGGCCATAGAACATTCTTTAGAGATTCCACTTGTATCTGTGTGTGCGCGAGTGTCTATCTGTCAACTTTTCTATATAGTGCATTATGTGGAATTTAATATAGGCCTCAGTAATCTGTATATTAAAAAAAAGAATTTGCATGCATTAAGGTTTCCGATCTGCCTCTGTCTGTGTGGTACTGGCAGTATTTCAGAGAAGACAGCTGTGGAGGGTCTGCTATTGATAGCGACACCTAGCTATAAGTGTATCTTGCACAGCCTTTCCTATGATCCTTGGTTACATCATGGATGATGACTGCCAGGTTCTCCCCAGCTCAGGTCAGTAGCTTGGTGACCCATGATGGGATGAACCGGGCACCAAGGAGTCAGCAGACCACGTGAGCGTGCAGATTACTGTTGTGTACCAGGCTGTCGATATTTCTCATAATTATTGTGTTTCCATGCCCTTGTCAGATGTCTCTTTTCTGAGAGGTGTATTTTCTGTTGTGCTGCTCTGTATTTGTGTGCCGGGTCTGCTGACACATCCCTCGTCACTCTTGGGGCGTATTTCCATCTGCGATGGGGTGCTGGACTGTGTATGAGGTGTCTGAATCTCGTTCCTGCAGGGGTGCGTACTTGTTGGAGGTTTACAGCTCTTGGGCTGCCTCTGTAGGGGTGGTTTCCTTCTACCTCTGCATACATAGCAGCTGTCTGCCAATGGTGTGGGGATCGCTCTTAGTGGTGTACATACCTCTCTGAGTGGTTGATTTGCCAATTGTTTGGCCTCTGTTATGTTGGTTAATTGTTCCTCCAAATCGGTGATCTGATGGAATAAAAAACAGCAACTAGTAATGAGTGAATAATATGGAACTTGAATGCAAGACAGTACTCCCCTAGGGAGAACAGAAAAAGAAAATAATGTAGCAAATATGTGTTACTTAAATTGAGATTAACACTGTAGCCCATTTGCTTTGTTAATTGGATGCCATTTAAATTTTTCTGAAATGAAAAGTAGGGGATGTTGACATTGTTGGCTGTTAAAACTTATTTTAGATGACAATTCAAGGAGGGACACACTCATTTCCACAACAATCCTATTTACTCACAAATCCCATTTTTAAGATTGGATTATATCTTAAAATTGTATAATTAGGCTGCATTATTTAGTTTGGTTTACTTGCATTGTGGATGCTATAATACCTAATATTTATCATCAAAAATCCCAGAATTCTATTCTTTATTCTAATTGTAATTGTACCACATGAACCAACAGTTACAGTATATGGTTCAATTTAATAATTTCATATTGGTACGGGGCATTTTCTTTTAATATCTTGGTTACAAATAAGAAATAAGCAAATAAGAAATATTTTGAAAATCAGCTTGAAATAGTTAGCTATTATGGCCTGCTTAGATCCATGTTTCTTCAAGGACATGATATTTCTGTTTGATTGAATACTGAAATAGCCCATCTGTCAGAAGAATAGAGACAGGGAATAGAGGTTAACAAGAGGCTTATTTTCTAACAGCAGTCACTCCACAGTTGCAATGCTCCATGGGAAACACAGACTGGCAGGGGTATAAACCTAAAACTATGGTAAGGGAGAAGCAGCACAGCATCCCCAATGATATTATGAAGAAGTCTTGTATGATAATGTCCCAAAAAGTAGAAACGCAAACATATTTCTATTTTTCTTCTTTTGCTCGTTTGTTATGACATACATACAGTATAAACCATTATACTGTACTTCTTTTAAAAATGTAAGTCATTGTTTCAGTGCTTACCCAACCTTTAGGTAAACTGAGGAGTAGTCAAGCAAAATTAATGTAATATTAGTCTTTCAGTGGGCTGTTTGAAGATTATCTAATTTGACATTGCTAACGCCTGGAAACTGAACAGGGCAAAGGATGTTACCAAGCAGGTTCATTTTATATAAACATTACTACAGTGCATAATTTATGATTGTGAGAATCGATCATTCATTTTGAATTGCAAATGAGTTAGCATTAGGGATTTACCAACAATACAACATTGTGAAAAGGGTTCAGTGTTAGTGCTAGTTTTAGTGTCAGTATTGAATATACCCCAACATGTGCTTTACAAACCTTGTAATTCTACAGGGATACCATTTTCCTCATTTATTTTGCTGTTGTCTTCCTCTTTTGAATGCCAACATACCAGCACCAGAGGACTGAGATGAAATGGGTGTCCTCTGTTCCTGCTGTCTGTCAAGCCACTCGCCATCTATTTCCTGGCGAACCTTGTAAACTGTAGACGTTGACTAGCTACTGAACGATGGAGGACACTCTTCAGCCTGGAGGTCTCCGTCTGGCCTTGTCTGGCGCCTGACTAGGAGTGTTCACTGTGATCTGACAACCACACTGTGCACACCAATGCTTTATTAAAATTCTGCATGACCCCCTATGGATTTATCACAGCTTGTAGACTTGTCAACCCTGACTGTTGATTAAAGAGCTCCCATTACTCAACTTTGTGCAAAATAATTCATAACATGACTGAACTTTAACATGTATTCAGGCAAACTTGCTCCAGCTGATTGCCCCTCCCCATGCTGTGTGAACACAAAGGCCAATGCTGTGGACCCCCAACCAAGATCACCAACTCC
Organism: Acipenser oxyrinchus oxyrinchus; assembly: GCA_030684275.1. Taxonomy (NCBI): domain Eukaryota; kingdom Metazoa; phylum Chordata; class Actinopteri; order Acipenseriformes; family Acipenseridae; genus Acipenser; species Acipenser oxyrinchus. Next base: position 4,483,264 of record CM060255.1, on the reverse strand, counting down.
AAGATTCACCTGGCACTCCATGCGCAAATGCCTTTACGATTTGAGCCACTTGGGACCCTTCTAATTGTTTTCAACAGCCTTATAGATAGTCTAATCATGTTTAACTGCTAGCATTTGAAGTTATTCTTTACAGTACACTGTAATCCACTAGAAATACTGGCTAGAAGAAAATCACCCATGAGTAGTTTTCATAGTGTCATTTGAAGGAAGCTTTATAATTAATGCACTGTATTAGGTCCTGTTTTCAACATTACTTTCTCCTGTTAGCTGTTTGATGCACAACATGATAGACAGAAGTATATCAAAATTAAATCAAACTCACCACCTGTAATTTCCTGCCAAGTTTGAGAATGGCAGTTTAATCTTTTTTTCGATGTCTACTGAAATTGGTTGTTGAACAAATCTTTCATCAAAACATGACCTCTGGAACTTGAGAATTCTATCTTAGAAAATGAGCCAAGTGTCAGATCATACATTAAGATTTAAAAATATCAGCAATCTTATAAGTTTGTGATTAGCATAATATTGACCAAACTTGAGCACCAGCAACCCCAGGCGATGCAGAGCAGCAGGCAACCCCAGGCGAAGCAGGACAGGCAGCAACCCTATAAGAAACAAATGCGGAGCAGCAGGCAACCCCAGGCGATGCGGAGCAGCAGGCAACCCCAGGCGATGCGGAGCAGCAGGCAACCCCAGGCGATGCGGAGCAGCAGGCAACCCCAGGCGATGCGGAGCAGCAGGCAACCCCAGGCGATGCGGAGCAGCAGGCAACCCCAGGCGATGCGGAGCAGCAGGCAACCCCAGGCGATGTGGAGCAGCAGGCAACCCCAGGCGATGCGGAGCAGCAGGCAACCCCAGGCGATCCAGACGTGGTATCCCTGAGCGGAGTGGCTGTGGCATCCTTGGGCGGTGCGAGGCAAGCATCCTTGGGCGGTGCGAGGCAGGCATCCTTGGGTGGTGCGAGGCAGGCATCCTTGGGCGGTGCGAGGCAGGCATCCTTGGGCGTGGCCAACAGTGCAGGAACCTCCGGCCAGGGTGGCAGCGGCCAGGGTTCCTCTTCCCTGTTGGCAACAGGAGGTAAAGCCCACTCTAGCTCCTCTGATGGCGGAAGTGGGAACAGCAGCTCGTCTCCCTCTGGTGGCTGAGGCGGGAACAGCAGCTCGTCTCCCTCTGGTGGCGGAGGCGGGAACAGCAGCTCGTCTCCCTCTGGTGGCGGAGGCGGGAACAGCAGCTCGTCTCCCTCTGGTGGCGGAGGCGGGAACAGCAGCTCGTCTCCCTCTGGTGGCGGAGGCGGGAACAGCAGCTCGTCTCCCTCTGGTGGCGGAGGCGGCACTGCCGGCTCCTCCGACAGCGGGGGTAGGGCTGGTGGCGATGCCGGCTCCTCCGACAGCGGGGGTAGGGCTGGTGGCGCTGCCGGCTCCCCCGACAGCAGGGGTAGGGCTGGTGGCGCTGCCGGCTCCCCCGACAGCGGGGGTAGGGCTGGTGGCGCTGCCGGCTCCCCCGACAGCGGTGGTAGGGCTGGTGGCGGGTGTCTCCTCTGGGCTCCCTTCAGCAGCAAAAACAGCGGCTGCTGTGGAGCCTGAGCTTCACACCCTCGTCCCCCCCCCCAAAAAATAGGGGTTTGGGCCTTCAGCTTCTCCCCTCCGGACACAGGACGCACTGGCTCCTCCCCTCCAGACACAGGACGCACTGGCTCCTCCCCTCCAGTCACAGGACACACTGGCTCCTCCCCTCCAGACACAGGACGCACTGGCTCCTCCCCTCCGGACACAGGACACACTGGCTCCTCCCCTTCCGGCTCTTGCAGCGGCAGCTCCTCCTCCTCATACTGGGTGGGGCAGATGGCCACTGTGTGCCCATATGCCCCACAGCCGGGGCACAACTCTGCCACGAGCCCTTTTAAAAACAGCTCCCAGTTGTCATCTGCCATATCTTCAATGGATATCTGGGCCGGCGCATAGGGGCATCCTGCCCAGTTGTGCCCGTCCTCCTCGCAGCGACCGCACCAGTCAGCTGGTGGCTCCTCTGGACATGCCCGCCAGCAATGGTCCTCCTTACCGCACCAGGAGCACCACGGGAACAAGCTGGCTGGGTCCTCCAGTTGTTGCAACGTCTGATGCTGCATCAGCTTCTGCTGCTGCCGCTGCCTGCTCTTCTTGCCCATTTATTTATTTATTTATTTATTTATTTAATTTTTAAATTTTTTTTTTCCAAAAACAAAACAAACAAAAAAAAATCCTGCACTCCTGCTCCAAGTCTCCAGAGGCACTCTCCCTCTTCTGACACCACCTGTGACAGGCTGACCGAGGTAAGGAGACTCAAAGTCAGGATGTGCAGGGAAAATAAAAGACTTTTAATTAAACAAAATACACAAAACAAAAGGCACAATGGCCAACCAAAAAGACAAACACAAAAACAGTCTTTAAACAAACTATACCAAAACGAACCACTCACTCTCTCACACAGGTCTACTCCCTCTCACAAACACTCACCAACTAACATACCCAACCACTCCCTTTTATACAGGTGCCTGGGCTAATTGGGCAATTTGCACCTCATTAGCCCAGGCACATTCCACACATTCTTCACACAAACTCACTCACTCACTGAACCACACCCCAAACTCACTCATATCCACTCTAAACAATACAAAAAACACAAAACCACCACAAAATAGGCTGCACCCCATCACAACACACCATTGTTTAAAATGAAAAAAGAACAATAATATGTTTAGTTGCAAATTCTGTAGTACCGACAACCTCGGGTACACCTATACTTTCTTTAGAATAAATATGTATGATCTGATTAAACAATGCACATAACTCAACTGTGTGCAAAATAGTGCACCACACGACTAAACTGCAGCATGTATTACGTTTATTGACTCGTTTCTGACATGACATAACATCAACATTACTCATGTCTGCTTTTGCAGGATCAACCCCTTGGTCTTGCAATCTCCATCTAACTTCATTTTTGGTAAGTGCATGTTTGCTGTTTTGAATTTTCATTTCAGGGACACCATCTTCGAATTACGCACAGTGGATTTAATCTGCATTTGAGTTATAACCCTGCTCAGGGTCCAAGGCTGAATAACTGAAGAATGCCACTGGTTGTGAAGAAATTGTTGAAATGTTTTCTGCATCTTTAACATGTTCCTGTCAAATATATCAAAAACAACAGCTAGAGACGAGGACCTGTCTTCATTTAGGAAGAGAGTTCCACAGTCTGACAAGGAGGATAAGCAAGTTTTGATTTTACAGAAACATTAAGGAATCCATACATTTCTACCAAATGCAGGACTTGCATTTAAATAAATATGCATTTGCTTTTGCATGAGGATGATATTGGTTTGTATTGCACTGCAGACTGCCTGTAATGAAATCACAGGTAATGCATACATGGCTCACAGTTGGATGTGTTTAGAACAAATTTATTTTCAAATGTTGTTTCGCTGAAGAACACTGCATATCCACAGGCCAGCATAGATAAATGGACTGCTAGGTTATTCATACTGATTTGCCTATGCCCTTACAACCTTTCACTGGGATGAAAATGGCAGTCATATAACAGGCTTTTTAAATAATTTAGTTTTCATGTTCAATTTCCTCCAGTTTTTTTCTGCTTCATCTTTGTCCGACTCCTCAAGCACCACTGTTGAAACGTGACACCTGCTGGGACACACACAGCAACTCCAGGTTTCTACCAAGCTGTTGCATGTCAGATCCTACTGTTTATAGACCAGCATGCATCAGCCTAGCCGGAATGAACAATTGGGCCAACTGCCCTCCTAATCACCAACAAGAGAAGCTCCCTGGATTCTTGAATCTCTAGTATAGGCGTACTAAACCAAATATTACACTTTCTTCCTCTACTTTTTAAATAATTTAAATAAACTGAGATGCCAAATTTACTTAACACGTCTCTGCTTAAATATAGTTTTGCAGATGGTTAGGTGTTAAATGAAGTTAGATGGCTTTACTACACTGTCAAAAAATGTATCTGATTTTTATCAGCCCAATTAAGTAAATATCATTAATCTTGTACAGTATAATAAGTTTGTTTAATATCAGAAACAATAGTATTTTAATATAAGAATAGTAAATATCATTTGCATGATTAAACACTAAATATGTGGACATGCATGTAGGATTAGCAATGCCTATCATATACCAGAAATCTTTGCTTGTCCTGCAACCACATAGAGTGTTTGGTAATGACTCAGGGACTGCAGAAGGACTGAAAATTACACCTAATTATGTTTTGTTTTCCAAATGAACCATATAACACTAAGAGCTGATCCGAGACAATTGAAATAATTATACTTAAATAAGACTTGGATATCAAAGGAATAAAATTGCAGATAGAGACCAATTCTCCACACAATCTAACACTGTAGATTTGATTGTTATTTGTGCCTTTCAAAATACATGTCTTTATGAACTGGTAATGCAAGTTCTAATGTTTTAGGTGTTAGTTATCTCTCTGAGTTATTTCTTGTTTAATTCACTGTCATTGCAGCTTTGAGATTAGACATTTACAGAATTGAATTATTGATTAAATATCCATTGGAGATGCTATTACACACAATGTAGTTCCTTTTGTATTTTTTTTATTCTTATTTCAATTGTCTTCACAAAATAATTTGTATTGCAGTCTCTGAAAAATGAAAGGAGAAAGGAGACTCTTTCAATTGATGCTTGAATGGGATTGTACATAGTGATACACTGTAGAACAACTGCATTTGCAATTGCATTCCTTTCTTATTTGAACTTTCATCTGTTTTATACTTTTGATCTCGTGCAGATTTAATACAAACCAATATCATAGAATAGCAATTAAGCAAAGATGTGAACGAGCGTTTAGTGTTAGATTTTAGCATTCAAGTAATGTTTTTCTTGTAGGCGAAAATCAAGATCGGCACCTAATCTCAAGGTAATAGTTAATGTTTGAATAATGCTGCCTATTCTAGAAGGTATTTTTCAAACACAATTAAAGGAGAAAACTCATGTCATTCTGTTTATTGTATTTACAGCACTCCTTTCCAGATCGTTTTACAGATTTTACCAAAACATTCCTGGGCTTAAAAAGTAAGTAGTGGGGTTCCGTAAAATATAGTTACACGTCCCCACGTGCTGCTACAACTGTTTAAATAACGCACCTTTAATTTATCTTTTCATTGTTAACATGCTGACAACCTTTTACACTTAGAACTTTAAAGCTCTTTTCAAAATATCCACAATTTGATATTACATGCTTCTACCCTAGAGTCATCTGAGGCTAGATATAGTTCATATTTCAAAGCAAATATACCAATGAAAAGTAGGCAAAACAGAAAGTAATAACTACTGTATTAATTTAGTTTTAACTTCATCTGTTTTGTGTTTTGGTGTTTTTATACCTTTTTTGAAGTGTGTTTAATTTATAATGCCAAAAGTTCACATTGAAACCATGGTGATGAATACATTAATATAAAACACTGACGCATACGCATATCTAAAAGTAATGCAAAATTTGGCAGGACATAGGGAACTTACAGAAAGGAGTTACTAGCTGTTCACATGGAAATAAGAAACTGCAGGATATGTCACTAGGTTACTAGGATGTCAAAAAACATACAGAATGACCGGATTTCATCCATTTCCTTTAAGAAATCAATAAATATAATGAAGCTCCTTTTTTGCATGGCATTGATTAGATGAAACAACGGGTTTGTAATTGTGCCTCTTGAAGTGACTTAGAAGTCACCAGCCCCCACTGGTACAGAACAGTCTATAGTTATTGTGTTTGTCATTTATTTATGTTTAATAAATTAAGTCAATAGGATGTGCTTGTTTTTTGTCTGCCTGCCTCTTGCCTTAACTTTATTTTGAAAATATTTTTGCAAAGCATATTAGCAGAGTGTGATTTGACAGGGGCGTGTCCCTGGCTCTGCACTTTCAATTTTCATCCCCACCAGGGAAACATAGATTTTGCACTGACAATGTCATTCTGCTGGAATTGTATTTATACGGATGCTATTCAAACATTTGGCAAATGTTGTTAATAGCGTTATAAGTGTACGTTGTTATTGCCTTTTAGTTGTCGATAATAACAATAATAATAAAAACAAAATGTGTTGAACTACAATAACATTTGCGTGGTGGCAGATGTTAGCATATTAGTGGTGTATTCACGTGATGTATCTATGCTAGAGGCTTTCCAACTGTTTTGTAGTTTGTGTATTTTATCCCTCCTTGGAAATGTGACAAATCGCACCCTGTGACGTGGTCTTGAAATCTAAATGCTCTATTAATGTAGTAAACAGTGCATTTTTAAACACGCTGGCAGTGTGCAACAGTTAAGTTTATTAGAATAAACTATGATGGGCTACTGTTTTATTTCCTCTGCTGGCTGGTGGAGAAAATACGTTTCACAGCCAAATTGGGGTAAAATGCTAAGAAGATATGAAAAGTGTTATCAGTCGGAATGCAATATAAAGATTCTGCTGCTGCTGCAGCCCCCTGCTTCTTTTTGGCCACCAGCTGCCACTGACACCCACATAGACTCAAGTATACACCAGAAACCACAAGGCCCACAGTCCTTATAGAAAAGGCGATTTATGTGGGGAGCGCCTTGCATGCATTTCACTTTCGGCCTGACGTTATCTCAGTTTTGTCCAGACACTGCTAGTTTCACTGGTGCTTGTGTACTGCGGCTTCTTCTCCAAGGTGGTTTCTCAGTTATAGCGCTTCCTTTCTTCTCTTTCAGAACACTCATACACGTAGTCTGAATGTTACAAAGGAGGCCACGTGCACTGCTGGGACGGTATCAGACCCTCACAACTGCCTGTGCTACCTGAATACCTGCACACATGTGCAGTTGGGGATGTTTTGGTGAGTTCAGTCAGGAGCTTGCCGGCCACAGCGGCTGCTGGGGCATCTCTATATGGCTGTGTAGGTTTATTCTAAATTCCTGTTTCAACTGAGCTCTACTGGAGATAGTTTTGTTAAAGCATGTAACTGTTTGTATTTGTATTTTTGAAGATAAAAAAGAAAGAAAGCTGTTTAACACTTGTCTGGTGTTGAAAATAAAACTACCTCATATATACCGATGTACATTTGTACTTAAAACAAACAAACAAACAAACAAACAAACAAACAATCAAGAGCTATCAAGGATTATTAATTAAATTAAATTACTAGAATGGCCCTGGTTCTTTGTGGGGTTGTGTTGCTAAATGATAATATTCATCACACTTGAGTTGTATCAGTTAGATATAATGAAAGATATATAGAGACCTTGAGATAACAATTCCTGGCACTCTCTTGCAGCAGTCTTAATTAGGGTAATGTTTAAAGAAAGCAAAGTGACATGTGGTTTCCTTATGCATTATTTATTATGCATTAAAATAAGTGGCTGGCTTATCATCTGTCTTTGCTTTACATCATCTTGATTCCCTTATTTTCTAGTTCTATGGGTCAGTAAACACTTGATTTCAGTGTTTCTCCAGGCACAGCTGTTAATGTCTTCAGCTTACTGTACCCATGTCAGATGTGTTTTGGCAAAACTGGAATTCTAGTAAGGGTGTTTAAATTTTAAATCGTCAATGTCTAAAATGTTATGCTTTTGATTAGCCTTAAAAGTAGCTCAACACGATGTTATTTATTAATGTCCAATGTTTAAAAAAATAAGATATTTTTGTTTTGGTGCTTGACTGACCTGCATTTCTGAGCATATTTTTTTGTTTATTGATAGCTGACAATATGCCCTTCAAAGAAAAATAAATCATAAACCATGAAGAGCAAAGACACTTGTTTTTGTAGAAGGATCTGATAGAACTAGAGCTGACAAAAATGATCTGTGTTATCCATGTAGGGCATCTCAAACGTATGACGTTTCTTCAAGATTAAAGCCAGGTTGAATTGACCAAGTTTCAACTACAATGCTGCTGAGCGTTAGACAAGCTCTAACTTTTCATTCTCTATGAAAAGCATGTTATCAACTCTCAATTAACATGAATATTTAAAGTTTTACGGAATGTATTTTTATTTTTTAAATCTAGCCATGGGCCAAAAAAACAGCTAATTATTTGCAAGGAAGATATTTTGCATTCAACATATTTCTATTCCTGTTCTTTGGCTTAAACATATCACTGCAGTTTGCAAGGACATTTTGTGCTGGAATTTAGCAAATCAGAAAACCCTGCATTCAGCTGGGAGTGCAGATTGTGCTTTAGCTGTTCTGCTCAGCATGTTAAAAAGTTATGCTTTGTGAATGGAGCCCTAAGTTCCCCTCGGAGCGCTAAACTACCATCTCTTGTTTGATAACTCTGAAGACCTTCTAATAAAAGATAAACGGAGGAGCTCTAAAAACTGGAAAATCAACGAATACACTTTGGAGTACATCTAAAGAAACTTCTATTTGAGAGATTACAAATCTTCAGCATTTTAATGAGAAACTCACATGTTATCTGAACAGTATCTGTGTGGTATTGTCAATTTAACGGTATTGCTCTTTTTGCTGGCACACCATATTAAATTGCATATTCATACTTCATTAGTAAGAAATGTTATTGAATTATTAGCACAGTAGTAGTAAAGCTTTTTTTCAAACCACAATGGAGTACAAATGTTTTGTTGTGCTCTGTAGAAACACAGGACTAGACAGCTAAAGTAGTCATGGTCCATCGATGAGGCTTTGTGGGGAATCTGAAGTATTACTTACCTTTTTTCAACGATTTTATTCAGATCAAACTGTTTCTTTTCTTTTTTTTGAGGATTTCTAGCTGTGATTAATACTTATTGCAACATATATATGTGCTGCATAACATAAAATGTATATTTTATGGCAGACAATCTATATGCTCCATTATGTCTTCCACTTTTTTACCTCCCAGACACATAATATAATCACATATAAGATGGTCGACATTTTCTTTACAAACAAATAAAATACGTTTTTCAAACATCATTCTTTTCTAATCTAACCCGGATCCAGAATGAAGTCATCGACGGTTGCTATGTGATGTCATTGCTCACGTTCAGAGTCTCGAGGCGTTAGTGTCATTCATTCATTTTTGATTGGTAGGTCATTGTTCTGCAGTGATTATATCGACAGCACAGAATTACATTGCACTCCCTTACTTCTATAATAGTAGAATTTTATTGACCCCATGATGAGTCAAAGGGAAATATCATGTTTGCCACAGCAGGTGGAAAACGGAAGAAATGAAACGACAGCGAGACAGCAAGGAAGGATTGACTTGTGGAAGAAACTATATGCATAGGTAACATTATTTATACATGTATGCTCTAAAGAAAAGGGAACGTAGATTTGAAAACGAGATTTAGGCTCATGTAGGGCTGTGCTGTGTGTTTTCGGTTTTCAATTTGATTCTTGTAATAGATTCTTGTCATTTCTTTAAAAAATAATATCATTCACACAGCCCATCCATTGCTTGATCGGGGTAAATATGGCAAATTATCAATAGTGTTATATGGTATTGCAGTTCTCACAGAATATAATTGAAACATCCCAAAAAGTGTGGCGTCACATTGCACTAGTTTAGAATGTACTGGAATGCACAGCTGTCTTTTTCACGGTGGAGCGGCAGAAAATTATATTTGAGGAGATATACACTACAGTATTAGATGCATTACGGTTAAAATGTACTGGTAGAATTACTGTTTTAAAATGTTATTTTGCTTAACTATGCATTTATTTGGAAATAAATGATAAGGCAAAGTTATATATTTTTCTAACACATTTTCGCCATATGCAAATGTTGCCATTACTTCACTAAATAAAAAGTTTTTTTTTAAGGATATTTTGGTCATTGCGTGCCAACCTGGTTATTTTAGTTTATTCGTTATCTGTGTAAACATGTTATTTAAAAGTTTGCTACATATTTCTACTTTCAACATTCACAGGAATGTGGTGCTTATTTAGGTTCATTGGTTTAAATTTGATACAAAGTGTCATTCTTTCTGAAAAGCATTTGAAATGTATCAAACTTAACTCCAGGTTGTAAGTATGTATCAAATCTGGTGAGATGTATTCGGATGGCCGCTGTAAAATAAAGAGTTAACATTCTTACCCCTGGCTCTTTTTGTAATGCCCATGCAGCACATGACATTTTTAATGATCTGAAATAAGAGTAGTCTAATGTCCCTAGCTGTTACTCTAAAACGACTTTAAAAAAATTATGTTGTACCGCATTTTGTTTAATGTAGCCGTAGGTACAGTATGAAAATTGACAAAACTTTGATACTAAATATCTTATTCCCTTTATATATCATGCATATAATTGTAGAACTGTAGGAGGATTCCCAGTGAATAAAAATATACAAGACATTATTAAATCAATTCATCAAATGATTAAAATGAAGTGTCTTTGATTAATGAATGGCTGTATATTGGTAAGTGTGCACGGCAAACATCGTTTATTCAAAAATGATTCTGCATATTTATTTTTTAAAGAGATAGAGACAGATATACACCACTCTCCTCTGTTAGCAAAATCTAATATTGTACAGCTGTGAAAATGAATAGTTGATGACTGCAGAGATAAAAAGGACACATGCCTGAAGAAAAAATAAATGTAAATGAACCCATTCGGAAATCTAGGTTGGGACTTTATAATGAAATGATGTAATGCAGGGTTATGCCTGGCGTTCCTATGCCCTGGTCATAGAGCTACAAGGAATTATTCAATTAAGAGCTGGCTCAAGGTCCACTTAAACGGTAAAGCAGAACAGCAATAAGATGGGAGATAAAAAAAAAATCTCTTGCTGTTGGGAAAGAGTATCTTGGCAGGAGAATCAGATTGCGATAGGAAACTCCAGTGTGTGTGTCAGGCAATAGCCGGGAGGCAGTGCATGTCAGAGGAATACTATAAGACGGAAAACAGGATTAGTCAAAGAGCTAAATTCTCTTTTCCTTCAATTGGAATACGTCCAAAAAGACACTGATCCAGAAAAGTGGCCTTGAGTGGGAAGAAGCAAGGGGAATCCAGAGACCCAATAAGAAAAGCAGCCTTGAGGGAAGAGGCAAGGGGAATCCAGAGACCCAATAAGAAAAGCAGCCTTGAGGGAAGGGGCAAGGGGAATCCAGAGACCCAATAAGAAAAGCAGCCTTGAGTGGGAAGAGGCAAGGGGAATCCAGAGACCCAATAAGAAAAGCAGCCTTGAGTGGGAAGAGGCAAGGGGAATCCAGAGACCCAATAAGAAAAGCAGCCTTGAGGGAAGAGGCAAGGGGAATCCAGAGACCCAATAAGAAAAGCAGCCTTGAGTGAGAAGAGGCAAGGGGAATCCAGAGACCCAATAAGAAAAGCAGCCTTGAGTGGGAAGAGGCAAGGGGAATCCAGAGACCCAATAAGAAAAGCAGCCTTGAGTGGGAAGAGGCAAGGGGAATCCAGAGACCCAATAAGAAAAGCAGCCTTGAGTGGGAAGAGGCAAGGGGAATCCAGAGACCCAATAAGAAAAGCAGCCTTGAGGGAAGAGGCAAGGGGAATCCAGAGACCCAATAAGAAAAGCAGCCTTGAGTGGGAACAGGCAAGGGGAATCCAGAGACCCAATAAGAAAAGCAGCCTTGAGTGGGAAGAGGCAAGGGGAATCCAGAGACCCAATAAGAAAAGCAGCCTTGAGGGAAGGGGCAAGGGGAATCCAGAGACCCAATAAGAAAAGCAGCCTTGAGTGGGAAGAGGCAAGGGGAATCCAGAGACCCAATAAGAAAAGCAGCCTTGAGTGGGAAGAGGCAAGGGGAATCCAGAGACCCAATAAGAAAAGCAGCCTTGAGGGAAGAGGCAAGGGGAATCCAGAGACCCAATAAGAAAAGCAGCCTTGAGTGAGAAGAGGCAAGGGGAATCCAGAGACCCAATAAGAAAAGCAGCCTTGAGTGGGAAGAGGCAAGGGGAATCCAGAGACCCAATAAGAAAAGCAGCCTTGAGTGGGAAGAGGCAAGGGGAATCCAGAGACCCAATAAGAAAAGCAGCCTTGAGTGGGAAGAGGCAAGGGGAATCCAGAGACCCAATAAGAAAAGCAGCCTTGAGTGGGAAGAGGCAAGGGGAATCCAGAGACCCAATAAGAAAAGCAGCCTTGAGTGGGAAGAGGCAAGGGGAATCCAGAGACCCAATAAGAAAAGCAGCCTTGAGTGGGAAGAGGCAAGGGGAATCCAGAGACCCAATAAGAAAAGCAGCCTTGAGTGAGAAGAGGCAAGGGGAATCCAGAGACCCAATAAGAAAAGCAGCCTTGAGTGGGAAGAGGCAAGGGGAATCCAGAGACCCAATAAGAAAAGCAGCCTTGAGTGGGAAGAGGCAAGGGGAATCCAGAGACCCAATAAGAAAAGCAGTCTTGAGTGTGAAGAGGCAAGGGGAATCCAGAGACCCAATAAGGGTCCTGACTACAAGCCCCAGCTAAGTGATATGCTTGTGAGGGAAAATGGAGTAGATTAGGCACTGACTCAGAGACAGCTTAATGTGATCATGTAAATATCTGACAGTTTACCTCTGTGGTGGAGTTGTCCCTAATTTAGGCAATACTGTAGAATAATGATTATGTCTTTTTGATGGAGCATTTTGAATTCAATATCCAATAATATATATACACATATCCTTTTTAAACCACTCATTTTGTATCTTTGCAGTACATGTTTGTCAGGAGAATATTGATCTAAACAAAATATAGATTGCAGTATAAAGTTAAAGAACACCAACAAACTTGATACAGTCACTTCTCTATCACAGTGTTTCCCAGTGTAGCAAATGGTTTGGTTTTTCACTGCTGTACAGATTTTTAGATCAATAATAGCATACAGAAAATTCTATTGATGGCAGCATTTTCAGTTATTCTATATATAAAACACCATCAAAAGACAATAGTGTGAATTGTAAAACCATGTATCTGAATGCCACCACCACAAAACTCTTTATAACCATTGCAGTAATCTTGCATGTGTTTCTCCATAAGGACAATTTGTTGACACCCTTATTAAGATCACAACATATCAGTTATATATGTTACATGGTGGTGGTTAAAACAGAGACGCAAGACATTGATAAAACTATCACGTTTTAAACAAAGAGCAGCACATCGTGTCAAGCAATTAAGTTTCTTACAGTTTTAATTAACATAAGTACCGTAAATTTTAATGAAATCAGAGAATACAGTAATCGATACACCACTTGCATATGGCAAGGGGAATGTTGTTTTTCAATGTATATAGTTTTTTTATGGCTTGATAAATGCGAGACACAAGTTGATGAAGAAACCATTATGGTGATAAAATGTTAACATGCTTTTGTGACTTTGAGATTTTAATAACAAGAATGTTGAAGAGAGTTTATATGGAGATCATAAATGTCTTTCATTCAGTTAGCTACTTGACTGCGGAACCTCTAGCTTTAAGAATACAAAACAGAGGAAAGCAAGAATTGAAAATTTAAATACACTTATACAATAAAATCAAAGCCGATGTTTACCAGTTTCTGATTTCAATAAAACCCTGATGTCAGCTACTGGTAGCTCTTACTTTCCAGACATGGTCAACTACCTGACAGTAAAACCCCTCAATCAGTGATTCAATGTTGTCACAACTGGTCTAGTTTAGCAAATGAATCTGATTCACAAAAACAATGGGATTTTCTGCACAGCATGGCAAGGGTAAAAAAGACCATTTAAGTCCTGGTTTATGATTAACAAATGTACCGAGATACTGAAAAAGGATATCAGAACAATCCCACTGATAGAATTTGGAATCCTGTGATTACTAATTTCTAATCTTCATGATTCTTGATTTATGCTATTGCTTGTTTTTATTTGTCAAAGGCTATATGCACTACGTAATTCCTCCTGAAATTCCAGAAAATGACCAAGGAATTAAAAAAAATATGCATTGGCCTCTTACTGGGCACCCAGCCAGTATATAAAACCCCACACATATAGCAAATATATTAATTTAGGAGTGTAGACAACAGAACGTTCCCATTAGAATTTAACAGTATAGGGACTGGTCCACTTGCTCTTGGAACCGCCAGCACCAACTCTCCTGACCCAGCATGAGCAGTAAGAAAACCAGCTTACCACCAGCTCTGACCAGCAAACACCTCAAAAATATAAATACAAGGGAAAGGTGCTTTGTGCAAATAAGGGTGTGTAAAAGGGGTGGGTGATAAGAGAGAGATGTGAATGTGGTTTTGGCTGCAAACGCCAACCAGACGTGCAAACGTATTGATTTCAGCAGTACACACACAATTACAGACGTGGGCTACAATACAATACCACCCTGAGCCCACAGCAATGATATCCCTCAGGACTGCTGTGCTATTTCTTCATAAGGGCTGAGGTGAATACCAACAATGTTAAACACACAGGTAGTTATACAACACAGGCTGTACACATTAGAAAACAAAAATTCCAGTTGAAACACTTCTAAACCAAGCTACAAAATAAAAGGTGACTGTGTAAATAAACTAAGGGCAAGACCTGGTCTCGCTGAACAAAATTCTTAAGTCAGTTCCTGCAGGTATGCAGCATCTGTCACAGGGTTAACTAGATACTATTACACCAGGACAGTGTACATGTGTAATTAAAAGGGGACAGGAGGCACAGCACAAGAGAAAGAGACTGGGAGATTCAGTTCAGTAGCTATTTTGATTACAGAGCGTGAATAGCCGTGTAATTACATTGCTACAACTGAGTACAAATGGTTCCTGCTGTTACCTGGTACAGTAACTGCAGTGTATTTGTATGTAAATGCCCTTGTTAACAACATCTTGTTACTTTATGAAATTACATGGTAACACAATGGTACAGGTCATTTCCATGTAATCATCTACTTTTTCAACCAGCAGTTATCATGAAAGAGCAGGAACTATTGATAGCCATCCAGTTATTACCATTCATATTAAATACTAGTCGACAAAACACAGAAGGGAGGTGCCCACCAGATGACCCCTACGAAGTGCCCTACTCAGCCCATTCCAGATGGTTGCCATGCTGAGGCGCTAGGGAGGCCACACTTTGGTTGATCACTGGCACCAGCATCGCACCGGTGTGTGCTGATGCACGAGGGATGCAGCAAATAGGCCGATTCCTGGAGCCAGCATTACACTTCAGCCATCAACACGAGCCAATAAGAAATCCACATTACCTGAAGGAAGAGTGCTGAAGGCTCATATATTACAGTGAAGCTACGTCTTGATTGGTTCCCACCACTATTATCTCATGTTATCTTGGCGAAAGCCAAATCCAATATTAGCATGAAGTACATAACAGCCACTCTTATGTAATAAAAATCACAAAATATTTTTGCAGTCGTGGCTTTTAATCGGCAAGGCTGCACATAGACGGTAACATTATGATTCAATGGGATAGTTTGTAATGACAACTTGTTTTAAAGGTACTGTAGCATATAATACAGTAAAGAAACACTGTCACAACAAACACAATACAGTCTGAAAGTATAATGCCATGTCTGTTCAATCATGTTTTATTTTCAAAAAACCAGAGAGAGAGTACTCGTTTTTCAGATATCTTGTGTCTGTGCACACTCTGCAGCACATTGTGGGCTAACAAGCTATGCATCACAGGCTACCACCTACATCGTAATACATTGCAAGCAACTGAGTAAATAGCAGCTATGGTTTATAAAGGACAAAATGTCAAGGCTTGGGGATTTGGTGTTTTTAAGAATTTAATCTTAAGGTGTTTATCTGAGCCTTATATTAAGGGATGGTTCCATACTTGGCCTTTGGAAAAAATAAATTTAACAAAAAGTTATTTTTAAATTTTAAAACTATTATTAAATATAATATTTGATGTGAATATTTTTACAGACGTGCATCAAATTGTACCACCCCCACAAAAGTCCAGTAAGTCTTTAGCTATGATGTTCAGGTCGCTTGTGAATTATATTAAAGTACAGCAAGTCTTTAGCTGTGATGTTCAGGTCGGTTGTGAATTATATTAAAGTACAGCAAGTCTTTAGCTGTGATGTTCAGGTCGGTTGTGAATTATATTAAAAACATTGAGGTCAAATGTCAGTCGAAAGTGTCTATTACTGAAGAGATTAACAGGCCTTACCAGGTGAAAAAAAACTAAATAACAATAAATATACACTCCTTCAAGAGTAAGAATGGAGTAGAAACTGACACATTTTAAAGTGACATCTTGTATGAGTTAAAAAACATACATGAATACACAGAAAAATGACGCAGCAACTCTGGCCCTTGAAATATGAGACCCAGACACAAGAACTGCAGTTTAGCGCTTTCTGCACACTTTTATTCACACAGATCAAAACAGAAACAGACTAAAACAAAAGCCTAACTCCACCAAGGAGTGCTAACTAAACTTTTACAAATTCCTAACTATGAGCAGGATGGCTAAGCCATTTACCAGTCACCAAAAATACACAGTACACACAGTACCTTTCATTATCCTGACATAGGTCTCTTCACAGGCTTTAGCCTTCATAACAACAGCCCTCTAACATTTTTACCTACTTTTATATACCTGCCTGCTTAAACACAGGCAGGTGTCCCTCATTTCATTAGAGCCAGGTGTTTCCCCACCTGGCTCTAACTCCAAACATAAAGGTATTCTGGGGGATGTAGTCCTGTACCTACATGGACTACACCTTTCCTCCGCCTACTGCTCCACATGTAAATCTTTTTGCATATATATATATATATATATATATATATATATATATATATATATATATATATATATATATATATATATATATATATAAGTACACAATTGTATCAGAAAGGGGTTAGGGTTAGGTTTAGCATTAAGGTTAGTGTGGTTATGGTTAGGTTTAAGTTTTAGAGTTAGGGATAGGGTTAAGATTAGGGTTAAGATTATGGTTCTATCATGCAAAAACATTTTTACACATTGTAACAGGAGAGATCTGTGTTGACTATCTGGTGTATCCGTGGTTCTGCAGGAAGAGGGCAGCAGTCTCGTAAGATCCACCTGTCTGTCATGGCGATGACACGGAGAGGTGGGGAAGAGAGTGTGTTGGCTTTCCCTCTCTCTGAGTGGCTGAGAGGCGGGCCTTTGGGGATTGCTCAGCCCATAAGAACTGCACATGGTTGTGCATTCGGGTGGCCGTGATTGGAAACACACAGAGGAGCTGGCTGAAAAGGCAAGTGGTTGGAGTGAGCGACCAAAACAGAGGGGATGTGTGTAGTGATAGGGGAACCTTGGCCACCCCAGTGTACAGTGCATAACAGCGTAGCACGGAGATCCCGAGCTGACCGGCTTAGCGGCAGTGGGGGCACTGCGTAAGCAGCACCTTTATATTGTAGTTTTATTACTGTGTTTAATTTTCCCTTTTCATTTTGTTTTAATTATTATTTTGAGCACCTGTGAGCGCGCCAGTTTGTTACTGTTTATCAGTATTGGTATTCCCGGCCACGGACAAGAGCGCCCTCTGCGAGCCAAAAGGAAACATCAAAAATAATAAAACTGGGCACCAGTGCGGTGTTTTCAAATAAAACTTCTGTCTCCCGTGTGTGTCAGTGAATTGCCCACCACCCTTCCACACACATTAAGTACATTGTAGCTATGCATAATAACATTGTAATTATGTATAAGTACACATGTATTTACTAAGAAACTACTATGTAAATACACAGTAATAAGAGACACAATGTAAAGTGTTACCTTTTGCCTGAAATGTATGGTCCTGTAAATACAAATCAATGGTAAATCTAAATTGTATACATTTTGAAACTGTTTAACCTTGAAAATTACTTTCAGGGTCAAACACTGAGATGGGTTCACATCTGACAAGTTACATTCTTTAATCACGAATGAAAAGTCTTTGTAGACGGTTCTACAACATCACAAGATTCCTGATGGTCATCCACATATCAAGGCAGTGAGGAATGTAAGAGAGCAGTTCTGTTGTAACAGACCTACAGTTACACAATCACAGTAGCATGTTTCCGTTTGTATTTTAAGGCACATATGTTTTTCAAAAGTACTAGATTTTCACATTACAAAAAAAAATGTGAACAAAAAATGGAAACCAGCCCAGAATTAACAATTCTTCATGAGAAAAGAAGAAAAACACCTTTTTTCAGTTAAAATATATTGGCAGATAATTGTTAAAAAAAAAATAAGTTTATGGTGTGCATATTTTAAAAACTAATAGCCAATCTGTTTTGTTAAGTGTAGCAGTCTGAGATAAGGTATTTCTCCAAGATCCTTTGCATTACTATGGTATTTTTATTTTTATGTTCATTCTTAATGTTTTATATTAACCAGAGCTTTAAGAAAAAAGACAGAAGTGGCTGCAAAGTCTTTTTTTTATTTGCTTGATCCCACTGTACCAGTAACAAACACATTGACACTTGTCAATCATATGATAATATGCTTGCTTCAGTTGTGCAACCTTTACCTGCAGGGCCCCTTTCATCTAAGTTATAAAATGTAAATATTTGTACTTCAAAATATCCCAATAGATTTCATCAGAGAACTGCAGTGTGCTTGCTCAGGGGTATGTGTCTACTTACACCTGCATTGCACCCAGAGATGCAGACCAAGCTTTCCTCACTAATCTACTGAGAGATGATAGTTTAACTGATGAAAGGATGACTCCATGGTCTTGATCAGGACGGCAGAGCTCTGCTGTATTCACTAGAAGATGTATTTCATATATTTAATACTGCATTTTACACAACACAGTGGTAAGGAAAATGACAACTGGGTGTTTGTTTTCAATATTAGTGAGGAAGATGAATGCATTGTATGATTATATCATAAATATAACACATTTTTTATAGAAATATAGAAGTCCAGCCGTACACAGCAAATATTACTTTAAACCCTTTTCAACACTACAATAACAGTTTTACATGAAGTGCAATCTCTTTCCACATTTAGTAACACTGCATAATAACATATACACAATATGTTCTGTGTCAGACACAGTATATATTTGAAATGGCAAATTATGCAGTGCAACCCCCCATTTATACATGCAATGGTCATAAACTTGCTATTATTCCTTATAATGCAATGCAGACCTGTGCATTTATTGATGATACATTCAAATGTATAGGTAATATAAAATCATAAAATGTTGAAATCTTTATTTTAGGTACAGTACCATTAACTTGACCTGTTTACTAATGACAATGATCTGATTACAAGTGATTTGGATTTTTTCCTTGGCTCTCTAGATGTAAATTTTAGATACGGGTCTTAATGTTATTTATTTTGTTAAAGAATGACCACCCATATAATGTAAACCTCTTTATTCCTGTTGAAAATTCTTAGATGGTTGGTTTTACGGAACCAGATTAGTATTAATCTTGAAGTTTAGAAAGTGTAGAGATGGCGTTCTTCATAAAGTATTAATTATGTATTTATGTATAAGTTTTTCATTTTTAATTATAAAGTTTATATTTGAAGTTTCATATTTTTCTGCTAAGCTGAAGCAAAATTCAGAAGGACTAGTTTGTGGCTTTCTTTACTTAAGCAAACCAGACACCTGCATCTTGTCACAGACTCAGAAGTCAAAATAAGATATCTGGGCAGACAGCCAAGAGTAACAGGTGTCTGGTTTAGCTACAAAGAGAGATGGAAAGAAGTTTGTATGTGTGGGTAATGTGTGAAGGTAGACAACCACAAAAAGCAAACTAGTTTGAAATGGCTTTGACAGCAACAAAAGTAGAACAGTAGGTTACATACATTTATAAAGTGCTTAAATGTGACGCACTATAGAATGTTCTAGAAGCTTTGGGCAGATTCCCCCGGGACAGGAGGTGTGTTAAAGGTGTGAGCTAACAGGGTGGTCACCTCAACGATTGGATATTGAACAAGAAGATGGGAGGGGAATCTCCCATGATGTTTCTATATAAATATATGTGTTTTCCTGTTATAATGTGTTCTGTTCATTTCCTTGAACCCACGGATATCTGTGTTCTAATACAAACATATACACTGAGCCAGACAGAGACTTGTAGTATAAGTCGTCTGTAAACAGTGTCTATATGATTGTATTGGGTTAAGCCTTTCTTTCATATAAAGTGTTTTTGACCAAAAAACAATTTGTTTGTCAGTTTTACCTACAAAATGGAACCAAATCCAGACCATGCACTTTAATGTGGGGTGTCCCCAGGATCCTAAAAACATGCAGGTATAGGGTGTTAATGTGACTGCCATGCATTTCAACAGTTTATTTTACATTTAATAAAACATTGCTTGAACATGGTACAAAAATCTCAACACAGACATTTAAACCAAGAGGTGCTGGGTCATGCTATGGGATTGCTTCAGGTGGGTTCTTCACAATGTAATTGGGCAGTTGAGTTGAGCACATTTTCAGTGGTACAGTATATGTAAAAATAATATGGTGGTAGATTCCTCTTATTAACCTTTTAAATGCTTTCTTTAAACTACTTATTCCATACATTTCATGTAACTCTTATTTTGTGAATACAGTGTGCTAGGGGATCAAAAACTCAGCAAGTAGTCAGTAAAAATTGTCCCCTCCGACCCTGCCCCCCACTGAACACACTTTATACACAATATAAAAATGACACCAGACCAGTAAATGGTTCTTCAGTGTATAGTGCAGAACCTAATCTGCCAATGATAAAGTTGTGGTTTTGTTTTGTGACTTGGTGCCCAGGGAGCTGTTTCTTTGGGTTTCAAGGTCCTTTGACAGTTTTTGACATCAGAGTAATGATAACACCTGTTTAATGACCATTTTGGGGAGCTTTACCTGAGGTCATTCATAGTGGTTTCATGCTGGGTAGCTATCAGTTGAAATAGAATATTTGATGTAACTTGTCAAGAACTGGGAGTAAGGAATACAAGCGATGAAAGAAAAAGTTGTGGTTTCATGTGAAAGTAATAAATAATAACTAAAATTAGGATTCCATCTTAATCAAGGCACGGCTATCCTTATAGCATCTTATAGAATGTGTGCAATTATTGTATTGTAACATTTGACAGTGTTCAACAATTTTGGCGCAGAATATACATTCACTCTTTTTTGTGGATATCACTCATGTTTTGCTTGTTTAGCATCATATATGAAAGTCATGGGTTGTTGGATTTAAAATATGATTTATCTGTGATGGCCTCAAGTCATATTTACTAATATGCTAGATACTGCAAAATATCATTACGACAGCAATGTTGAGCATGGGAATAAAAAAAAAATAATGTTGAAAATTTTCAATATTGGTGTTTTATATTGTCTTTAAAAAAAAAATCTGATTTATCAGGGATACAACTGTCTCCAAACCTGACATACGAGGCAACAGCTCACATTAGTGATGATACAGCTTTTCAAAAAATGTCTGTGGGTAAAATGATTTCTTATTGTGAGACCATTTGTTAACTATGGCCCTGATGGCAACAGGGGTATAGTTGATAGTCCCTAGATAAGGACTCATGCAGTGCCATTAAAATAGTATTTGGTTCTCTTTCTGCTGAGGTTTGAGGGGATTATGAAAGTGTTTTCCAGGGCACTCTCTTCCATCTGATCTTTTCACAATTCATCACAAATCAGCAGGACAATCAGATACATTCAGGGTGGTGCTTTGATATGTTTAGGCTTGTCCTTGCAGTCCCTTGACCTGTCACCTTTAGAACTAAACTGGATAGTATGGTGATAACTGGCACCCACACACACCACAGACAAAAGCTGTAGCTGGAGAATGGAGAATGTTGACATATATTGTCAGTGGACTATCAGGAATTGATTTATTAAATTCCTTGTATTTTTCAAGCCAATTGCTCTTTGAAGTTTGTCTTACGTCCCTATATCATGTCAAGTAAAATTTGTTTTGCATCAATCCAAACCATGCTACAGCAATCTGATCAAAAACAGCTAACATTAATCTTTGTGCAAAGGCAACAGTTTCTCTTTGTTTAGCTTTTATTTTTCAGTAAAAACACATGCTGAAATCTGTTGCCAATGTGGCAATGGCCCCCTTTTAGCCAATAACGAGTCTCGTTATTTAAATGGGATGCCATCTTTGTATTTGTCTGTGTGATTTGCTCCGCCGGCTCACTGTCTGCAACAGTGTCTGCAATTTAGCTTGCCCTTTGCATCAAAGTGCTAAAACATTGATGTTTTGAATGTACTGTAGCAAGCTGGTTCGTAAAGAGAGCCTATTATTTTAATAGGCACACCTATCAACATGACTAAGAAAATAAACTATCTTTGCTCTATTGCCTCGGTCAGGAAGAGTAGATTCATAAAAGCACCGGAAACTTTTGACACTCTAAGAAATGGTAGTCATAAATAATTATCTAAAGTAGAGATTCCTTTGAGATTGCCTTTGATGGCCTATTTGATTATGCCCTTGATAATGGATTTTATTTTTTGTACTGTAGCACCTTTGCCTACATATGTTCTGCCTTTTATAAAAAATCAATTACATTATAAAATAAATTCACAAATTATTGTATTACTTTATTATTTATTTGGAAAGTAATTACTTTGATAATACAGTAAAAAGAATGATTTAAATAAAACAAATGCTAACAAACAAAAAACTATTTGTATCAGAAGCCTATAAAGATACAAATGAAACATTTAAGAAGTACAGATTGATTCTGAAGTACTTTTGGACATTTTGATTATATGAATGTACTGTATACTACCATACTAAAAGTGAAGTACCATAGGGCGTGCCTTTATACAAGTTTACTATAGTAAAAACATGGCAAAGTGTACTTGAAGCATAGTGAAGTCATGTTAAAGTGTAGGTAAGCATTGTATATTAAAAAGAACAAACAAACAAAAAAAACCCGTGGCAATCTAAGGTAACTGT
Organism: Acipenser oxyrinchus oxyrinchus; assembly: GCA_030684275.1. Taxonomy (NCBI): domain Eukaryota; kingdom Metazoa; phylum Chordata; class Actinopteri; order Acipenseriformes; family Acipenseridae; genus Acipenser; species Acipenser oxyrinchus. The sequence continues at coordinate 4,460,472 of CM060255.1, read as the reverse complement.
GGTAAATGCATAGTAAAGTCATGGGAAAACCATAGGGAAAAGGCCTGTTTATATTTATGAAGCCAAGTGACACGCCCATGTTGCCCTTATTGTATCCTGTAAGTTGCACATTGATATGATTAACGCTTTTGCAGCAATGTTATGGTGGCCTTACTCACACTGATAGAAAATAGGTATGACATCCCTAACATCCATTCAAGGGATTGAGATGGCACAGCACAGCATTTGACCACCTATTATTATTTGCTTTGTTTCCAAAGAGGCTACATCAATATCATAATCTTCTGACCTACTGCTTCTAGAATTCATTGCAGAAATAGGTTAAGGCACAGACAGACAAAATGCAGGTGAATTAAATATTCACATACTACTCATTTTTTAAATGTGCAAATTGATATTAGGGACACGTGGAGAAAGGGATAGATCATTGATGTGGAAATGCATCACCATACAATGTAAATAATAGGCATATCCTGCTTTATAAGTACCTTTAGCTATATTTATTATGATTCAGCAATCTGAATATAAGGCTGTTCTCCCCACAACACATTTGCAATAGAATATCCAGTCTATCAGCAGTTTATCAATTTGACCCCACTCACTTTGACATGCCTAATTTGAATGCAGCATCATAGTTGTAACCGACTCATTGATCATGAGGACTAAAGATCAACTGGGTGTCATGTTCTCCCTGAACTTCAGAGGAAGTTCCAGGCTGGGAAGTCTGGATGAGAAGGGAACCTGACTAGTCGTGGTCATTGAAACACAATAATGTTATTCTGTGCAGTCACGAGAAAGCAAAGGCCAATGTGGTGCTCCCTATGGCTCCCCAACAAGATTAGCAACTCAGAATAACCAGCTCCTGATTGTATGACTGACCATCTACACTTCAGCTGGCTAGTTCCTTCAGCTGACGTGTAGTATAAACGTGCACATGCAAACTCACCTCTACCCTTGCTATTGAAACAAGTGTGGGGTAGGGTTATATCATGCAGAAATATCAAAAACTATGCATAACAACATTGTAATTATGTGCAAGTGCACATGTATTTACCAAGTAACTACTATGCAAATGCACAGTAGTTAAAGACACAATGTAAAGTGTAATCCAATTTTGTTTAATGTTTTACCATCAATCTTTTTCTCCAGTCTTACCATTGCTCTTGTGGTTTTCTGACGTAACCTAAAACCCATGTATTGTGTTACTGAATTTAATGTAATAATGTAATCTATTATTATACTATGCATAGCAGTCTTACATTGTCCTATGTTTTTGCAGACTCACCTGCAAGAAAGAGGTGAAATAAATAACTGTTTATTATAACTCTCATATGACCAGGGAACCGAAATTGAATAAAATTCGTACATAAAGGTTGTTCAAATATGTTTTAAAATAAATTAATCACATTTTTTTCTGTTTCATACAGCATATGCCAATATATACATTACAGTGTGACAATACAGTTAAACAGAGAACCAATATCTGACACCAAGTACAGAAATGTAATTAATGATAATTACAGAGAACTTCCTCCCTTGGCTTTAAAGAAATGTTTGAATGAAGTTGGTTTTGGTGCTTTGTAAAATCTTACATAGCTTTTTCCACTGGGCGGCATCCATCTTACTTTTGTAATTGCTAGTTCAGGTCCCTTGGTAGTTGGAAGATTACTAACAGCACTGTAAATATGCTAGAGTCTTGTGTAATTAAACAATAAATAATTAGGTAACACACAGAATAGAAGCCCCATTTACTCAGACAATTTACTTATCGATTTTTTTGTAGCCCTCCATTATTTGAATAATAATAATTATTTCCGGTTCAAAATACATCTCAACAGATATTAAAGAACACATTAGAGATGTACCTGACTAATGCTACTTTTTTGACTGCATATTTACTGGTGTTTATTTTTGCCATGTCCTTACATTTTTTTGAGTAGTGCACACAGATCTCAACTAAAATATTAGGCTTGTAATTGATTTTCTTTTAATGTCAGAAGGTGTCTGGAGAGAGAGAGAGCGTTAATTAATGAAAAAGTAGTTAAGGAGAAACTGCAGCAAGGGAACTACAGAAGGGAGGGAGCCCACGTTTAGATTACTTACCACCTGAACTTTCACAGGCATTGTGGTAACAGTAGGGATCTGCTAGATTATTTTAACTTTGCTTTGAATACAAGTGCATTTTATAGGGATCAGAAATATGTATTTCTTATCATGCAATGAACTACCTCACCTTTACAAACTGGGGACAAACCATTTGTATATCCTCCTTGGTCCTGCAAAGGCATCAATATAGATATTCTTAGTCTTTCTATTCTTAGTCTTTGTACCTTGGCGTTATGGGTGGATCCAGCAAAACCAACAGAAGGAATGGTCGCCAAAACATCATAATTGAATTGAATATTCCCTTAAAACACATAGACTAAGCAGTGGAACTCTGAATTAGCTAAATAAGATGTAGAAATTCATTAGAAAGCAGTAGGGAAGAACACACTGTTGGCATCTCAAAATCCTGCTCATCAACTCATGCATTATAAAATCATCGACCAAACATATGCTACCCATTTAGACACCATCAGATTAAATTCTGGACCAAATCTGTCCAGAGAGCCAATTGGGAGTAGTGGGAACTAATTGAATATGTTTTTGGACTGCCCAGCTCTGACAGGTTTTTGGATTGTATTAAGGTTGGGTGAGGTAATTATACTCTCTTTTATTATTATTATTATTATTATTTGTTTATTTAGCAGACGCCTGTATCCAAGACGACTTACAGAGACTAGGGTGTGTGAACTATGCATCAGCTGCAAAGCCACTTACAATTACGTCTCACCTGAAAGACGGAGCACAAGGAGTTTAAGTGACTTGCTCAGGGTCACACAATGAGTCAGTGGCTGAGGTGGGATTTGAACCGGGGACCTCCTGGGTGCAAGCCCTTTTCTTTAACCACTGGACCACACAGTCTCTTAAACCAAACAGAGATAATTTTTTAAAATGTATTTATTAATGTCATAATGTATTCATTTTTACATTGTAATTCATTCATTCATTGTAAAATGTAGTTATTTGTTGTTGATTTATTTATTCTGTTTGTATTTAATAATAACAAAAAATACGAAAAGAGAATTTACTAAACATTATCTTGATTTGTGCTTTGTTGATGTACCGGTAACTATTAGACCTTTGCAGGCTTGCATGCCTGTATGTAACCTGTATTAAGCAGAGAATCCATTTTGGGATAATAAGTATAGTATTTTTCTACCTGTGTGACTATTACTTGCTCTTTTAAATTTTTGTGATATTTTATAACAACTGTAAGTCACCCTGGATAAGGGCGTCTGCTAAAAATAAATAAATAAATAAATAAATAAATAAATAAATAATAATAATAATAATAATAATAATAATAATAATAATAATAATAATAATAATAATAATAATACTGTAAATTAAGGCCAGTATATTAGGTGTATAAACAAAAATGCTACCCCTCTTCCTGATCTGGTACCTCTTTGTTTATTATTTGTTTATTTAGCAGACTCTTTTATCCAAGGCAACTTACAGAGACTAGGGTGTGTGAACAATGCATCAGCTGCAGAGTCACTTACAACAATGTCTCACCCAAAAGATGGAGCACAAGGAGGTTAAATGACTTGCTCAAAGTGAATCGGTGAGTGAGCCAGAATGTGAACCGGGGACCTCCTGGTTACAAGCCCTTTACTTTAACCAACGGACCACACAGCCTGTCAAATTAACCCCTGCCTGTCATGAAATAATAATGTTACCAACATGAAAGTGACACCTAAAAATGTAGTAGACATTGAAAAGAATGAGACAGAGAAAGTAACTACATGTTATAGGTTAGACAAAAGAAGAGTATTTTATAGAAAAGTACTGCTGCTATCACTTCATGTCAGCTTTTGTATGTCCTTTCTTTAGCAAGGCCAGTGGAACAGGCTCAAAATAGTATTTAAAACTGCTGAGAGGTTAACAGTCCACTACTTAGCAAACCTATTATTGAGATGCAGTCATGCATTAACTCCATGGGATATGGGCTTAATGTCCTAATATATACTATAAATTAGATCTTGTTATTGCATAATGTACTTTACCTTCGCAGCACTGATCACTCGGAATCCCTCCTTCCTGTCAGTCCTATAAAGGGGTGATTAGACTTTTTTTAAATCTCAAGGTATCTCATAAGTTATTTATTAATGAAAGACAATTATGTTTGCCTGTGTAATTTTAAATTGTATTGTAAATAATTAAATAGAAAGTTATTTTGTTGCGTAGAGTTGTGTGTTTCTTTAGAAACAAATTAACCCTGAACATCATTAATAAACTTAAAAAAGCGATTCAATGTGTTGAATAGCAGTTGGATTTATTAAACATTGTTGTTATGAGAAGTACTTAGCTGTCAGTATTCATTCCTGAGCTATGCTTTGCTCACTGTTTTGTGCTTATCTCCTTCTACTTTTCTGCTGCTTGTTAATTACGTTCTATAATCCTTGCAGCATAAATATCAAATCTCTATTAGAAGTGAGAATAATAAACATTCATTCGATGATATGAGAGGGGACAGGGAGTCTTGGACTCATTTTGGGCTTTATTCCAGCAAGTCCCAGCAGCATTATGTCAACTAATGTGTATTGCTCACACAAAAATGAAGATTAATGGTTAGGTGAGTTCTATGGGTTATACAAGCCTTTATTAGCCATCTGTTAAGGCTGGAAGGTATATCCCCATTATAGAGTAAAATCGGTTGCTTAATTCAAGTGATAATATGTGGTAAGGAATGACAGGCTTGTTTTTAATTCTGTACAGATCTCCCTGCCACTCTTTGCATCTCAAGTTTACTTCATGTCTCCATTGGCCATCTTTTTTGACCAAGCAATATGTGCTGTGTTGAATCCTTATGATAATCTTCAAAGCTCATGGCATTACTTGTTTCAATGTCAATTCACTGAATATAAAGCCAAATAATAAAAAACAACCACTGAGAATTTCATATTGTCATACTATTCTCTGCCAAAGACCTTCAATACTAGAACAGGAACTCATCTAAATAATCATTGTGTGAACTCTGAAGTCAATATGAAATACGTTTATTAAAATAGAGTTCGATTGTTCTCTGGCTACCGGCACAAACCCTCACACTTAAAGATGGGAATTGTTCACTGTTACATTTAAATCTTTTTGTGAAGAGCCATTTAGTGTACTCCATTGGATTTAACTCAGCTGCATACATCGTAAATATTGAACAAAATTGTTTATGACATCAAGCAAGACTGTGCCTTAAGCATTTAAAAATAATTCCATGCTATGATAAATTATAGAAAGCTAAGGACTGAATCAGTACTAACACTTGACTCTCAGTGATCATGAAATTGTTATTAGTCACATTTTTTGTATCACATTCACAAATTGCTGCCTTGTTCATTTGCACTTTTCACTTATTCTTACCCCATTCAAACGTCAAACATGGAAAATGTGTGTACATAATTAGGCTGCCTGATTCTTAAGTGTATGATCTATATTACTTAAACATGAATTTAGGCATGCCTGATAGCAGACTTCACATATAAATTGAAATAGGTTCTACTCATCCAAATGTGTTCATCACTCACAAGTATTTGAAGTTAAGGTGCAAGTCAAATAATATACCCAATAATCTTGATGTATAGGCTGATAGGGTGATTTATCCTGGTATAAATATAATAGTCTTCAATAAATCCTGTCAGCTTCAGCAAATTTAATTCAGATCTTTCTCTGATGAGCAGCTTGTTTCCAGGTCATAACCTTTCCATGAAATAAACTCACAAGCATGGCCAACAGTGGTAATTAGGTTTTCTGGAACTGCATTACTGTGTTTAGGTGAAACACATGACCAATTGTGGGTCAATACACACACACACACACACACACACACACACACACACACACACACACACACACACACACACACACACACACACACACACACACACACACACACACACACACACACACACACACACACACACACACACACACACACACAATTGTGTTCTACTTTACTGTATATATGTTAGGATCCTAGGACTATGCCCCTATTTGTTCTATTCACACAAACAACAAAATATACCATGGGTTTGATCCACAGGCAACAAAATAAGAGATACAAGTCAGAGGTTTTGACAATCCATTTTTTAAACATATTTATTTATGTATTTCATTCTTACAGTATAACATGTTTTAAATACATCAGCAATTCTTTTGTTCCGTCAGCTTAGGTCCCCTGCTGGTGTCTTTACGAAAACCAACAAAAAAAAAAAACAATGGCAGCTATACTTTGACATACTGTGAATGCTACAGATCCAATTATTTCAAAGTTGCTCCATCATGTCTGATGTTAAGAGATGTGCTCCAGCTTCATTGGAGTGTCTATCTGATTTGACATGTTATCAGTGCTGTCAGGACATCGGTCCTGTCTGTCTGACTGTTACTCACCTGTACAGCCCGTCAGATCAGGCTTCCAGTCCATCATGTCCTCTCATCTGGATAGCATCCTTTTTATCATTTTCTGGGAAACTGGAATTATCTTTCCAAGGTCAATCCACCAGTTAGATTGGTGAGGTTCCATACCTGTTATTTTAAATATAAACCAGAAATCTGTATCCTTATTGTTTTTGACCGCCTGGGTTACATTTAGTCAATGACAAGGTTTATATAATATCAGGAGATTATGACAATAAAAAAGAGATTTACTCTGACCTCCGCCTCATCCAGTTTTTTCTTTATCTAACCTGTAAAACCTGGGGACAAAAAATGAAAGTCCTGATTTAAGAGACCACCCCCCCAACACTCCTCTCAACTCTTGAAGTCAATACAATACTATACAATACACTACACTACACATATAATGTTAGTAGATATAAGCATTAGGCATACCATAAAATGAATATATTATTGTGTTTACACTGCAGCTCTTTTAAAAAAAGACATTTTCAACACTGTATTCATTGCCACTCGACAGCAGAAATGGCTGACAAGCTGCTTGGTCTTGGAAATATAGTAATTGTGTTCACGATACCTTGAAGATCATTTTACAGCTTAGACTTTATAATTAAAGCTAATGCAGGTTATCTGCATGTACAGAACCAACATACGGTACAGGCAAGTTGATAAACGTTAACATTTATTCAAGCTGCTCCAGAAAGTCTCGCTGTCAAATTAAATGATTTGCACATCCTAAACAATTAAAAGTTCAAATACATGCACATTATCTGCAGATTTGGTATTTTATATGTAGGCTTGTGGAAGGATAGCATCAGGAATGAGACTCAGTTAGGAAAGCTGCAGTGAAAGCACAGTTTGTGCATGTTTATTAACACAAACCAAAGAACAGGATCAAACAAAACAGGCACAGGGGCCCAAATAAAAGGATGAAACACCACAAATCTATACTCTATATTTGTGCACACTCACCTGCTCGCTAAAGGGTCCATTTTCATGTGATCATCGTCGCTCTCATTGTGGCGGGGCAAATATGACATCAGAGTAAACAACATGACATCGCCATGCTTATTCTTATTTTTTTACGTGTTCTGAGGAGAGATGCTTAAAATCATTTTAATGCTACAATTACTCAAGGGAATATTACAAAAACAAAGGTAACACCTCTAAGAAGCAGCTGCAGCTTCATTTCTGATTGACTTTCACAGCTTGCAAATACTGACTCTTTAAAATGTAAACAGTGTCAAGTGTGACCCACGCCAGCTCTCTTTAAGGCAGATATGTGAGGGCTGAAGAGAAAAAAAAACATTCACCTAACGTGAACTCCATAGACCTTAAAGTTTGGACAACTGTCAAACAGTGCTGAGTTAAGGAAAGAATGGCAGATTGATGAGGAGATGTAGCCCAGCAGAATACATAATGCACGCCCATGGACCATGGTAATGATTTATAGGTATATTGAACTGGTTATGTATTCTCTATGTAATTCATCAATGCATTCTTCTGAAAATAGTTAAACATCCTAGCTGTATCTTGTGTATTCTTGCAGAGGTTACTTGAAGGGTATTTAAGTTTAGTGTCTGTTTGTGATTTGCTATAAGAGCATAAACCAAGGTTCAATTATTGTGTTTTAGTTCACTGGGACCAGTTAAAATCTTTATTTTTCATCTCCAGGACACTTTGCAACCCATGGCTACAATAGTTACACTGAATAAATCATCCTGATTTAAAATAATGGGTACAGCACACATTGTGAAGTGGTCTTTAAGTAAGTCCAGGATATCCTTTCAATGGCCATCATTTTTTAAATCCTAGCCTTTCTGGGGCCAATTATTAGAAAGTTACCCAACTAAATATGGTATATACAATTAGAATAAAGAACTGTATATAGACATAAGAAATAATAAATATCTAATATTAATTTTCACATTTTTCTCAATTGGTCAATGGATAATATATGAACATATGTAGTCATTTGTATAAAACATTCACCAAATGAAGGTATATTTTCATTATAAAAAAACATATTTAGAGTATAAAAAGAGTATAAAATATTTAGATTATAAAAAAAACACATTTAAATGATAAAATAACCATATATTTAAAGTATAAAAACACACATTTAAATTATACTATATATATAAAGTATAAAAAACACACGTAGATTATAAAAAAAACATATATTTGGAGTATAAAAAACATATATGTAGAGAAATATATGTTACATATACTAACACATAAAATCCTTATATTGAAAATACTATAAAATCAGGCCAATTTCATAACCAATTCGTATATAATTTATATATGAACATGTATGTGTACACATAAAAACCAAATGAAGAGAAATAACAGCATTCAAGTGTATATTGCTTATATATATATATATATATATATATATATATATATATATATATATAAATATATATATATATATATATTGCTTTTTATATGTGTGAAATACAAGTTCTTTCCATATAGGAAACTAGTATCAATGGATTATATTTATCAATTAACTAAATGCAAAGTGAGTGAACAGAAGAAAAATCTAAATCAAATCCATATTTGGTGTGACCACCCTTTGCCTTCAAAACAGCATCAATTCTTCTAGGTACACTTGCACAAAGTCAGGGATTTTGTAGGCATATAGTCAGGTGTATGATTAAACAATTATACCAAACAGGTGCTAATGATCATCAATTCAATATGTAGGTTGAAACACAATCATTAACTGAAACAGAAACAGCTGTGTAGGAGGAATAAAACTGGGTGAGGAACAGCCAAACTCAGCTAACAAGGTGAGGTTGCTGAAGACAGTTTACTGTCAAAAGTCATACACCATGGCAAGACTGAGCACAGCAACAAGACACAAGGTAGTTATACTGCATCAGCAAGGTCTCTCCCAGGCAGAAATTTCAAGGCAGACAGGGGTTTCCAGATGTGCTGTCCAAGCTCTTTTGAAGAAGCACAAAGAAAGCAGACAGCGTTGAGGACCGTGAGGCGCAGTGGTCGGCCAAGGAAACTTACTGCAGCAGATGAAAGACACATCATGCTTACTTCCCTTCGCAATCGGAAGATGTCCAGCAGTGCCATCAGCTCAGAACTGGCAGAAAACAGTGGGACCCTGGTACACCCATCTACTGTCCGGAGAAGTCTGGTCAGAAGTGGCCTTCATGGAAGACTTGCGGCCAAAAAGCCATACCTCCGGCGTGGAAACAAGGCCAAGCGACTCAACTATGCACGAAAACACAGGAACTGGGGTGCAGAAAAATGGCAGCAGGTGCTCTGGACTGATGAGTCAAAATTTGAAATATTTGGCTGTAGCAGAAGGCAGTTTGTTCGCCGAAGGGCTGGAGAGCGTACACGAATGAGTGTCTGCAGGCAACAGTGAAGCATGGTGGAGGTTCCTTGCAAGTTTGGGGCTGCATTTCTGCAAATGGAGTTGGGGATTTGGTCAGAATTAATGGTCTCCTCAATGCTGAGAAGTACAGGCAGATACTTATCCATCATGCAATACCATCAGGGAGGCATCTGATTGGCTCCAAATTTATTCTGCAGCATGACAACGACCCCAAACATACAGCGAAAGTCATTAAGAACTATCTTCAGCGTAAAGAAGAACAAGGAGTCCTGGAAGTGATGGTATGGCCCCACAGAGCCCTGATCTCAACATCATCGAGTCTGTCTGGGATTACATGAAGAGAGAAGCAACTGAGGCTGCCTAAATCCACAGAAGAACTGTGGTTAGTTCTCCAAGATGTTTGGGCCAACCTACCTGCCGAGTTCCTTCAAAAACTGTGTGCAAGTGTACCTAGAAGAATTGATGCTTGATGCTGTTTTGAAGGCAAAGGGTGGTCACACCAAATATGGATTTGATTTAGATTTTCTTCTGTTCACTCACTTTGCATTTAGTTAATTGATAAATATAATCTATTAACATGTCTATTTTGAAAGCATTCTTACTTTACAGCATTTTTCACACATGCTAAAACTTTTGATACTGTATATATATATATATATATATATATATATATATATATATATATATATATATATATATATATATATATATATTGCTTTTTATATGTGTGAAATACAAGTTCTTTCCATATGGGAAACTAGTATCAATGGATTATATTTTCATTTAAACCTGTATTCTGCATCCCCTTTATTCTAACTTCCCATTACCATGTTTCCATTGCAACCACAGGTCCCTGATTAAAAAGATTATATTGGAAGCTACTGTATATAATACATTTTTACACATTAATGACAGGCACCAAACATTGGAGTGATGCCAGCCCTTTTAATGATGGTCTGGACCCAGCCCTGGGCCTCTGGGACTGCTGCCTCAGGTGTGGTACAGAATGCTGCATAGCCACCATCTGAAGTATAAAGAAGCACAGCTCCTTCCCTCAGAGGAGAGTAGATGTGAGCTGAGAGGTAGAGGTCAGTAAGAGGAGGGGTTAGCCTTCCCTGTCTGAACATCAGCAGACTTCTATTAAATTCCAATGTTTTTTAAATAAATGTACCCTTCCTTACAATTTGGATCATGCACATCTATTATGGTTTGATTAAAAAAGGAGTTTTTTAATCACAATTGGAACGATGTGAATCATGTTTAGTTCACCGTAGATGATTTCTGGCCTTTTCAGAAAGGAGTTTAGGATTTAATTGAACATGTTTTTTTTTTTTTCACCGTATTAGCAAAAAGAATATGACAACTGCATTTGTACAACAACTTTTCTTATGCAAGACAAGCCTGAAGTCAGACATAGTAGTTTTGTGGTATGCATGGCTCATGTTGTAAAGCAGTGCATGTTTTTAATTATCTTTATGCCATCATCTTAGAATTGTGTGTGTGTGTGCAAAGGCAAGCTACTGTGAGCTAAAACATGAATTGACAGCATTAAAACAGTAATAGCTGAATTATATCTTGATGGAGAACATATATCACAAATAATTATGTTTACCTTCGGGAACTTCCCAGGTTTGTTCCATGCTGCCTAATTGAAAATGAAAAAAAAGACCTAACCATTGCCAATCCATAATGCTTCAAGTAATGCATGCGTTCTATCAATTTGATTGATTAAGAAAAAAAAACACATCAATTAACAATACATTACAGGCAACCTCTAGCAAAATAGCAATGTCTGTGCTGAAATCCAGTAAATCATGGCTATTAAAAATCAAGGCAGACATGAAAACTCAAGATGGCTGGCACCCATATTACAAAACCCACAATGAAAAACATCAAATAAATGAAAAAAATCACAAAATGGAACTTTTTCCTACATGAAAAAATAAAAAAAGAACACTGTACAGTGATATAATATGCTCTCTGAGGTAAATGCAATTCCCATGTGGCCTCCTTTGGCCCTAATTACTTACAGTGCAGTGTATGAGTTTGACTGGCACAGGGTCAGTGTAGTTTGTGCAGTCTGCAGGCAAGTCAATGTTTCGTACAGATGGTCTCCAGTTATTATAAATGTTGACATCCATTGTTACCCTCTTCTTTAACTCTGTCCATGACTTTTGCATGGGGTTAAAGGAGGGTGAACTAAGGCTTTAAATCACAGACATTTTATTTTTATAGTTGTAATTTTATTGCTAAAATCACATTTTCTATCTCTTACTAGCATCTTTGTTTGGATATGCAAAACCAGCACTATAGTTTCTAGTTCCTAACCTATGGTGGCTCATTGAGGACATGGAAAAAAAGGTAATGTCGAGATCACAAGATTACATTTCAAACTGTTGTTTCATTTTGACACGTCAAAAATGCTGAGATTATCTTGTGGTTTTTGGATGAGTGACTGAGCTGAAAACTGTTTCAGCTGTTAACAGCTGCTTCTCAGCCAATCAGGCTACGTTATGTAGCAGGGCGGAGGCTGAACAGGAACACACACCGCCAAACCACAGGCGAGCATCTTAACCACCACACTAAAGCAGGTATAGAGCTTTTACCCTACCTTCAGTCACAATTCATAACAACTGTGAGCCACACAACACTGCCTGTTACACTTGGATTCCACAAGGCTTCTCAAAGACTAATGCAACGGTAAACAATTACAAAAATACATGGGTAAACCATGCAGCAAAAATACTTTTGAAAGATTCTGATCTTGAGAAGTTCGTAAAAATGAATGTTATCTAAAGTTCAGATGTGAAAAGTAGCTGTAGCATTTACATACTGTTGACATGCAAAATGTTAAATTGCCTTAAAGATGTGTTTCATTTACCAAGCAAAACAAATTGCATGTTCATGGGTGTTTAATGGATTATAAAATACAAATTAAGTGTAATTTAGTTTCTTTGTCATTTTTTCGCATTCTCAAGCTCAGCAGGAGTCTACTTTGTTGGCTAAGAAATCAGAAGAATACAATTATAATTAACCATTAGGGATGAGAACTAATATTTTTGGAATGTGGGTGGGTACAGACATAGCTGATGAGTCGTGCATTCCCTGCTTATAAAACGCATTTGTTTTTCTTCAATTGTTCAGTATTTTTTAGTACAATTTTCTTTCGTGTTTTCAATTCATCATGTGTGTTAAACTGCTAACCTAGCTGACCCTCATGTTAGCAGTTGCATCTATTTATTCTGGGAGTTCAATTTATTACTGGTTTAAAATTCTGAACTAGCATTTAGAATGTATATTTTTAGTTATAAATCTTATTAAAACTACCATATTAACACTGTGGCCCTTTGTGACACACAAGGCCTGAATGAGTAAGTAGCGGGGTTCCGAAAAATATAGTGTTACACGTCCCCACGTGTTGCTACAACTGTTTAAATAATGTACCTATCATTTTTCTTTTCATTGTTAACATCTTGACAACTTTTTACACTTATAACTTTAAAGTCTGTTTCAAAGCTCTTTTCAAAATGGCCAGTCTAGTGCACTGGGGTTTGAGATCTGTCCTCTCAATCACTTCAGCGATTGAAAAAAAATAACATAACAAGTGCTCTGGCTTTTCTTTTCCATGAAAAACATCACGGATTGTTATTGCTGTGTTACCTGTTTGACAATGTGGACAATAATCCTGATACTACCAGTGCACTAGAGCAGCCATTTTGAAAAGCTTTGAAACAGACTTTAAAGTTATAAGTGTAAAAAAGTTGTCAGGATGTTAACAATGAAAAGAAAAATTACAAGTACGTTATTTAAACAGTTTTGGCAACACATGGAGACGTATAACGCTACATTTTTTGGAGCTCCCCTACTTACTCTTTAGTACCCACTGTGCTTATCTCAAGCATGGTTTATTTAATTAGTACAGTAAACAAATTTGCTATAATCACACGCGTCTGAAATAACGCATTTCATATTTTCTTTTTACTCATAAATTTTGTTATTTTTAATATTACTTGTCCCTTAAATTGAAGGACCATTTCCATCACAGCTTTATATGAGTGTGTTTTTAAAAGTTGTAGATGCTATGTTACTTTAGTAGGGACTACCGTAAAATGATAGCATCAAAAAACAGTTACGAGTGTCTGCCCTACAGTACAGTATGATAAATATGACAGTATTTATATCATTTTAATAACATATTCTGTCTCTGAACTCTTAGATCAGTAATGGACAACTTTACTGACCTAAGAGATTTAAAAACATGCTATTGCTATATAAATACATTTTAGAAGCCTGTGGGAAATCCTAATGGTACATTTTCAAAAGCCTTACTGCCTGATTAGCAATTTTTGGTACAGATACTAGGCTGGAAAAACTATTAAATCCAATCCCAGAAATAATAAATGAGTTTGTCTGATTCAGCTGAAGCATCAGAAAATTGTTTTGGTGAGCTAGTCATTATTTAAGGCTGTTTCTTCTGTAGCCACTTTTAATGTACAAAAAAAGTGCCTAAAACCTTGTCCCCAATGCCTGCTTTGGTTAGACAATATGATGGATTGTCCATTTTACAGGCTATTTCATCTGAACTAGTCTCCTAAACTTTATTTTCTCTACCCTTTTACTTGAAACATCCATTCTGGTATGACACGGTTATTTATCAGGAAAGTAGCTGGCAGTGATAGCAAAGGGTTGGCTTATTCCATTTCATAGTGCTAGTGAAGTATTACAGGAACACAATCTATGAGGGGCTCACAGCTATTCCCCCGAGGTTGATTATTTGGCGTTTTGAATCTGTCACTCTAAAAGAACAGCAGATACATCTTCCAGATTCAATTATGGAAGGTCTGACGCCATCATTTTCTCTTAATAAAACAGTTGCTCTTGTTTTCTGACAATCGGGAAAGCCAGTTCCTAATGAAGAAAATGTCAAGCAGACAGGGGCAGAAAAGATAGCTGGAAAGTCTCGGGAGGTCACGAGGAACCAATCCTGCCAGGGAAAATTAAACAGGGAGCGATTATTGTTTGCTAGGACAGGGCTCATCTGCACTTGCATGAAATTTATGGCTTTAATTTACACTCAATGTAAAATATAACATCCCAGATTTTAATACATTACTTGTCTTTAATAAATCCATCATGATTGCATGCTGTACTGCTACAGATTCTGAAAGTAATCTTAAGGTCTAATGAAAATTCTGCTAAATCACCACAGTTAATGTTTCAAATGGGCATAAAATATATCTCACACCATATTTATTTGTTGATGAGATTTACCTTCGCCTGTATGGAAACAGGACTTTCTTTTGCCAGCATTAGAAGGTGGAGCAACACTATTGGAGTTTAAATTGAATAAAGCTAGTTGTTTTTGATTTGTGATCAGTTATACAGGCTTTATACATGACGAGAAGAAGCAGTGTAGTTAATTAGTAATCAGCAATGCATTTCATGTATTTGCATTCTGATTATGATGAGATTTTTAATACGATTTTATAAAAACAAAGATGGCTCGGGAGTATAGAAAACAATTGGTGATACTCAAGAGAGGTTATTCTAAAAGACAGGGATATTATCAGTGTGGAGTCTGTAACAGGAGACAGCACTATTTTGCTTGGGGGAAGGTCGTGTCTGAAGTGCGCAGTCTGATTTAGAGCTGAAGGCCATCTCACATCTGGAGTGATCAAGGTTTCAGAATGATGGAGTGCCTTATGGACAGCAAGCGCTGCAGCTGGGATCGTGACGTTTTTCAAGTAAATAAAGGTTATAAATTAACAGCTCTGTCTACAAAGTGCACCCAAAAAAATACATGACTGAAAAGCTAAATGCAGTCAAAAAGCACGGTATAGTACAGTATAGCTGTTGCGGACCACATGTAGGCCTTGCTGATTCGCACATAACATTAGGTAGTCCAATATTAGTTATAAATCAGCCATTACATTGTAATATTTGCATGACTGGATGACCAGCCATTTAAACATAATAATAATAACAATTTGAAAGCATTATACTACTACCACGTTTTAAATAAACATAGATTTTAATATGATATACCTTCCTAAAAGTAATTACCATAATTCAAGAGCACAGAGTGTAGTGAAGAGTGACATGGTTTGGGTGTAATTAGCAAATATCTGTGTGGTGTTGCTAATTACAAACATTATTATGTTCTATTTGTTTGCAAATAGGTAAATTACAATAAAGATGACGCTGGGGGATGATCCGAGTCACCAAGCTAAGAACTGATATGATCTTTAAGTATGCAAAATAAACCTGACCTAAATAGATTTAGCAGCCATCTTTCTTAAAGTGCCACAGTGTATTTGATAGCCAGTACATTCAGGGTTCACTGCACTGTCGGTATGACTGTCAAGTGGCTTAGGTTCTGTAAAACCACAGCTATATTAAATCATTCTAGTTAAAGTCTATGCAAAGGGAGACTTGATTCTCAGCAGTATGAAGGGTGACAGTTCCTTTCTTGAATAACCCATTTTACAACCACAACCATTTACGGCATAGTGCCGTAATTCAGAAGAGAGAATCCGAAATGTGATGATTTATTAATTTGCAATTGAACAGATGATTTAATCATGAATAATAAATTTGGCAACCTTGTCCGTGGGTGCTGGACAGCTACCTGTGCGAGGCCGGCTAGGAAAAACACAAACAATATCATGCATCCTAGTGTGGCAGATAGGAAGTGGCACTCAGGGCCACCTATCCCAAAAGACGAGGCCGCCGAACCATGAATGGGTAAAATAATAATGAATGATTAACGCAAAGAGCCACAGTGGCACACTGCCACCTACCCCTAAAAAAAATATAGAAAAAAATGAATGAAAGTGAAGCAGCTGAGACACGACCCTCTCCCAGATCATGACTGCACTGAGGGAAAGAGCCCAGCCTCTCCAGCCTGACCACACACCCTGCAGAACTAAATCCGAACCGCTCAGCACTCAGGTAAGGAAAAAACCCCTACTCACATTATTTGTATTGTTTTGATCGTAGGGGGAAACCTCAGGGAATCCATGGCTGAGGGTAGCCCTTCCTCCAGGCTCTAAGACGGTCATCTCCCATTTCGGCCTCACTGCGTGTGATTGAGAGGCCAGAACAAAAGAAGCGACATGAGTGAAAGCCACACGGAGCCTTTATGGCTCTTGGTGATGACATGTTGGTTAAGGGTGGATTCTCCTTTCCAGAAAAGCAACCAGGTTTTCAAACTACTGTCAGTGAAAGGGGAGTCCCAGTCCTCATTATAGCAGCAGTGTCTGGATGGGTTTGACTTTGTCAGCCTCAGTGGATGAACCTCCTGGGATCTTCACCCAGCAGGTGGGAAAGTGTCTTTTCAGTAGGGTGACCAGATTTTCAAAGCTCAAACCGGGACACATTGTTAAATAATTGATAAGACTAATTAAACCATATAAATATAGTCTATTTTAATGGGTATTTAAATAGCTAGCCTATCACTCTTAGTATTATCTTTTTTTTAACCAGCAAGCTAATTTCAGTATACTCCTGGGTGTATAATGTGTGGCTAATTAGTTTAAGTAGCCATATTATATGTATTGCGTACTTTTATATTGAGTTCAATAATAATAATAATAATAATAATAATAATAAATTAAATCATTCAAAATACATTTACGTTTTGGAATTTTTCTTTCTTTATTTCCTTTTTTACTCACTGTGACAGGCTCTATGTATTGACGTTGTTGATGTGGTTTAACCTGGTGGATTCGGATGCTTGCAATCCTGCCAGAACTGAACAGCTACAGAATTACCATATTACACACAATTGTAGATTCATATGGAATATAAAATAAATTAAAGCGCATGGCGCACAGAGGAATAGGCATGAACGCCTGTGTTAATCACTTTATAAAAATAATGTTCTTGATTACCCTAGTGCGTTGTTTATTTTATTTTATTTTGTTTTCACTGCTGGTACCATAAACTAAAAGTGGTTGTTTACATTATTTTGACAAAAGGTATTTAGAGTGTGCTTACATGAAGTGGCTGAAAACTAAAGATTTTGAGAAAAATCTTTAGTTTTCCCGGGACCTTTCACGGAAAACATGAAAAACTGGGACCTTTCATGGAAAACTGGTACTGTCCTGGCTAATCTGGTCACCCTACTTTTCAGGAATATTGCCCTCTTTCCATAACTAGAGCAAGAGACACTCAGTAGACTGAATCGCAGCTGTAGAGAGCAGGGAGCATTTCATTTTTATTCATTTTTTTATTATAATAATCTTTAAAAAAAACAACAAAAAAAACAAACAGATGTTCACATAAAAGCACTTATATAAACTGTCTCATCCCAGTTCCCTACTTTTCCCTGGCAGGCTGCATGGAATGGTGTTAACACAGTGTGGGCTGCGTCGTCTAGATGGTATTCCGCTCATGAGTGACACCCAAAGCAACCCATTAACAGAAAGCAACACCCAGCAGGGGCCATTCCCAATCTCAACCCAAGCAAAATATAACTGGCCCAAATACAGGATTCAGTGCTGCTAACTGCCCCAGAAATCAGTCATGAGTCAAATGCAGCATTTCAGGAGTGAATTAATCTTGTTGTACAATTAAAAGATTTCATTACATTTTAATTAGAACTGTCATCAGAATCAGCAGTACAGACTCAGACCCTAAAGGGGAGCAGCATATTCAGGTAGTTTGCATTTGATTTAGAAATATCTATTGCATTTGAATTGTCTCTAAATGGTAATGTATCCTGCCCCATCATTATTGGCTTATATATTCAGTTCCAGTCACTGCATCTGTAGCTCGTGTTTCAGGGTTTATGGTGCAAACACATCAGTTACAACAGTGATTGAAATTGTGAGTAATAGAGAGACAACATTGGCCCTTGAGTGAGAGACAGAGGCATGAAGTTCAGACTGGGGGCATTGTACATCGACCATAGAGAAAGATGAAGTAGAAACACCCATCAAATCTACTGGGGATGTGCAAAGCTCGTGTAGTTAAAGAACAGCATTTCCCAACACAATCAATGATGCATTTCTCTGTCATATCTTTCTACTCAAAATATTTGTGCCGGTACATGGAATCTTCATCTTATATCTTGTTTCTGAAAACCGTAATGAAACCTAGCACAGAGGACTAAGATCCGGTGAAATAAGTTATTCTAAAGCAATTGAGCAGTGTAAAATTACTGGAAAGGGACACATATTGTAAAAATAATAAGAAAGTAAACATTGAAGATATTTTTTACGGTTAAAAAAATCATTACGATGGAGGCTAAATTAAGCAAGAATGAGGCCCAATATAAAACAATTCAAATACAAACATAGCAGCAGGAAATAAAGGGAAAAACTGCAGTCAGGCACCAATAAACTTGTGGAAAACAACAGCAGTCTAAAGGTTACATGTGCAATTAGTGGAAACAAAATATGTTTGCAGAGATATAAACAACTCAGCAGGGATCATCCTTGTGATAGTTATTTTTAAAGCCTAAGGAGAATACTAAAACATAAAAATACATACATTCAAATGAACTGTAATTAACTTGAATACCCTTTTCTGCTCTCATTGATACGCACTATCATCCTACAGTATGCCAGGCAGTTGTTATCGTATGCCCTTTAAATAGTAAAGACTGCGGTATTGTTGAAAGGGCAACAAGGTTGGACTGCAGTTGGACCACAGAGTACTGTTACTTGAAAGAAACAATAGAAAATGTACTGAATCTGTTGCACTTGTGAGTCCCTGACTTTGATAGAAATCTGTTTAAAAAAACAATGGATCTGCTCATTTTAATTATTCCAGCACAAAAGAGTATTGCTGATATACATAATCAGATTATCATCAATAAAACGAACTGTGTTTCTTAACTCTATTGGAAACATTTATTTTTTTTTAATTTTTAAATCATTTTTTGGGGCCCTATTTTCAGAGACGGCGTAGTGGGACCAGCTACTAAACTAATGTGGACCACTGTACAAATAATGTGTCTGTACAATTTGAAATTGATGAATGTAAACAGGCTGTACTGTAAAATGCATGAATAGGGCACAACCCCTAACATTGTCTCCATAGCAAAAGGTTACCACATCATCTGCAAAAGTACCTTAAACGTTATTGTGGTTACGTTTTCTGACTTTCTCTGCAACAAACTTTTCATAAACCTTGGGTTAACACTTTATATTGTGTATCTAATTGTGTATTTACATAGTAGTAGTAGTGGTTAGGGCTCTGGACTCTTGACCGGAGGGTCGTAGGTTCAATCCCAGGTGGGCGACACTGCTGCTGTACCCTTGAGCAAGGTACTTTACCTAGATTGCTCCAGTAAAAAAAAAAAAAAAAAAAAAAAAAAAAAAACTGTATAAATGGGTAATTGTATGTAAAAAATAATGTGTAAAAAATAATGTAATTGTATGTAAAAAATAATGTGATATCTGTATAATGTGATATCTTGTAACAATTGTAAGTCGCCCTGGATAAGGGCGTCTGCTAAGAAATAAATAATAATAATTACAAAGTTATTGTGCATAGTTACAATGTACGTAACATTATATTTTTGCATGATATATGTAAGTACAAAATTGTATCAGAAAATGGCTAGAGAGAGGTTTAGAGTTTAGGGATTAGGGTTATATCATGCAAAACAATTACACATTAAGTACATTGTAACTGTGCATAATAACATGTAACTGCTATCAGCATCAGATGAATAAAAACAAGTATGTCTGTAACATACATCCCCCTCCACAGCTGTACATTAAAAACAAATCAGTATCATGAAAAAGTTAATGACTAGGACATACTTCAACAGTATATGCAGAATAGTATACAATAAGAATTAGCAATGAAATGCTTAATCACAATTTGATAAGCAATTCTCCAGGTATATGCAAACATGTAAGTGTGGCATACAGAGGCCCGATGTACAGACAGACAGACACCCTCCATATCCCCCTAACCTGATATTCTCAATAGCTCATGCTAAATAATGTTATTACCAAGGTTCATGACAATTGGATTAGTGCTTCTCCAGATATGTGGTACAAATGTGTGAAGTGTGACCTGCAGTAAATACATACGAGCGCCTCCACTATATCACCTTCATAGGGGATTTCATCCTGGGCGGAGATCATAAGTCAACACAAGTGCATCACAAGCATTAAACTAGACAGCAGCAACACCCCTCCCAGTGCTGTTTACAATGCCACTGCGATTGAATAAAAATCAAATTGCAAATTAATAGCACAGGATAATGTATTTCATTATCATAGTTAGGGCCAATTCTTAAAACACCTTTAAAATCAACCTTATAAAGTTACATAAGTGTTTTTATGTTACGTGATTATGTACATATTTACCATAAAAATAAGTATGCAATAAACACCACCTTTGAACACTGGATCCGGTATACATTCCGTTTTTATTTCTGCGTGTCAAAAAAATGCATTTTGTATCCAGTAGGTGCTCTACAATGAGCTGTTGAAAGGTCTTTGTTTGTGTTAACTGAATAGTACAACAACTACTCAACTAGCAAAGAGTGCTGACATACCAGCTTATCAAATCCAGCATCCCAAGATAGTGTGTCATCAGGAATTCTGGGTCTCAAAGTATCCATCAATCCCAGAAAAACACTGGCAATTAGTCTCGTCCTTCAGGCTGCTGGGAGCTGATGCATGCTTATGTAAAATAAAAGAAGATCATTGCATATTTGCAGTACAGTCAAAAACATGTTTAGTTGGCTTTACTGTATAATGTTTTCTTGCATTCTGGGGAAAGAACTCTAGTGACAGTTTGAAGGATATGCTTGTGGCTGGGTAGATTGTTTTTTATATATTGTTCAGCTGTTGGCTGCTGTCCAGTGTCCTGCACTCAGGCATTCAGAAAGAACAGAATTAATCAGTTACGAATGCCTTGCAGCTTTAGTGTGGTTTTGCATCTCAATGTTGTTTCTATGAGTGTACAGTATGGGGTCTGACTAGGTAGCAACCTCTTTCAACAATCTCTTTTCACTATTTGCAGACTCCAACTCAATTCAATTTCACAGAGGTGTAGCCTACCGGTACTTAAAACTTTTTTGCCAAAATGAAGCTTCACAAAGCCAACTTGAATAAGAAACAAACCTCTGATGCCTGCCTTTGTGAGGTGTTGTAGGTAAAAGACAAGCCTGAAAGATGACTGTTACAGGGCACTGTATCTCTTTTTGAATTTGCACGAGGAACAAGTACAATTTACAGTTGATTTCTTTAGTTTTGACATGCCATGATGCTTGACAGTAAGTAATCTCCATATGATTTAAGCCATTTTTTTTTTTAAACTCTTACATTTAAGCTGTAAATAAATGTCCAAAGAAATGTCTTGATGCAGTCTTGAATCCCATCAGCTTAGAATGAAGGTCTTTGCATGAGAAACATGTTGATGTCTGCACGGTGCTCTATGGCTTTGAATGTACTTTATAATAGACTTGTCAACTTCCCAAATGGTTTACAACACCTACATATATCACAGATGTTTTGTTGCTGGGGTATGTTCAGTTGATCTACGTAAAGGGCAGAGGATCTGAAACCACCACTGTTTAAATAATTAAGGAACCAAGATTGTCAAACATCTGGAAGTGCATGTTGGTCTTGGTCTCTAGTTTATTTCTATTTTTTTAAAACATGAAAAAGCTCATGAAGGTTAAAATATTAGATGTGCAGATCTTCTGATGTTTTGATTAAAACATTTTTAAGTTTTGTAGGCTTACAAAAAAAACTGCCTGATGTGTTACACATTTTCTTGACAAGAAAATAATAAGTGTTAAAAACTAAAATAAGTGTTAAACTGATTTAAGACCAAGGGTGAATAAAAATATAAATTGTGTTGAAAACGATATTGCAAGAATACATGAATACAGCAGCAAGCACTGGTAGATTGTGTGTTTCGCAATAAACCCTACAGCCTGTAAAGTAACGATTCAAATTTAAAAATGGATAAAGGTCATATTGATATTAAGTCAAATGAATAAGGCTCTAAGGGGGTGATGTAAGGATACGCGCACAGTGATTTGCTGGCGGAAAATACCCATAATGCTGCCGTAAATCGTGTTTAGCAGCTGTAAAGTCTGATTTTACCGACCACAAAAAATGTGGCGAATGTAAAGAATGATGTTCACCTGGCGTTCTGCACCCGCTATCACATTTCCACTTTGCCATCTTTAATCCATTAAAATTATATTGAAATGCGTTCAAATGAAGAAAAGAACATGGAATTGGGCGAGATCTGGATAGTAAGCGGGCGCAAACATTATAATGTGATGTAAGGATTTTGCACCTTGCACTTAGGCAATTGCTGACCCTCCAAAAACTTTACACCTCTTTACAAGGTGTAAACCATTGTAGAAGCGAGTAACTAAGAGCTGAATTATTATTATTAATATTTGTTTATTTAGCAGACGCCTTTATCCAAGGCAACTTACAGAGACTAGGGTGTGTGAACTATGCATCAGCTGCAGAGTCACTTACAACTACGTCTCACCCGAAAGACAGAGCACAAGGAGGTTAAGTGACTTGCTCAAGGTTACACAAGGAGTCAATGGCAGAGGTGGGATTTGAACCGGGGACCTCCTGGTTACAAGCCCTTTTCTTTAACCACTGGACCACACAGCCTCCTGAATAAAAGCACACACCTGCAGAGACCTGTAATTGGCTTCAGGATGGCTGCTGTGGTACATTTCCTGATGCGGCTACACTTGGCTCTTGTTGAGGAGAGACAGGAACATGTTCGGAGGACAAAGGCAAGACGAAGAAGACCCTGCATATTCAATCCCAAGGTCACTTTGTTTGGGATGCTGGAGCATGCGGTGCTAAAGAGTTATCGTCTCAGTCCGCAGGTCATCCTTCACCTCATAGCTGAATTGAGGAATGAGCTAAACCCCAGCATCAATCTAGGGACCACTATCTCTGTGAAAGTGCTGTGTTCTCTGCACTATTTAGCCTCTGGTTCCTTTCAGACCACAGTTGGAATGTCTGAAGGGATAGTCCAATTCACCTTTTCCAGTGCTAGGCAAATTTCTGGATGTCATACTAAAAAGGGCAGGCCAATACATGTCATTTCCTAAGGATATTAGCATAACTGATGTTGGCAGAGACTTTTCCAAACTACTGCTTTCTAACTCTGCAAGTGCAGCCACTAAATAGACCGATGCGCTCATTGAGACCCTCATTATCATAATTGCGGATCATTATTTGCATTGCTCTTAATGAATTTTTCATCCGCAATTATTTTCACTGCGCCTATACTTACATCACCCCCTAAATGTTTACAAACCATACAGCAACTTATTGTTCACAGACATCTGTCTTTGTTTGCTATTTACATCTATTATTTACATGGTAAACAACAAATGGGCTAACACTACGTGAATACATATTTTATTGTGGAAAAGTCAGTGAGAAGGGCATTGTTTATGGAATAATAACAAAACAAAATAATTAAATGCCACTATTTTCTGCAAGGAATAAAATACGTGCAATACAATGCTAATTCGTTTTAGTGTTATCCCATGGGTTGGTTGTCATGTATCTGTATTAAAACCAGCAAGTAACTACAGTATGTCTGCTCCTGCAACTAAGTTATTACTTGCTTTTCATTATTCAGCTCAGATAATTTGGCTTTATATACTTGCTACAGTACAAAACTGCACTCTATGGGTCTCATTTACAAAAGGGCACTAACCATTATGGTGCACTATAATTGCAATTAGTGAGCATGTTCATGATTTCCTCATTTACTATTGCAATTGTATTCATTACACAGTGGGCATATTATGGCACACACTGATTTTATTGTGCCACACTATGGTAATCAGAATGAATATGTGATTGGTATGGTAACACATGATAATGTATTTAAATGAGGCGCCCCGCTCTGAATAATGAGATGAGCTTTATTCACACCGTATTTACTAAAGGGTGATAATCGTAGTGTGCACCTTGAAGTGAGCGTTAATTAGTTTGTTTGGAAACCAGGCTTTCACCACTGATAGGCCCACTATTTAAAACTATTTTTCTGGGTTGAAATCTATCTGGCACCATGGAGGCATTACTTGCATTAAAGTTTTCACATAGAGCAGTGAAATTGACCTGTAAATAACAGGTTATATTAAGCGTGAATAAACGTCAATGAATGTTATAATTTCTTAGATTTTATTTTATAGTTCATTGCATTGGTACAATTAAAAGACTTGTTAAATAAAACACTAGACCAAACAAGGTATTATAATGTAAAACAACCTCCTTGTGATGGGGTACACCCTGCCCCTGTGTGTAGTTTGTATTATTATTATTGAAAATGTATGGTTTGGTGTTTAAAAACAAGTTGTTTTATTTTACAGCATGGATGGGGTTAAAATTATCCATCCATGCTAAACTCGTGTAGAAAGTGACCGTTTCCAGATTGACTGATTTATTGCTAATCTGGAGATGGTCACATGTATAAAAACCCACAGCTTTGGCTGAACAAGGTTGGGTTGTTCAGAGGCGGAATGTAAGGTAAAGAGAACTAGAGAGATACAATAACAATTGCTACTCGTTCTGGTTTAAACCCAGCACGATACTTATTTATTCACAGTGGGTGTTTATTGTCTGTCTGTTTCGGCCAACGTGCCGTTTTGTTTTGTGAAGTGTTTTTGTTTGTTTAAATATTTTATTTTATTATTAAAACGCCAGTACTGTGTGTCCTGCATTTCCTGGTTTGACATCACCCACAAGCCATTTTGCCACACTCCTCCACTAGAATTTCTAACTCCTCTGCGTGCAGTTTTTAGTTTGCGTTGCCTGTCACCTGCGGAGGCCACTGACCAAAAGATATGCCTGGCCTGCTAGGGCTTTATATATCATGGTGGTCATGGGTAAGTCTTGGACATTACTGTGCATATTAAATTATCACAATACATGTAGTGTGCATGCTATGGTATGTAAATTAATGCATTCTCTGTTAGTAAATGGGACAGTACATTTTGATTTATGGTGCATGTTATGCTCACTACTTAATGTGCACTACATTTAATATACCGGCTGTATAAAAAGATTTTAAAATAACAATATATGCACTGATAAATATCTGCACATACAGCCCATAGTCCCTACCCTAGTGCATGGCTAATATCTGCCCTTTTTCCATCTTTTAAATTGGAAGGTCCTTGCAGCTGGTTCTCTTTCGTTTTGACACCCCCCACGTGCAGGGGGGATGCGGCACAGTTATTTACCTGTTTAAAGAGTAAGTAGCGGGGTTCCGGAAAATATAGTTACACATCCCCACATGTTGCTACAACTGTTTAAATAATGTACTGTACCTGTCATTTTTCTTTTCATTGTTAACATCTTGACAACTTTTTACACTTATAACATTCAAACTCTCAAACCCCAGTGCACTGGACCATTTTTAAAAGAGCCATTTTGAAAATAGCTTAAACGTTCTAAGTGTAAAAATGGAAAAGTTAGCAATGAAAAGCAAAATTACAGGTACGTTACTTGAACAGTTGTAGCAACCCGTGGGGATGTATAACGCTATATTTTTTGGAAGCCCGCTTCTTACTCGTTAAGGAACTCCCTATGAAGTCTCTTCTCTTTCAGCAGTCAGCAAACAACCCAGCACAGATCACCTTGGTGTACACTTGGTGGTTGTTCCTCTAGTACGTCTAGTGAGTGGTGCTGAAACTGCACAAGCAACTGTTCAGTGCGGTTGCTCTCCATGGTTCTGAACCAACCACCTGACATGATCCTGCCTTGATCTGCCAGGATGCAAGGATAAACTGCTGAAGCAATACTGTGTTACTTTTAGTATTGTCAACAATGTGGCTTTACTGTATGTATTTATGGCTTTATTGTAAAGTACTTATATGTTCATGCATATGAAGATATGCAGTGTCCTTGAAAAAAAGTCTTTCTTCACTTAATTCCAGCATCATGTATGATGTGCCTCCACAGGGCTGCCCCAGTGGTTAATTCTGCCTCAGACATATTACAATCTGTTATTGATAATCCATAGTCAGATTTTGTCTTTCACATAATATATCATATAACAAAGAAAACAAAGGATCATTTCCCTGTTGAACACACATCCTAGAAATGATTTAGATCCAATTCCCCTTTCTATTATGACTGACCTGGGAATCCACCGTTTACCACATAAGCCTTTGAAGAACGGCTGGAACAAGGATAAAACACTACCGGGATAAAAATTCAAAATACAATGCAAGTATTATTAGGTAATATTTTCAAGGAATACCAACCCCATCTGAGTACACAGTGTACATAGCATTATATGGCAGAAATGTTACCATCATCCATCTCCTGTGTATTTTAAAGGTTGTCGAGAACTTCAACCAATAGTTTGTACTTTGAACAGGGTTGGCCGATTTAAATCAAGTCAATTTAAATCACTGATTTAAATCACTTGATTTAAAAAAAAAATGCTTCATTTACTACCTATTTTATATAGATTCTCAAGGAAAAGACATGAAAAGTACATTTTAAAAATCTTTTATAAACACACACATCTTAAACTCTTACTGTCTATGAACTAAAACCGTTAGGGCTGTATTCTCATCACAGCGCAAATGCGAGTGAAAGCGTGAACGGCACTTGCCCCTGATTCTGTGACTCATAAATGGAGTGAAGACAGAAAAAAAATACTGCACTGAAATGCTATTCTGAAGACTTGCCCTGTCTTGCCCTGTTATAGAGCGCCTGCCCCATCGCCAAAGCGATTCTGATTCTGACAATGGGGTCCCAAATAAACAATTGACCACTGTGCCGAGACCTGCTGAAACCAGGTTTATTTAGTGGTGCAATCAGGAACTTTAATAATTAAACACACTATAAAAAGCAAAGTAGTCCTAAGTGACAGCTGCGTGTGTTTGGACTGACACAGAAAGAGGAATTCAAAGAAAGAAAAGTAAAAGAAAAGAATGACTGGAATGAGTGAGGGGATTTTTCTCGGGCGTACTCCATCGCTAAATTCTTGTAGTTCACATATTGTAGTTCACATATTGTAGTTCACATTTAGAGGATGCCACAGTGAGACGTAATTGTAAGTGACTCTGCAGCTGATGCATAGTTCACACACCCTAGTCTCTGTAAGTCGCCTTGGATAAAGACATCTGCTAAATAAATAAATAATTGCTAAAAAAATCAATATGTAGTGCAAAACATATATCTAGCTAAAAGTAATACTGCTCGCACAAACTATGGGTTATTGGGAGGTGTTGAAGGCGACAAGGTTTCTAATCACGTTGTACAGTATACATTAACATTAATGGTGCATGGTTACTAATTTGACAGTTTCTTCAATAATATTCATTCAAGGTACTCATAACCCTAGAATATTTCTATTTGGTTTTATCCCAGCTTTAAGTTGCTTGTCAGATAACTTCCCCCTTGCTTTTCCAGTTTCAAGGTTATGGGTTAGAACAGGTACCTGTGTCCAGTCATCAATTGTAAAGCATCTGGCCCAGATAGTCCAGATTTCAGTTTAATCAAATCACTAGACAAGGTGATTGCCTATATGTTCAATGACATGTTTTAATCTGTCACTGATCACAGGTATTTCAGAAAAAAAACAAAAAACTTTATATTAACTATAAAAAAAATTACTTACAAACAACTTAACAAATGTTGTTCATTTTGTAGTGACAGTTAATATATTAGACTAGAATCTCATCTAATTTTCTAAACATTGAACATGTTTCAAGGGGGACTAATAGAAGCAGCTTTTTTCATGAAGTATTCTGTATTTAAGTCCAGTACATCTTGTCAGTCACCTTCTGGTAAATCCATGTTCAGTGTCGGGTCCGGTCTTGGTTCGAAAATAAATAATAATATATGTTGCGAGAGTTATGTTTCTTTGTAAGTTATTTTCTATAAAAGGATAATTTTGCTTTCGTTTTTGGACTAACCAATCATTTGAGAATATGGTAAAACACACCCTGTAATAAAAATGAACCTATCATAGTGACATTAAAACAAAACAGTGGTTGTTTATTGGAAGTTAATCATCACTTAAGTGATTGGCTATAAACTAATGTGGTAAAGTGCTACAAAGCCAGTATGTCAGCCTCCGAATAACAAGAGCGTTATTCCCGACAATTATAGATTCTGACCAGTAGATGTCTCTGTTTTGTATGTAGTCACACTAATAATGATATTGGATTGAATAATTAATTAATGGTTTATGGGCTGCTTGTGTAATGGTAACTGGTTAACCAATTTATACACCTGGATAAAAGGGCTCAGTGATCGCCTCATGTGGGTTGTGTAGTAGAGCTTTGGAAGCAAGTAAGAGAAGAGAACAAGCAAGGAATTAAAACTGAAAGTACAACACAAGTCCAGGTCAACTGTGTGGAGGACGGCTTGGATAAAGGCTGTTTGGTGTAGTGCAATACACGAAGCATATTCTGACACAGGGTAAAAATCTATTGCTTTGTTTGGTTGCTTGCTTAGCCATCCTGAGTTTAGGCAGGGAAAAGGAAAACTGTGAAGTAATACTCTGAAATGGAGTTAGGATTTTTGTTGTTTATTTCTGTTTATTTTCCTTACCTGTAAAAACAATATCAACCCACCCCCACCCCAGTCACACCCTATTTTTATGCTAAAATATAACCTATTGTTACAACAGGCAAAAGTCTCTCTCTAAAAAAAAGCTCTAGAAATTGGAATATTCCTAAGAAACACTGCTTTGTAACCTATGAAGATCACTGAAGATTACTAAAACGCTATATTTAAAAAATCTCTGAATCTCTAATCTTAAGCAACTTCAATTGGTACATTCAAAGAAAAAATAATACTTTCCTACAAACAAACTAAGGACTTTAATAGTAAGTCTGAGGTAAAGGTTTTGGTAATTGTAAGACTGCTATAAATATTAGTAAAAATTGCAACTTAAAAACTGTAACTTAGCTGGAAAAATAACTCTATCTGCTTGAAGACAAAGTACTTCGGACAACTTTCTTCAAGTTAAATTCTTCAAAACAGCTACGCCGTGTCTATAAAAACATTGATGCAGCATTCCCTTGTCTTTGAATTTATTTATACGATCATCAAATGATTGTTTTTGTCTAAACCACACTGCAACTGACTAAAATCTTCTTAATAGGAATGGAAACTATGCAGTGTATTGAATTTAATGGTAAAATAGGAAATTCGTGTTGTTTAACTGTTTCTGATGAAATGTGTTATTAATACTTGTTTGAATATACGTTTCATGCCAGTTCTGATAATGCTCATATAAGATTTGTTGTTACATTTTTTGTAACTTCTGAATAAAGAAAGTAATTTGTTTTACTTTTTAAAAGTTTTTGTTTAATTTTGTCAGGTACTTCAAGCACTGATATCAGCATCTTTGAAAAAAGGCATATTCTAAATATTATTAAGTGACACTTTAATTTTTGTATTTTAATGAAATGTGTTTACATTGAATTGCGATCCTTCAGTCCCGCTTGTATTAAGATATAATAATGAATTGAAAGACTTATAACTGTTTAGGACTTTAATTATTCCCCTAGACAACTAAATGTAATCTTCAAATATACCTCCCAAAGTTGTGTCCACGTTTTTATGATAAACATGATTAAAACTACACGAGCATGCCAGGTTGGGGAGAAGAATGAGTGTAATGAATTTATAATTCTTGCTTGCCCTTAGCTCAATTTGTAATTGTCTAATATGTATAATATCAATATAGCATATTCAAGGGAAAGAATTACACATTCACCATCTGAATGGATATGATATTTCATTTTCAATTCTGCTAGCTCTGTAAACGTCTGTGGAATTTTTCTGGGTTTTAATTTAATGAATAAAAAAAAGGTGTTGTCTCATTGCACATCAGCCTAGCTGTTTAAAAGAAAAGTTGAAGTCAGAGACTGAGGAAAGTGCTTATCAAACCTTCTTAATGTAACTCGCAAGAGGCTGCCCACAACAGTGTGGATGTTGGTGTCAGATATCACACATAAATTAGCAGCAATTGCTGTAAAGGGAGTGACAGCTCTTCTGCAGTGATCAATCTCAGGTAAAATATTAAATACTAATTGCTTTGTGACCACAAGTATTCTCTGGATGCTTCACAAGGATCAGGAGCGACTAGGAGTTGGATTTGTTGGACATGAAGTTTTCACCTCCAGTTCATCTGAATCATTGTTAATTGAAGTGTTATGGAACACAAGCCATATTAATATAAGAATAAATGCACTGAGGAAAAACTGTGATGCAGTAAGATAGATATTTATGAAGATGTGTAATGTAACAAAACAAACTATATAAAAACATGTGCCCCAAGTTTTTTATGATTGTGTGTTTTTGAAGTTAAGTGTGAAAGGCACACTGTCGCCTCCAATTACCCCCAGATGTCGACACTCTCAATAATTTGTGGTAACGAAGGTGGATATATTGAGGATACTGAATAACTGGCATTTCTTGTTGTTTCCTACTGTTACCAGTATTGATGAAAGGGCTACATACAGGCTGTTTGGATAAGTCAGACACAGGCAGATAGGTAACTGGCATTTCTCCGTTCTCAAGGAAACCGGGAGTCGAAATCAAAACAACAATAGAATTTGAAATGATTTTAGACAGTTTAAAGTTGTTATAAAAAACGTATATGTGGCAGTATTGTTTCGAACTACCGAAGCACAGCGTCGTCCCAAATTTCAGCAACACATCACTGGATTGGAATATAAACAAAGACACGTTCAAAACTAGTACCGGTACCGGAGATGCCAACTTATAAAGTAGAAAATAGTAGCATAGTAGAGGAAATATAGTAGCATATAGTAGCAGAATTTTTTTTTTTTTTTAAGGTCATTGGCTGCTAGCCCTAGAAATTAAAAGGTTCTTAGGGTCTGGAAGCCAATTACTTCATTTTTGCTGTTCAATCTATAATTTTGGTAATTGTAAACACACAGCATTTAGAAATTAAAAACACTGTTTTTTTTAAAATTTGGAATTCTATTTATTCTGGATTTAAATATTAGTAATGAAGAGTAAGTGCTATCAAACCTGGACTGACATATTCAACCTCAAAACTATATAAAAATAACTATAAAAATCATGATACCTCAGGAAAAATTTAACATAGTTTTTTATTTGCAACTATCAAAGCACAAAATGCTGGGTAGTATCCAATAATTCATTATTTAAAGCAAGTTAAACCTCAAAACCCATTTGCACAAACATACAGTAATGGGGGCGGTGTCAGGTTTTGCTTATTGCTGGTGTTTCTTTGTACCATGACGCCCACCATGTTTCACAGAGGTCTGTCCGGCAGTATTCACAGTAGACATGAGATTGAGACACTCGACTTCTTTTAATGAATAACCATTCAGTTGTAAATTCCTCTCGATATTTCTGACAATCAATCATTTTTTGTTTGATTAGTGATTCCAAACAAAAACTGTAGGTTTTACATACCTTTAAAAAATAACGCTTGAAGTTAAAAAAAAACTCTTTGTGTGCATCTGTTGCTTCTGCTGTGGTTCAGTTTGCAGTTATTTTATGCTTTGGTTTTTTTTTTACGTATTATTCTGATACAGCATGTTTGATTCCTTTCTGAAGAGTCGGTCATCTCCGAGTACATTTTTGTATGCAGAAAATGATTACAGCAAGTGTTGGGAATCTCGTTTCCATGTTTTTCCAGAACTGGTAAACATCGCATTTCATTTCGCTGACAATTTCGTAATAATCGTATTCACGCTGTGCTACTCAGTTGTCTTCAAACAGTAGAATGGCCTCAAACACTTCTTTCTCACAGCTGTTTCTGTAGGACCCCTAAACTCGTTACTAAGCAATCCAGGTGTGGCAGAGTGTCCCGCCCCTATTATTATTATTTGTATTATTGTTTGCGGCGTGGATGACAGCGCCGCGTATTTCTTATTATTTATATTTAAAAACCCTGTGAGGATGCATGACTGATCAGCTACTGATTATGTAACTAGCTGACAGTCATGCATCCTTACCAAACGCGTGCAAACTCTGGCCGAGGGGTAATAAGATAATTAACAACTAGTTAACCCCTCGGCCAGAGTATAAGAACCTGCAGCTGTCCGTGCTGCAGGGTTGGGTGCAGAGAGGAGGTACGGGGAGATAGAGAGGAAACAGAAATAACAATTGCTAAAACGTGCTGGATTAGCCAGCACGACACTTACTTGTTTGTCTGTCTGATTCGTTTGGCCCTCGTGCCCTTTTGTTTTGTTGTTTTGTTTAAATCTTTTGTTTTTGTTTTGTTTATTAATAAAATCAGCTGAACGCCATTGCATTCAGTTTCACCCGCCCATCCATTGTTGTGATTCAGTTACTTCCTGGTCCGTGACGTCACCACACATCACCACTGCGAGCCAGCCTGTCACCCCGGGTCACAGCTTTTAGTATGTCAGTTAAAATGCCACAATAAACTGTCAGTGAAATACAGTATTATTTAAGAACCATTAATTAATTAACAAAATTAAACAGTAAAACACACATGGTATTGAAATAATATTTCATAAACGTCCAGAGAGTATCCATCATTAATTTATTTAATAAAAATCATAGTATTATACCCCCTCGATGTAGCACCGTAGCAGAACCTCCAAAATAGTAGCTGCCTCAGCCAAATCGTACCAGTTGGCATGTCAGATGTCAGATGAGAAAACTATTCATAATTTACATTCTGGTGCTTCTAATCCATTCTTTATATTATATATTTTAATGTCAGGAAAAGGGAAGTATATTATTTACAGGATCAAGTCCAAGCTCTGTGTCACTTAATTGTTGTCTTTAGGCAATTCCATAAACAAACCTGGAATACATTACATTTTCTGTTTCAGAGAGAGAAAAATATGTATTATCAAACTTCTTTACTTCAAATCATTATTAGGACAATTTTCTTTCTTTATTTGTTTCTAATCCATCTTAGATTTGTAACTTGTGCTTTCTTCCGTTCAGAAAACAAAAATGCAAAATAAAAATAAAAAATGAGTAAAGAGCTTTGAAAATGTTGACAAATTCTCCATAGAGCTGCACTGCTTGACTACCGGTAGTGATATACTGGAAGAACACAATACATCCTTACTTGTATGTTAAATCAGACAGGCGTTACCAGGTAGTACAGCCATATTGCTTGAGTTACAATTTCACAATTAAAAGTCATATCTAGAGATGAAATTACTTTACAAAACTATCAATCGCTATGCCTAGTCTGGGTGTATACCTGGACAGGAATTGTTTCCCATATGTCTAAATCCAAACATGCCTCTAAAATGAATGCAGTGAGCATTGTTTGCATTGTTTTGTTAAGATTACTTTATGGATTTTGCATGGTATTAATGACCATTTATTAATGTATTAATTAGACTGTGCAGGCCTTTAGGGTCTAGGTGAATACAATAGTTAATGGTTTAGAATTCATGTTGCTGAATACATTATATGCACAATCACATAGCTTGCTTTAAATAATGTATCTAGGACAGTTCTACAAACCTAAAACAAATTAAAGCATATATAGGATGAAATATATAGGCTAAGAAATGCATTTTAATTCATGCTGACCTAAATAGTGCCGCTGATATTTCCTTCCAATGTCAAGTGTTCAATAGCGATATTGTATATACTACATATGAAGAAAAAATTACTTTGAATGTCGAACAAACTAGATATATTGGAAATATTTAATTAAATCTACAACATTTCCCTTTACCTGTAAATTACAGGGCAAAACAAATGATTTGAAAAATACACCAATTTCAATATTTTCCTCCAATCCATTGGGCTGTCCTTTAAGTCGAGTAAACTTTAGTGTCATTTGCACTGAGGAGGCCTGTGACAATGTAGAGTCACTTCTGTGCATCGCTGAGTATAGAGCATGAGAACTATAAAACTGTCATAGATGTCAAAGTGGATTGCAATCAACAGCATAGCTGCTTTGCCTGGAAGGAAGACATTTTAACCAAGGAGGGTTTTATGAGTTAGAAAGTTGCATTAGGCATGCACATGCACATAGTTAGGATTACAGTATATAACATTTTCTAGACTGTCCGTAATGACAGTTTAATTGATTCAATTGGGATTTCTGGTTATTTGAAAAGATAATATTCTGA
Organism: Acipenser oxyrinchus oxyrinchus; assembly: GCA_030684275.1. Lineage (NCBI taxonomy): Eukaryota > Metazoa > Chordata > Actinopteri > Acipenseriformes > Acipenseridae > Acipenser > Acipenser oxyrinchus. Next base: position 4,425,538 of record CM060255.1, on the reverse strand, counting down.
ATAAACTGAAAAAGGAGTTGTTACCAAACAGACAGAATATTAATCCTTAAAATAACCTGTGGGGAGGGGGGCATCAAAAGATAGTTAATGATAGCAACACATTGCTGTATTTGTAATGAAAAATACATCCTACCTTTAATTTGCAGGTTCCTATTATCACCACCACGCAGACTAAAAATAGAGGCCCACATACTGCTAATGACTATATTGGTATAAGAACTGAACTTTGTCTTGACTCCTTCTCTTCTCCATGTGCTTTGCATTCACATCCATCTTTTATGTTTCCTTTGACATTTTCTGTAGTCAAATAATGGTGAGCACAGGTAATATATTATTTATTGAGCGTAGGGCACACCGTGAGGCAAATTAGTATTCAGACCTTATCACTCACTGCTAGACACTGCACACAGATGGAACACATTACCACATTAGGCCAGTTAAGAGGCTTTAAATTAGATTTGTGACTTGAAAGTTTGAATAAGAAAACTAATAGAACACATAATGAAGCGGGGAGAAAATTGGATTAATTATCTGCTGCATTCAGAGTGAACTGTTGCTGATGCTGTGCTTTGCAGCCTGCTGTATTTGTTTCTGAAATGAAGGTTTTTTTTAAATTAAAATGCTACAGTTGATTTAATGTATTAATAAACAGCATGGCTGCAACAGAACTTGAGATGTTTTTGCCCAGCTGTCATGGTTATGCTGCTGAAGAAGAAGAACAGTTGAATAAATATGTTTATCTATACAAATGGCCAAGTTAAACAAGACACATGTGGGACTAACTTTGACCCATTTTTATTATGTTCATACATACAAGTTTTAATAAAATTTGCACCAAGCCATGCAGCTCCATTGTTCAGTGTACCTTGCGTTTTGAAAGGTACAGATTACTCCAAACTCAATAACACAAGTACAGTCTGTGGGTTAAAGCTTGCCATTATATGCCAGTGTACATGCATATTTAAGATAATCAAACCATTTCGTGTCTAATCATTGTTTTTTCCCTTTTCCACACACATTTTTTTTTTAAATTTCACTTTGAAAACGTATATCCATGATGTTATTATTTTGGCGATGTAGTAATATTACTAGGAAGCATAAGAACATGGGAAACAGCACAGCCCTAGCTCCGCTTGCTTCAAGCTCTAGATCTACTTTAGCAGAGTTAAACCATTCCTTAGTCTCTTAATCCTTGTAGATGGCACATTATAATTCGGCTCGAAGTAGATTGAAGCCTTCATCAGACTTCAGCCAATCAACCAAAATGCAGTTTGTTGGGTCTATAATAGATGAGCGATTGTCACTTTTACAGGTCGATTCGATTATTGATTCGACATTTGAAATAACCCTGATTACGGTTACGTTTATCGATTTTTCTAATAACATCATACTTAGGGGGGAAATGTTACAAAAAGGTTCCTGATTAAATGTTTTTTGTTTTATTATTTCTAATGACAAACTACAATAAAACTTTAATAACTTTCAACAGCACTTTCAAACCTTCAAACTATACAGTATGCACTATATCCCAGAGTGAGAGCAGCTTCAGTGGTTGTCTGACACAAACCGCTGGAATCGAAGGTGGCTGGAATGCGGAAGTAACTTTTATGATGAATGACCATAAACAAGACGTGAAGTTTTATTGTATAATAATCGATCGAAATTGTGCAGTTCATTAATCATTTGAAGTCAGTTTTGGTGTTTAATTTAAGAATCAGAAATTAACCATATTTTAGATTAAATCACTCATCACTAGTCACCAAGAGCGATATTTATTTTTTCATTTTTATTTTTTGTTTTTTGCTGAAAAATTCAGAGATCAAGAGTTACAAAGCTTAACTGAAAACATATTAAATCACCCAAAATGTTCATAAGTCCAAAAAGAAATATCCACAGGGAAAAAACTTCAAGTAAGACCCCAATAAAAAATGCAATTAAACCAATAGATACCGTTTTTTATTTTTTATGTGTATTTCTGAAATTCTTTTTGATCCTATCCCTGAGTACTTTTTTAGGTAGGAGGTCAATAATTACACATATGAGCACATTTCTAAGTAAAAAATAATTTCTGTGTGAGTTTTAAGACAAATGCTGCCTTGGCTGATGAGGACGTATAACTTGTACTCATATTGGTATTTGTACTCTTAGACATCATACTCAAATGGGTACTCATCTCATTAGATGGCGTCTGCAGAAGTGCTTTATTGTGTCTGTATGCAAAGTACTACTCCCTACTCTTCATACAGATTGTCTCCCTGTCTCAAGATTTGACAGTCTCCACTAAAAAAGAAATTGCAATAATCATAATGGTTACTTGTATAATCTGAGTACTTGGGACATCATTAGCAAATGCACGATTACTTTGAAAATTCACCAAGGCTAAATTTAATAAAGGAGAGAGCTTGTAATAATAGAGGGAGATCTCTACCTGAATAACTTATTATAAATGTTTTACAGTTCAAGAACACATATTGATCATAATAATTTTCTTCATATTTAATTAAGATTCATTCTTGGTCTGAAACAACATTATTTCATCAACTTCTTTGGAAAGTTAGCTTTTTGAATCATGCACTGTGACAGGATGGCTGACGTGGTGACGTCAGGCCAGGCCAGATGAAGGAAAAAAACAAAGGCAGGTACTGCAGGGCAAAAGACGCGGCGTGCGCCGTTTATTTTTAAATAACAAAAATAAATAAAATATTTTAACAAAAACACTGCTCACAGAGCCAAATAAAACAGGTATACCAAAACAAAATCACAAACACAAAATACCAAACGCACAGGTCAGGCTGGACAGATCGCTTTCACTGATCCTATGTTGATCTTTTTTTTTTCTTTTCCTCCTCACTCTCTCTCGTTGTCTCCTCTTCTGAACACCCACCCAGAGCAGGGAGAACTGCAGGCTTACATGCAGGTGACCATCTCCCGATTAGCAACAATTAGCAACAACCATCTCCCGATTAGCAACCTTCTGCATGAGGTTTTTTAAATGCTGATGGGGCTTCCCATCCACGTTATAAGACAATACAAAATACACGGCTTCGCCGTCACATTTATAAATAATAATAATAATAACAACAAAACAAATACAAAATAATGAATTGCACAGGGGTGGAGGGGTACCCCGTTCTAAAAATTAACAATACATTTATGGCAATGCTTTGCCCTGCCCCCTTTTTATGTGCAGGGCTCCCCGCCCTGCCACATGCACACTATACACTAGTGTTATTTTTAGCAGCTGAGGGATCAATAAAAAGTGAACATTACTGGTCATGACTGGTTACTGTAGAGGGTTAAGTGCTCTCTGCTCAGCTCCACTCGCTTCAAGCTTAGATCTACTTTAGCTGCTCATTAACTGCCAAGTAATGAACTACCTTTGTTTCCCAGTTTAAAATATTCAGGAGAGAGTACAAGGCATGGAAGGATGCAATATGGAATGAGTCTTGTCAATACTAAGTTGTTTGAGTAAAGAGCCAATTTATTATGTAAAAGAATCTCTTAATTGAAACTGTCAATACGTCCCAAATGCATTACACATGGATATAATTATGGTTGGTTTAATGTGCAGTGCAGCCAATGTGCAGTGTTTAATGTTTAATGTGCAGTGCAGCCAACATGTTATTACAACATGTTATTAACAGTTCAGGGACCATTATAAGCGCTAATATACAACCTACACGCATGATATTAATTATGCATAATGCAAATGGAACTGTATAATAGGTGTGCATTGTTTGTTGTGCATCGACTTTTTAAGATAATAAAATAATATTACAGAAACATTCCAATTTTACCTAATAAGTGTGGCTGCCTCGGTTTACAACAGATTTAATGTAATGGTTTAATATAATGGTTCTTCCTTCCTTCCTGAGTTATTTTCTTAGAGAATCATTTAATGTAATTGTTTATTATATGCTTCCATTAAGATTCCCCCATACCGCAAAAACAGATTTGTTAGTGTGCAGTTGTGTGAATACCGCTTAATGTAGAACACCTGTGTCAATACTTCTCTGTAGTTGGATAACGATTTCTGATACATATTTTCTGATAAAATACTTATGATTCTGAATTCCAAACAAATGTGTAAACATTACAATGTTTTTTTTTTTGTTTGTTTGTTTTTTTATTCTGGGACATCTATCAACAATTGCGGCGATACACTGATGCAGCTCTGTGCCCAAACCATGTTTGCATTTGTGAGTTTCCGTGATAAGCACTCGTTAAAACGAGATTTGCAACAAGATTAAAAAAGATCAGGAAATGTGTTTTTGGATGTTAAAGTGTTTAATTGAGCCAAAACAGGCCTGGCACCGAACAGTTGTAGTAAACATGATTTACATTAGTTTTTGATCTTCTGAAATACAGCATATCAACAGCATATCAACAATTGCCTGCAATTGGTATGGTTAAGCTGCTGGTGCCTAGCCTTAAAACTCCTTAAAAAACAGCCCTCTGGGGGCTCCCGAGTGGCACATCCAGTAAAGGTGCTCCACGTGGAGTGCAGGATGTGCCCTATAGTCTGGACGTCGGGAGTTCGAGTCCAGGCTATTCCTTTGCCGACCGAGGACAGGAGCTTCCAGGGGACGGCGCTCAATTGGCCGAGTGCCACCCTGGGGGAGGGAGGGCTAGGTCGGCCAGGGTGTCCTCGGCTCAACGTGCACCAGCGACCCCTGTAGTCTGGCCGGGCACCTGCGGGCTTGCCTGTAAGCAACCTGAGAGCTGCGTTGTCCTCCGATGCTGTAGCTCTTGGGTGGGATGCCAGAGCAGTACTGTGACTGCTTTACTAAGTATATAAAAGAAACAAAAAAGGTGACATGTTCCAAAAGTCCTCTGAAAACCGTGAACCACAAAATACATTAAATTTTGACCTGACAGAGGCGTTTGTTTGACAAAACATCCCTCTTGAAAAATTGGACTGAATGTAGCAAATGGTGGAGTGATTCTTTCATCAGCCCAGCTGAGACATGAATACTTACCTATAGTTGTCGAGTATCACAAGCAGGAGATTATGGAATTGGTAAAACAGTCTGGTTGCTTGTCAGTGGTCACACTGATGAGTCGCCTGATGCCCAAGATCAGTATGGGTTACACATTGTATTTGTTTTGCAAGAAAAATGGTGAACATGCACCTGACTTACTAGAAATGAAAGCTGTCCTTGCAGATACACTTTACCTACAGGCTGTTAATTCCAACACTGTTTCACAAGCTATTGTAAAGTGTGTGAATAACTTGGACGTTGATTTTGATGTCAGTGCATTTATCTCTATATTTGATGTTTAAAAAAATAATAATAACCTGTACACATAATTTATAAAATAGTTCTGTGCACGTTCCACGTATTACGATACTTTACCCGTGACACTGCCTAGAATTTTAAAGAAAATTTCCACGATTTTCTATTGCAAAAGAAATGACTTGTATAGTGATCATTTAAATTTTCTTTCACGATGTGATACTAGTTTCTGTTAAGTGAAATGTAAAAAATGAAAAAAACTGAGATAAATATTGTTTTTTTCCATTGTACATTTATTTGAGTTGAAAACTAATGTTATTACTTCATGAAAACATGTCTATGGCCACTTTGTTTATTGCGAAGACACAACAATGGCAGGGATTATAAAACAAAAATGTGTTGTCTACTTTGTTTTTACCTGAAATACACACAAGACTAATTGTATTATTTGATTGGTGGTTAATTCGCAAAGATAAAGTAAGGTCTTTCTAACTTCTGGGATATTTTTCAACTTTAATACAGTGCTACATATACTGGCTTTGATAACGTTTTGAAAAGGAGCGAATATCTGAAAGGATATCTAAATCTTGAACAAATAATTTTATGTTGCAACAAAGCTGGAAACTATATTGATCGTTTGAAAAAAGGAGTAACGCAGGCATGTCTCTGTCGTGAATATAGGTCGTCAAAAAACACTTTTTTGGCTTGTTAAGCAACCATGAGGCAAAGCAAAATTGATTAAGAATAAAAGCTCAGTTTGGTGCACTTTGAAATGATTCGTGTCAGATGATTTTGAATAAATGTTCAGCTTCAATTCAGGATTTGTGCTTTCTGTACTGCGTTTTAATTCTTTAATAAACAGGATAAAGCAAAGGCAGAATACTGCATACATGAGATGAACAGGTACGTGTAATTCTACTTGTATTCACAATCTCATCTCATTAACTTACTCCAACAGTTTATCCTTCATTTTGATTGTCCTTTCGCTATAACAAACCCCTCAATATATAATGAACAAAAGGCTTGGACCCCAACAGGTTCGTGATAGCGAGGGTGTACTGTATATACACCTGTAAGTGTAAGAAATTATTTTGTTAGCTACAGTCACTTTAAGGAGCAGCTCGAGACAAGGGAGATGATTATAATCTTTTGCAGGGATTGAAATAAGATAATTAATGCTATTAAAAATAAATAAAAAAACATGAATAAAAAATAAATCTTGTATTTCTCCGGCTCAGCACAAAAGCACGATGGTTGTGAACATTGTGTAGATGGTGGGACAAACACAATTTGGATAATTCAGTATTAATAATTCATCTTCATTTCAGAAATAACCAGGCACCAGAAGAGAAGGAACTTGTCGACTGCTTTTTGACATTGATTCACATTGAAAACACATCAGCTGTTAAAGAAGGTGTTATTGAATTCCACTGTATTAGTCACATGCGTTTACTTTGAAAGATCTGGCATGATAAAAAGTGTATGAATAATTCAGGACTAGCACAAACAGTATAACTATTGACCTGGCATAAGCACCTCATCCAACCTCAACAGCAAACATATTCTACACAGAATTATTATTTGGATGACTTGGTAAAAAGGAGGGCAGTGACTACACCACGACTTGTCATGGAGTTATTGAAATAGATGGCAATAACCTTGTAGGTAATTAGTAATCAAATTCAATTTAGCACCAGTCGTACTCATTTACTGCGGGTGTTCATTTTACAGCATTTATTATAGCATGTCTTACAGGAGCAAATGTGTTTCTGGGCAAGCCCATTGTTTGGATACATGTTCCTTATATGTAACAAGATACTAAGTACCTGTTTAGTGCTCATGTTATATATGGTACTGCAAAACCTAAAGGAGTGTCCATGGGACTATAATTAGGAAATGAGCCCAGTAGTAAATTAGTTATTAAGTGTGTGCTTTCAGAGAAAGACCATAATGAAAAGGAACCGAATAGTCAAAACACTGTCCTGCAAGAGAAAACTCATTGTATGCAACATGTTGCATACTGATGACTTCTCACAGTGTAGATTACTCAGCCATAACAGACTAGCACAGTGTGATACCTTTGACTCTCAGTTCTTTTGAAGGATTTACATTTCAAAGAATGAAAAAAAGAGCAGTAGGAATGAGGAAAATCATATTGGAATTGCAAAAAGATTGTGTCTTTAATTGGTATATCTATATAAAAATGAATATTCTAGAACATTACAGATCTGAGGTTTCAAAATATTTCAGGATTTGTTTTGTGACTTTTCCTGCCATCAGCATTACAAGTTCAGATTCGTAGTTTACTGCACATGAAACATATCCAAACACCCTTTATCGAGGTGCTATTACACTTAGCAACATCTATATATTTAATGAACACATGTAAACTCAGCATAAAAACACATTGGATTTTTGCCTTCTTGCAATTTATAAACTAGACAAATTGCTTATCTATCTAGTTTAGAAACTCACACGGCAGTGACGGTGGAAAAATAGCCCAGTAAGCCCCTTTCACACTGGTGTGCTCTACACGGGTCATGACCCGGTGTCATGCAGGTCGGGTACGAGATTTCACACTGCTTTTTAAAGAAGCAGGGTCTGCCTGGGTTACAGAAGCACAATGGCAAGATGGCATGCTTTTTACGGACGCTTCCATCCAAGCTTCTCTGGATAGAACTGTGGCCCAAATGTTGATTAGAGCAAATGTTTCTTCATTCCTGCTGCAATTTGGCTCACGGTGTACCAATCCTTGTGGAAGTGAAACATTCACACAGGTGTGGCTGATTGTTACTTTGTCTGCTTAGGAACACCCATCATGCATTTTGTCTCACTCGACCCGGGTCAAAGCGTGTCAGCCAACATCCTGAGCTGAATCGCTGCCGTCCCGTGTTGAGCTAGGGTCAACCCGCACGTGGTTTCACACTACGTGGGATTGTGACCCGGTAGCCAGCCCCGGGTAGAAGCAGCAGTGTGAAAGGGGCTGTATATAGTACACACATGCAAGAAGTAAAGTAAAAACTGCTACAATACCTGTTTGTCCAGTCCTCATTCGTTTCTGCCTAAAAATCAATTCAATTTGATATTCAGCCTTTTAAAATTATTAAACTACAGTGCACAGCCAGATTGCAGTTGCAAACATGCCTACTAAGATTATTTTCCTGTATTTCAGAGAAAGAAAATGGGTTCCTCTCACTCATACTCATGTATCACAAGATCAAAGTTTACTTCTCTACCATCACCATCCAAGAAAACAAAAATAAACACACGACATATGTCATTATCATTGTGTAGTGATGGAAGGTGACTGACAGAATGTATTAGACTTGTGTCTTCAGAACATTTCCAGGGGTACTACTCAATATAAAAAAACTGCACTTACATTGATCACTGCCTTTCTCAAAACAAGCCTGTTACCACAGCAACAAGCTTGAGTGCATCTTAAACTTCCTCAATGCAGATGAGCTGAGGATGCAGGGGGAAAAAAGTAGTCGAGCTCCACAGCTTATAGAGATGCAGGTTCGAATTTAAAATGCAAGCTCCACACAACCCTTTATACAAACAGGGCCAAAAGCTCAGAACTTTGTATGCGCTCCAAAGCGCTTGTTCAAAGCTGTTTGAATTCCACAGAAACGTGTTCACTGCAGCTGTAGTTCACATCCATTTCTATAGCTATAGAAGTTTCTACAGATCTGTAAAACTGGATGTATTTTTTTTTACATTATCTGTTGGTTTCTATAAATATCTTCAGATTTGTATAGTATTTTTTTGAATAAGTCCGTTTGCTATTCTCCAAAGACTAATTAATCAGACAAGACCAACTTGTGAATTCTATTCCATAGTTCTCCCTGATGAGTTAGATTTTTGCAGTGGAGGCTACCTTTCTTTTTCTGTTATTCACATCTGAGTAATCTTCAGTTCTTTTAACCTGCGGCATATTTCCAATAATTCAAGTTAACTCATTTTGAAGTTTAAGAATATCATTACTTATTTTTTGTCAGCAATAGTGATTCTCTTCACAGCATTTCCTTGTACTCAATGAACACAACCCCAGGGCCTCTCAAATCTGAGACGGCCAGCTTTCTTTCACATTCACTGCTGTGAGATGGGAACAGGGTTAAAACTGGACAGAATTAATTCAGCATGTTCTCTTAAACAAACCTGTATGCTTGGGGTTCAGAGTCCAATGATTCCTTGTGAAATACATTTGGACTGCCAACCTTAATGACTTTTTTCCCCAATACTTTTCAAGTCTTTTAAATGTATGGCTATTGGTGGGTATATGAGTTGTCTTTTGAAATGCTAAATAAATTATTGTTCCCCCTAATACTATCAAAAGACTGCAGTGTTGTTATAAAACATTTTTAAGTTCCAGTAATTTCTGTGCATTGCAGCAGTTGAGTTTACTGTTTGTACAGTATGCGTGACAACCACCAGCATCAAAATCTCAGACCAAATACAGTAATACATAAGGGTATTTGTTGGGTTACTTATGCATTAATGCAATGCAAGTGTTGTCATTGAAAACAGATATGCTTATTATTGACATGAAGTATTCAGTTGCTGTACACATGGCAAAACAAGCTGCATATATAAGCATTTAATTGAATACATACTGTTTAGTAGTAAGCTAGTTTGTGAGTAATAAAGGATGTAACTGCTGTGTTTCCCTTTTCTGCATTCACCCTTTCTTTAACAAGATATAAATCTCAATTGATTTACCTTCACTGGAAAGAAATTAAATGCCTATGATATGTTTTAATCTTAAAATAAAATGACATTACACACAGATTTCAGATCTAGTTTTTTGGTAAACTTGTGAGATGCACTTCCCATTACTTGGTAGTAAATGTCAAATAGAGAATGCACAATGTCACATTTTAGGAATGATGGCATGGTATGACAGGCTGAAGCTGATACTTCAGTGGGGCTTTGCTATTGCATGTTTTCTGTTTTCTGTCACATTGTTACTACAGTCCCCAAGACAAGGAGGCATATGTGACATTTCTAGTTGTCATAGTGGCAGCAGCTGACCAACCATACCTCTGAATCCAGAAAAATAACCATTTTTTGTAAAGTATTGCTTTTCAGCTCTCAATCCAACCAAATGTCTTCTTCTATCAGCATGCACAGTCCCCTGAAGTTTCCACAGTGGGTGTGATATGTGAGCATTTCAGCAGCTTTTGAATTAGCACACCAACGTCAACAGTGAGTCAACAGGAAAAATAGTAGAGGAGTTGAAGAACAGAAAACAGGATCAGTCCTCCCAAAACTGGGCCTGTCAATATGCACAGTCTGCTTGTATAATTTAAACCTGATGTAAAACTTGTTAGAAGCGTATTAGTTTCAAAATGTTGGTCTAGTTGGCTTTTTAGCTCAGGATGCACAGTATGAATGATTGTTTGAAGGTTTGGCCACACTAGCTAAAGGTTGTATATTTTAGTGTTGGTGAAAATGTATGTTTCATCTATTGGTTCCTGTGAATGTAAGGCAAGCCCTACAAAGCATGAAACTCAGTATTAATAACCCTGATCACTGAGCCACTTGTTCTTTCTTCCCAGAATCCTACTGGAAAATTATGTTCTTGTGCAGTTGAAAAAAAAATCCCCTTTCTCGGGTGAAGGTCTGACCTATTAAACTAGGTTTGGCATTTTGCACACACAATTTAGAACTGGAGATCTTATTTTGGGTTTGTATGTCAATTCATATTTCAATTTAAAAACTCAAAAACTTCTGTCTTGTTTTTTAATGGACATTCTAGACGAGCTGACTAATTTCATCCAAGGGAACTATTTATCAGAGGTCAGGACTATGGGGCCCTGTGGCAAAGTGGTTAATTGTGTACAGGGTCAGGTGATTAAAGAACAGACAATTGTAATCGAGGTGAAAAGGTTTGTTTTTATTAATTGTTTTTGTCCAGTGCCTGACGGCGAAACAAACAAGAAATAATAATGCTGGTAAGTAATACAGCAGCGTGTATTACTTACATTTATAATCCCCCAAGCTGGTCCCAAAATAATAGTCCCGTTCTTGTATCCCCACATTAAGCACAAAACACATACACAAGTCCGGTTAGTGTGTGAATTAGTGATTGTGGTGCAATACAGTTTTACAGTGGTACAAGTGAAGTGCTGTTCCGGGTTTGTGCTGGCCTCTGGCGACAGCTCCGGAACGTGTTAGCCTTCTAGTGAATACACTCAACAATAGACAGTACAAACAAACACTCACGATTTATTTCACCAACAGTACGGGTCCTTCCAGGTAAATGACACAACCAAAACAAAGGAACAGATAACATTGCTTTGACCCCTATTTATTCCGTCACTCATGACCCCAATGAGTTAATGTACCGAAGCTCCGCCTCTTTTCTGCAAGACTGACTTCCTTTTAACCCTGGGAATGAAGTGTCAGGCCAAGTAGTCCAGAGCACTCTGTTCCCGTTACTTAGCGCCCTCAAAGGTCGAGAGGGAGATTTACCAACAAGAATCATTGTCTTTCTGTCACAGGCCCCCAATACAAAATACAATATGTTCGAAACCCTCTGCCTTGATTAAGCAAGCAAATCAAATAATGCAATTGTTGATATTGAATGCATACGCTATATCTGTATCCAAATGAAAATGCCGCAGCTTACAGGTTAGGGTTTTTGATACAGTTCTAATTGATGAACATCTGGTATTTATCACCAGTTTAAAACATACTCTGTCTTGCTGATTGCTTTTTTATGTTGCATTTCCACTTTTTTCCTGCTGCAGATCAGCTTCTCTATTTGTCTGAAACTTGAAAAGGGCATTTTGAAGTGCAAGTTATTAAATGCGGCGTGGCCCTGTCTGTCTGTCAGACATGTTTTTACTTATAGCTAGAGAGAGATTTTCAATAGAGATTACATTTGGTTTGGATATATAAATAAAGTACAATTTGTGAATATGGTTCATTTTATTTGACATCCTATAATTATCTTACTTAAAATACAAAAGAGTGACCCCCACTCATACACTTCCTCTCAGTGCTTTCAGTTTATAATTACACAGTTTTTAGTTAACTCAGGGGTTCTCAGCCTTTTTTGAATCATGCACCGCCTTAGCATTTTTAAAAAGTCCCGTCACCCCCCTAAGCTCATAGGTAAAAGTTAGATATTTTCATTTAAAAAAGTACTTTAGCTCTACCCTAAACCTTGTTAAAAACAAACACATTTTTTAATTATTTGTGTGTTCTTCAAATTGAATTAGCTTCATTAACTGCAATGCTTGAAAGAGTTTCATTCACTCAAATTATTTTATTAATTTGATTCTGGCCTTTTCTGTTAACTACCCAGCTGCCCGTTTATTTGGGTAATTTCCATGTTCAAAATTGTCATGTTTTTTTTTACAGATTTTTCATTCTTAGCTCTCAAATAAGCAATCTGGACAGTTTTCAAAACATTTTTTGGGTGCGCAAAGAGTCATTGTGCAGTCATATCACTTTTTGGAAATTCTTTTTTGTGTGATAGATTTCAAAGTAGACGCCCTTCAAACTCTCATCAGTGTTAAGGTTTATCTAGCACATATACATCAGAAAACTAGTGTTGCACATTTTTAATCACGTCATATGCTCTATCTTCCAGTTTCAGGAATGGGTGTGTAGCGCTGTTATATGCATTATTATCTGTAAAGTGTAGGTACAATAAATAAATAAATCGGTCGTTTTGACCAGTACCAATCCTGACAAGGTTTCCTTACAACCCCCCGTAACACCAGCAAAGAAATAAAACCCTCATCTCATTCTCTGAAGCAGCAGGCATCCCTTTTTACTCCCAGCTGTGCTATCTAAGGATGGGCCGGTCTGTCAAACACATTTCTTAGGGACTGCTGTCATCTGCCCATGAAAAACAAACCTGCAGACTATAGGAGTGTATATATGCTTATTCATTTAGTCTAGCACGCCAAAAAGACGTGAGAGAACCCCCTGCATGCTATTCTCATGGGAGTGACACATTTGGACTCTCTTGCACTCCACATGGAAATCGCGGGATAAGCAGCTGGGTGGTTAAGGTAAGATGCATAGCTTGACCCTTGAAGTAACACAACCACACCAGAGTACAGCAGAATAACTGAAAAGGTCCTAGTTTAAAAATACAGGAATAAAAGGTGTAATTATGAACAATATTTTATTTAGACTAATTTGCATTCCTGGATAATGAGTTGGGTCATTCTACAGGGGTGTTTAGATAGTCTTCCACCATTCTCTTGGACACAAAACCACAGGCACATCTTCTGAAAGTCCTCAGAGTAAACACTTCTGCTTTGGTCACTGTGAATCCATTATAGGGCTCTGGCTTAACATTGACCTCAAACCTGCCATTTTCAAGCATACAAGAAAAGTCCCTTCCTTGAGTCACTTCCCTCTCCCTGTATAAGCCATAAGCCTGACCTCCTACTCTGGAAGTTTAAGTAGCAGGGGGACCTCGTCTGAGATGCACCTGTCTTCATCACTCTCTGCGTCCTGAGGCCATGCATGGGCATGGCTGCAAGTAACTTGCTGGCATTGATGGTAGTTTTTTCTAGCCAGCTGTTGATTTGTTTCTTTTTTTTATTTACAACACACAACTTCATTTTGATAGGTGATGTGCAGAAAGGCACCAAGTAATTCAATGAATCTAATCCCCCTGGGCTACAGTACCAAAAAGACATATACTGTAAATCTGAAACTGATTGAATTTGTCTGTGTGTATGTGTAAATATATCATTTTATATTTAAATGTGGAAAAAGAAAATGATTCGAATGACTCAGAAGACACTCAGGAGACAACTACTGTGCAGCTACTGAAGTTATTTGTAACATTACATATCAATGCCACCAACAGTTTGTATAAATACTTTGCCTATAGAAAGTCTACACTCCCTTTCAAAATTTTTACCTTTTGTTGCCTTATAGCCTGGAATTAAAATGCATTAAAATAGTTTTTTTTCATTGATCTACACATCCTACCCCACAACTTCCAAGTGAAAAAAATATTCTAGAAATTTGTAGAAAATTAATTAAAAATAAAAACTGAAATAGCTTGGTTGGATAAGTGTCTACCCCCCTAGTAATAGCAATCCTAAATGAGCTCAGGTGTAACCAATTGCCTTCAAAATCACACATCAAGTTAAGTGGCCTCCACCTGTGTTAAATTGTAGTGATTCACATGATATCAGGATAAATTCAGCAGTTCCTGTATGTTCCCTCTGCTGGGTAGTGCATTTCAAAGCAAAGACTCAACCATGAGCACCAAGGAGCTTTCAAAAGAACTCCGGGACAAAGTTGTTGGAAGGTATAGATCAGGGTATGGGTATAAAAAATATCAAAGGCCTTGAATATCCCTTGGAGCATGGTCAAGATGATTACTAAGAAGTGGAAGATGTATGGCACCACCAAGACCCTGCCTAGATCAGGCCGTCCCTCCAAACTGGAAGACCGAGCAAGAAGGAGACTGATCAGTGAGGCTACCAAGAGGTCAATGGCAACATTGCAAGAGCTACATACTTTTATGGCCAAGACTGGTCAAAGTGTGCATGTGACAACAATATCCCAAGCACTCCACAAATCTGGCCTGTATTTTACTCAAGAAAGACCACCTTGAATCCTGTTTGAAGTATGCAAAAAAACACTCAGGAGATTCTGTAGCCATGTGGCAAAAAGTTTCCTGACGAAACTAAAATGGAACTTTTTGACCTAAATTCAAAGCGTTATGTTGGGCACAAACCCAACACAGCGCATCACCCAAAGAACACCATCCCTATTGTGAAGCATGGTGGTGGTGGCAGCATCGTGTTATGGGGACGTTTCTCATCAGCAGGGACTGGGGCACTTGTCAGGATAGAAGGGAAAATGAATGGAGCAAAGTACAGTGAAGTCCAAAGCACACAGACAAATCTACACTGGAGTGGCTAAGGAACAAAAAGGTAAATGTCCTTGAGTGGCCCAGTCAGAGCCCCGACCTAAATCCAATCGAAAATTTGTGGCATTACTTGAAGATTACTGTCCATCAACGTTCCCAAGGAACTTGACAGAGCTTGAACAGTTTTGTAAAGAAGAATGGTCAAATATTGCCAAATCTAGGTGTGCAAAGTTGGTAGAGACCTATCCCAACAGACTCACAGCTGTAATTGCTGCCAAAGGTGCTTCCACCAAGTATTAACTCAGGGGGGTGGAGACTTATCCAATTATGATCTTTCAGTTTTGTATTTTTAATATATAATCTTTTTCTCAATAAAATCTTTTTCCCCTTAACAGTGTGGAGTATGGTGTGTAGATAAGTGGAAAAAATCCTCATGTAAATGCATGAAACTCTGAGGCACTGATACAACAAAATGTGAAAAAAAGTTCAAGGGGGTGTAGACTTTCTATAGGCACTGTAAATACATTTCCCTTTGTCAAAATATATTTTATGAACAAAGCTGTTGACATAAAAAAATATGTAACTCCAATGTAATAAATGACAATATTCCAATTTGTTTGTCATATTACAGCAGCCTAGCCTAACATGGAACACAATGTATGCACATGTTTCTAGTTATTGGTCTATATTAGGGGTGTGCAGAGAACCCATTATTCGCACTCATACTCATACTCAGATTTTACTCGGATGATGTCATCGGAAGCAGGCGGAGCTAAAGCCAGAAATGCTGTTAAATGCTGGATTTTTATTGTTTCGAAGTCCTAATGTGTCATTTTAATTCTTGTTGAGCAAGACTTATTATTTTTCAGTATCGAATTATATGGGATGTCTGTGATGTGGTGGTGATTAACGTACACAGTTGGAGATCACTTTGACCAGATTGCAAGTTACAAAATGCAAGCTTAGTGGAACTAATGTATGGGCAGGAGGGCTATAAACAAAGCCTCAATGTATGTGTTTGTTTGGGTTTTTTTTTTTTTAAAAAAAAGGTCAGTTTATTCAGGGATTGATGTCACAATGAAAAGTATTCAATTATCAAGTTGGGAAACAAACATATAACCTTGTGGTTAAGAAAAAAAGACCTTGGATCATGTGCCTGTGGTTGCCTGGGTCTATCAGTCTAGATGTAAGTCTAAAATTCATACTGTGGGGTCAGAGAGACTTGAAAAACACTGACAGTACTTAGCTGTAAAACAAAACCCTGGGCAGGCCAGTTTAGGAGTGAACCATTTCTAAATGATATGCCTTTTATATCCCCAAGCTCCACAAAGGATGTGTTTTAGAAAAACGTATCTAACAAATTAACACGAGGAAGAATGTATGACTGCAAGCCAGACAACAGGATGCACATAATTACTGGTGTCTAATGTGTGTTTTTATTATTATTATTATTATTATTATTATTATTATTTTTTTTTTTTTTTTTTTTTAAAGAAATGTTATTTTAATTTGTTTGAACATAATTATCTAATTCAATATTAACTACCAAAGTGTTAAAGCCTCAATGCTTTGAAAAATTGCCAATTAAATCTCTTGTTAGTAGTTAATTATTATTTATACAAAAACAAATAACAAACCAACGTACAGAATGGTCTTTAAACATGTTCTCTATCAAAAGCTTCTTGAGCTTTGAACAGAATACAACATTTTGAAGGCTTTTATTTCCCAATAAAAATAAAATAAGAATGAGACTGAAAAGCTTTTAACAAATGCGGGACCATTCTCAGGCTTTGTAGTCATGACCTTCACTTGCATGGGTATTTGCTTCCGGCAAATGCTTGTTGAAGCCTCGCACAGAAACATGCTTGTCCTTTTGGAGAATTTATGCGAATAATTCCAAAACACAAATCCATAGTGGCAAGCTGAATTGTATTCCATGAGATTTCATCTTAAAAACCTAGAATATTTTTGATGCTGAAATGTTAACATTTAAATATAGCCTTTAAATACATATAATATGTTCTTTCTCCAAAACTATGTACAATATTCAAATGTAAGTATTTCAATGGATTACTTATTACACACTGAATTTAACATTAGTAACACACATCTGACCACAAGACCCATGGAAATCAAAATACCTATAGGCTTGGTCTCTGGAGATCAGTTTTTCATAGACTTGGTCTTTTGGAGCGCTTTTCATGCAGTTTGAAATTGGTCCACATGAATGTCTATGGGATTAAGCTCTAGACTTCTCGTTGGCCAGTCTATAACCATGTAATCTCAAGATAACAGATGACAGTCCTTGCAGTATCACAATGGGCATTATATTTTATTAAAACAAACTTATGGTCAATTGTATTTATCTTATTACAGGGTCCTGGCTTATTTCTATGTGCTGTAAACAAGATATTGCATATATATTAGCTTTTTCGTGGTGTGGTTGGCCTGCAACAACCTTCTCCAGGACATTTAGTGTACAGGCCTGTGTTTTGATAATGTGTCCACAATCTGGAAACAAACAGAAGGAGTCACACCGAATTGGCCAGCTGCATGTTTTAGGGTATCCCCAGATGCCAGCATTTGGACAGCTTTTGCAGAATGGACTGCAGTCAAAAAAAACTTTGTCTGCTGCCACCTGGCATTATTAGAAGCCATGATTCCCAAACCAACAAGAAGAAGAAAATCAAAGATTAATTATATTTATGGTGTAAACAAACCCTACCATTTAGTTGTCTGAAACTGTATGCTATTTTTTCTCCTCATATACAACTTTTTTTTTTTTCTGATGACACTAAGGCAATCCGCTGCTCAGGTGTGTTTGTGACAAACACAGCAGTAAAGAATTGAGTGGAGATATGAAGCCACCCTGTGCTAAGACCACTGCCCTTTCTCCTCTTAGGGCTGGATTTTCTACCTGATGGCTGTCTAGTGCCTTTGGGAAATTCATTTTGTTCATCTGACCTCAGTTTCTAATTAGCAACACACAGCCAATACACATATTTGCACACATTTAGAGGTCAAACAGGCAGTGGTTCTTGTGACTGCAGATGTTGAGGTTAAATAGCTAGACTCTATAGGGAAAAAAGGAAGATTCTTCTGTATTGCCATTGCTACAAACAACAGCTGATACTGACAGCACTTTAATTTCTCCAAATCTGTCACTATCATCTTCACATTTAATGAGGAACAGCACATGACCAACTAAAAAGACCAATTCAAGTACAACTCTAACTGACTGATTTTAGGGGAGCAACTTACAGCATTTTCTGATACTCAGTCGGCATTGATGATAGCCAGTTCATAAGACTGGAAAAATGCATCTAGAGAAAACAATGCAGCGAGTCTATTCAGTTTAGTATGTTTGCAATCATTAAATACATGTCTATGACAGGGCTGAGGCCCTGCACATGGGGGATTTGTGTTGGTTTATTTTTCTAAATAGTTGATTAGAGAGCCAAATGCTCCACATAAAGGCACACTGCCGATGAGTGGACTGATGATAAAAGGGCCCAGCTGTGTGTAACTGGGGTCATGGTTTTAATTGGTATAAGGAATATGGATTTGCTTAGGGATTTGAGATCACACGTAAGTATAGTGAAGTGTGTAAGTGGGACCTTTTAGCAGACATGTTGACAGCAACTTTTGTTTGTAGTTTTCTTTTGCCTTTTGTACACTTTTTGTATGCCCGTTGTGTGTTATCACTGCTGGTTTTTCGAGTGTTTTCCTTTAAATAAAACCTCCAGGCCTGAACGAAGTTCCCAACATCACCCTGTGTCTCTCCAGTCTGTCAGCGGATAGCCCCCACCCTCTATCATAATGTCCAATAATTTATATTATTTCAATAGCTTTCCACCAAAATTGAGGTTTTATTTTCCAGTCCCCACATATAAAAGGAATAATGTTATTCTCTCTCTCTCTCTCTCTCTCTCTCTCTCTCTCTCTCTCTCTCTCTCTCTATATATATATATATATACATACATATATATATATATATATATATATATATGTGTGTCATTCATCCTGATTAATGGTTTACAGTTTTACAGTATTATATAAATGTAGCATTCACAAAAATCTATAGGACAACAGTAATGGTAATCAGCAATTAAATATATCATTCTCAAAACTGAACCAGCGGTAATACAAGGCCTTTTTTTCTGAGGAACCACAAAGACCCTCATTTTTTCTAACAAAGATTTTCTGAGGTCAAACCTAACATAACTATTTAAGAGTTAGAAACAAAAATGATTACACTGGGGTGGAGAACAAGTAAAGTAGGGGAACTATTTGTATGCAGTGATTAATGAGAGGCTTGACAAGGCTGCAGAAAGAAGGACCTCTTGGGGTAACTTCAAAATGGGTTTCCTACATGTGAAAAAAACAGATTAGATTTAAACAATGTTTGTAGAAATACTTGACATGTAGGGCTATAGTCAGAATGCTCTTTATCCCAAATTGCTGTTGGCACATTTTTTTCTGAAAGGTAAAGACACCAAAATTGTAAAACTAATAACAAACAACATCGGTCTAGATGTGATATCGAATAACTAATAACACAGTCACAACATTTTTGCAACCCAGCAGAAGATAATAGTGACCGATTATATTGTTACATTTTAAGTGGAATTGAGTCTCGGAAGCGGTGCTGTTCTCAGTACAGCACTGTCAAGGCTGCAGTCGCTCCATTGATAGCGAGCATGGCTTGGGACCTCGAGCTGGGAGGATCAAATCCCAAAGAGATTATTTTTCTTTTTAATTACATTACACGGTCACACTTTATTTTACGGGGTCGTTTTTTGTTTGTTTATTAACCCTTTGCGGTCCATTGTCAACCTGGTCCGACATTGCAGTTATTCCTATCCGGTGCATTGTCGGACCCTGTCTGACATCATCAAAAAAACGCAAAAAACGGGTTTCTAGTCGTTTTTTCTCCGGAAAAAGCAGAGAAAACCATTTAATGGCCGAGTGGGAGCGACAGGAGCCGAGACAAGCCGATAAAAAAAAAAAGGCGTATCTCATGAATAGTCATACTTGCCTCTGGCATCAGATAGGGGCGGTCATAAGGAAACAAGCTGGCTGATACTGCATCACCGCACAGAGAACATCATGGACATTTGCAGAGCTTTTTTGAGATGTTATAGTTATAAAATAATGACTTGGATATCATTATTGAGGAGTTTGGTGATAAAACGAGTGATCAGGAGATGATTGATCGGTATGTACGACTATTATTATTATTATTATTTATTTCTTAGCATATGTGAAAGCGATAGCGAACGAAAGGGTGGGGCGGGGCTGGAGATGCCTAGTGAGTGCTTTGTTGATATGCAGGGCCTTTTAAACCCGTTTGACTGTGGAAAAAAATACTTTTAAACAGCGCGTCTAAAATTAACTGCGCGTGTGAAAATAAATTGGACCTGACGCGCACTTAATAAATTGACTGCAAAGGGTTAACTGTTAACAAACAGCTAATAAACATGTTAATCTACATTATTTATTTTCTGTTAACTATTAGTTAATAATATATAATAGGCCAGCTGAAACTGCAAACACCAGAGCCCTATGGATGATCAATCAAACACCAGAGCCCTATGGATGATCAATCAGACACCAGAGCTCTATGGATGTTCAATACCCAGTCGATCATATGCTTGAAATCGGTTCAAATTGTTACTGTAGTAATGTTTAGCAAATTAAATCAGGTTTTTATTAACCCTAACCCTAACCATAACCCTAACCCTAACCCTAACCCTAACTCTTAGCTTCAAATTAACAATGTTTGTTAACAGTTATAAACAAACAAAAAGGGCCCTTAAAACAAAGTGTGACCCTTTACACATTAGCTGCCCTTTGTCCTTTTATATATATATATATATATATATATATATATATATATATATATATATATATATGTGTGTGGTGTTTTGTTGTGGCCATTCCCAAATGAGTTAATTGACTGACAATTTGGGGAAGGCCACCTGTATAAAAGAGGAGATGGGTTAGTTAGTTTTGGGGGGAATGACTGGGAGCAGCAGATTGTGTTCCCTGGCCCTGCACTGTGATAGCATAGCGCATGTGCTGTTTTGGATTTGCTTGTTTAATTGTTTATTGTGTTTACTTTATTTAAATAAAAGTGTGCTCTAAAGCACTTAAACTGCAGTCTCCATGTCTGCTATTCCTGCTGCTTGCCAGCCTAGACTGCAGCGCTACTCTGCCCCAAGCAGGTGTTTAGTGGATCACCAATGACACACAACTGACCCAAGTGATGTATTTAGTACACTAGTAATTGTAGTGCTGCATACATAATTATGTTTAAAAACATAAGTTCAGCTCTCCATGAAATAAAGAGACGGAAGTGTACAAATGTTAAACCATTCATATTCTTACAGAAATATACATAATAAGCAATGCACATGCATCAGCATATCTTGCAAGTAACTCATTACCGGTAATTAATTTACAACTGGAGTGGAATGTGCTCAGGATCTACAACAGCAAAAATTATCAAAAGAAACTGTACACATGCAGTTTATAAAAACAAGAAAGCAATAGTGACTATCTTACACAAAGCAGTGTAGGCATTTGTTAAAACAAAATAGTTTACAGATAAAGACTACAATTAACATAGCTGCCTGCACAGGCAAAAAACATTTAAAGGTGCTATGGACGTTTATATTATAAAACGTACTTCACCCAAAGCATTATTTGACAGAAGAAAAGAATATAAAGGAAAAGTCAAATTGACCTGTCAGTATTTCATTGGGTGAAAAGATGGAGGTCTTGGTGGTGTCATGTACCTCAATATATTGGAATTAGAGGTGACTACTGACAGATTAAGATTACTGAGTCTAGACGGTAAAGGTGTCTGAAATTTTCTTGTAATGTTGTTGTTTTCCATCACATTCAATGAAGAAAAACAGCATACTTGTCAGACATGACTTTTAGACAACTGATTTGATATCTGCTGCAAGCAAGCAGGAGGGTGACCCAGGGCCCAATTCAGTCAACATTGAGCACTCTTACTTTGCTTGATCATCAATGACGTGTTAGTCAAATACAAATACAAACTGATATCACATTAGCTTTGTTTATTGTTTGTATTGATTTTAGGGTAAAGGGTAATTGAATTTGGCCCCAATAGTGTTTCCTTAGTGAATAACCATAACATAGCTCCATAAAAGCTGAACTAGAAGATGTTTAAGATTTAAAACCTGCTCCCTGAAGTTGTGGAGCATGCACTGCATATATTGAATCTTGCACCTAAATATTTTTGAGTACAGGTAATTAAAAAAAAATACATACCTTCACTATTACATACAAATACAAAATACAAATCAAACTTCCACTCTCTCTCTATTTCTGCATCATTTCTGTGATTCGTTCTGTGTCAGATAGTATCTACTGATTTTTTCTTTTATACAGTTCAGCATTTTCACCTCATTTGAAGATCACCTTTATTTTATTGTTTTTTGTGGCTTCCCTTGAATACATTTAATATGTTAACAGATTGTCAATGCTAATCCTAAAGAAGCAACAAAAATGATAGGGTAACACTACATTTGGTGTCTCTAATTACTGGGTATTTACATAGTATTTACTTAGTAAATACAAGTGCACTTACACATTATTATTTCTGCACAGGTTATGCACAGTTACAATATACTTAAAGTGTAATTCTTTTGCATGATATAACCCTAAGCCCCACTAACCCAACCTCTAAACACGAACCCATTTCTGATACAATTTAGTACTTAAATATGTTGTGCAAAGAGATTTACATCGAAAAGGGCTCGGGCAGAAGTCCTAAATCTGCTTGTCATTTTTACTTTGAAATCTGTGTAATTTTCAGAATGTAGCATTGATATTACATTGTTCTAAATGTTAATTATAAATGACAGGGGTAACTTTGACCACAGCTGTGTTGTTAGAGACAGGAACAGTGTATCAGGGCACAAGTGGTCTGTCGCAGTGTTTGTTTATTTTCTTTTTTCTGCCAACTGGAACTGTGATCCACATTTCTATAAAAGACATATTCCCCAGTAGCCTACTCTCATCTGTGTTATTAAAACCAAACCGCATAGCTTTCTCAGCCTATTCGTAGTGTGATGCAAACTCACAAAAAAGAGAAACAAGATGTGTAAGATACTGTAGTAACTTGGGGTGTAAAGTGTGTGAGGATAATTGCGACTGTGTGGTGCAGGAAGAACTCACAAGACTCCTTAAACCCTGAAGTCACCTGGCCAGTGCTTAATTGCATTGTGTTAACTGTCCCTAATCCCTAATATAATGCATGTTAGGCTCTGCTGCAGTGGTGTAACTTTCAGTCAAAGTAAGTAAAAGAGCTTGGGAGGTAAGTAAAGCTTGCCATGAAATACTGACACGCATGTGAAATTAGATTCTTCAAATACCACAGCTTCATGTACTTCAAACATTGTTTTGTTTTGTTTTTATCATGTGCAATTTGCACCATTTGTTTTAATCCAGTCAGTGGTTCCAAAACAAATGTGACAAATGTAACAAAAGCATTTCTTATATTTATTACAGTGTATTACAAACCCACTGCTATTATACAGGTCAGTACACATATACTCTACATCAATGTGTCGATGGAGTACATTTGTATGTCTATGTAGCTACTTGGGACAACTAATCACATATATCTTTTAAAACAATGTTGTGATCTGTTCCCAGCTATTATGAAGACATTAACACATTTTCACATTAATCCCGGTGTTCAGAAGTTTTAAGAGAATCAAACAACTATAAAAAACTGAAACATCTGAACATCCATAAAGAAAATGTATATAAAAAAATGTTTTCTGCAAGATCACCAGCATAATAATTGCAAATGCCAAAGTTACAGATATTGATTTCCAAAGATTTCCATTTAGCAAAATCTTTGGAGATTTTGGAGTTATATTTTTATGTTTTTCAGCCCCACAAACAACACTGACACTCAGAAAAATAAGTATTTTAGTGAAAGCCAGCTTTATGTGTTTGTGAAAGCCAACATTTAATTACTGCATTTGTAAATGAGATACACATTCAAAGACCCTTTTACAAAGCGAAGTAGTACAATTGAATTTGCCCCAGGTCTTTTTAATTAGCACATACACCTTTTACTCTGGAATAATGCATTTTTTGTTGGTGCATGTCTGTTTGATTTGTTTTGTGTATGAGATAGTTCAATTAAAACACTGGAAGAACTTTAAAGGCAGAGCAATTTACACCACCCTAGGAGGTCAATGAATCCAATATAAATCTGCAAAACATTTTTCTTCAACAAGAACATCTATCTCTTAAAGAAAAAGCCATTTCTGCTACAAATAAGGCTTCCCAAAAAACATGATTTTGTATCAGGATATGGGAAATTTAGTCAAGGGATAATATACATAAGGACTACTGGCATATACAGTAGGGACATAGCTAGTGTGGGGTGCAACCACGGGAAATCACAAATGAGGCATGACGGCACAAGACCTTCCACAAAGCACCACACAGCAGTGCCACTGATAGTAGTAATGGCACCACACTGCTAGCTTTACCATTTCCTTTTGAATACCAGGTAGTATCATTTTATGGTAACCATGTCATTATTATCTGGCAGATCTGGATGGTGTAAAGCTGAGAAACAGTGCTCACTAAGACTGGCATTTCACACCATTGTGAATGTAGTGCTTTCCTTCACCTTTCTTACATTGTACAGTACAATCAACTTGCCAAACAGAAATTCTTCTATATCACTTTGTAATCTGTAAAGTATTTGACAGCATTTGGCCTTTTGCTCTGTGAATGTTGGAGCGATTTACACAATGATCAAAATCTGCTGTCGGTGGTTTTTATTTTTATTCACTGTGCACTAGCAATTGGGCTGCAATGATAACTTCATTTAAGCCCATATGGCCTTATGATGAATTGTGTCACCCATGGGATACGAAGGTAGTTCTGTCATCAGGCACATTGCACACTCTGAGAAACTGCCAGGAAAGTTAATAACCCCACCTCCCTCCATGTAATGGCTTTGAACCTGGATCCCAGAGGTGAAAAAAAGTGCCTTTAATATCAAAAGATATGTTACGCAACGATGTCCCGCAAGACAAACAGAACACTGAGCATCTGTTGTGCACAGGTCCTTTGTAATCTGGGTCTATATTATGCATTAGAAATGTTATTACAGATTTTCGGTATGTAAAAACACAATTAAATGAGAATCATCATTCATTGTTATATTTGAAGAAAGCTGAAAAGAAATATAAAAATGATGTGAAGAAAAGTATCCTGTCAGTCTTACATAATGCTTATATGTACAAATCAGCTATTTTTAATGCAATTGTTTTAATAGCGTGTGAACCATAGCAGTCCACTCTATACAGTTTGGATAAGTTTGGATTAAAGTTTTAAAACTGCTTTGAATTTATGTTCACTAAAGCCCATGACACAAGAGGAAACCTTTTTGGCAATTGCTGAAGTAACTAGTTGACTTCAACATTCAAGTTGATCAAATCAAAAGCTTTTTTGAAAAATGTCCCCTAGTTGCTTGATAAGTTGCCAGAAAAAGTTACCCAAAAGTTGCCTTGTGTTTCAAGGGCTAAAGTCTTGGGGATTAACACCGTACTTTATTCAAATGCCAACATCAAAAGAAGCAAACCACAAACATATTCACAAACCTGCATCAAGTATTGGGACTTTATTAGCTGTATTAACAATGTAGAAGTACTGCCTCCAATGCCTGCATCATACATTTTGAAAGTTAAGCCACTTTTTAACTCACTGTTTAACCAGACATAATATTAAATATGACCATATTTCACCGCAATGAGAGAAGATACATGACTATGGTAAATGTTAATAGTGGTCCTTCATCTTCCATTATTACTGTAATTGGAAACTCTACGTTTTCGAAACTACCTAACTGAAAAGAGATAGAAAACACAGAAATGTATCTATAATTGTAGGAAGTAAAATATCTCAGCACTTTATGGAGTGTTTTGATAGTTATGTATTTCAGTGTTTGCATATGTTAATGACTGTAACTCTATTTACAATAAATGTGTATACATCCAACAACATAGTAAATCTTAAAAATAAAAAAATATGAGCATGTTTATACAGTATAGCCAAATTACTCTGGTCTTACCTATTATTATTGTAAGCCCTATTATCGCTGATCTTTAAGAATGTGCCAAAAAACAAGTATGGTGATTTTTTTCCAAGTAGGGTTACCTAACACTAACCCTAACGCCTGCGTCGAAATTATTAAAATCATTGTTATATTACAATACAGTACTGTCTGGTCCCTTTGAGCGGCAGAAATGCATTTAAGAAAAATATCGTCTTTACAAGATCATTGGATTTTATTTTACAACAATAGAATCATTTTAAAGCTATCCATGTACAGAGTCTCCTCTCCCTAAAGTAGCAGCAGACATTAGATTTCTAAAAATGTTACTCAGATAATTCCTGATCGACTATTAATCAATATAGTGCACACCTGAAAAGTCTAGTGCCATTCTGATAAACCAGTAGTCTTTAGAGGCTGTCTGATGTTAGAAGAGGTTAAGGAATGAGGGCCAAATGTTCTTTCCATTGAGACTTTCCAATCTCTGCGGAATCTAACAGTTATCCCCTATTCAAGGTTAAATGATTTATTCAATGCTGTTCAAGAAGCAATCCATTTTCAAATCTCCTCATTGGGTAAGCTGACCCTGCTTTTCTGCTCAATGACAGCACTGAGTTCTACCGAAAGTGACTGAATAGAATTGTTTGGAAAAATGAGGAAGAAGATAACATTTAAAACATTAGTAATATAGAATAGCATGGGAGTGAATCTCAAGAGGGGTATTACCACTGGCATGTCCTAGAATTGCATTTGAATATAAACACTAATAGGAATCAGTGCTGGGAATATGTGTGCTAAATTAAGATAGTTAAGTAATAACATCTAGGGGCGCAAGCATTATCATCTGATATTGACTGGAACAAGGTGGTTGTGTGGCCCAGAAAGATAAGAGAAGCTAACAGACAGATGAACAGCACTGATGAGATGATAATACCGCAAACAGTTTAGACTAAAGCAAGGCAAGTGTTAAAGGATAGTGTCAGTAATAAGACTCAGAGTCAGGGAGCTGCAGGATTGCACGCGTTTAAACAAAAAAAAAAAACACAGGAACAAATTAACACAAGAACAATAACCAAAATAAAAGGTTTAAATGAAACAAATGCCTACTTTCCAGGCTGGGCAGCGCCGTCAGTGAAAATTCTCCTTTTAAACTCCTCTTGTTAAGGCTGGGCACCTGCCTTCACTGAACCCTCTCCCTTAAACAAAGGATTTGGCTGGGCCTTGATTGAGGATCAATTATTCAATCAAGACCCAGGCACATCCCACAATTAACCCCATCCCTGCCAAACTTAAATACAAAATAATACATCTGTATTTAAGCAATACACTACAGAAACACACTATTAACCCTAACCATAACCATAACTTAACATATTCCAGTAATATGCATGTTAGAATGAATATCTATATCTCTCACCATCAGTTATTATTTTTTCAATGTTTTTTTTTTTCATAACTACAATAACATGCACAGGTATGAGACATATTAACAAATGAATAATGGATTTAAGATTAACACACACTGAATGCAGACTTAAAATGTATTTAAAAATGAGCTGACCAATAAGCAACATTTTCCCATCAAAGTTAATAATTCAATAAGTGTAGTGTATTTCAGCAACCACTATCTTCCATTTGTGATCTGGCTTTCTCTAGGAAACAGATATCACTATCTTTCATCGATTATAGTTGTTTAATTGTGTACTTGGCTGGACTCCCAGCTATTTAAAACTGTTCTTTACAAAAAATGCATCTACTTTACTATTTAAACTCTTTTAATCATTCAGTTATGGCAGTAAATAAATTACATACAGTAATCTGACAAGGTTGCGATCAGTTTCTGTGGACCTTATCTGCTGTAACCTTTTATTCCTTCACAATATCAGTAGCTTCAAAGTTGATTTCTCACTTGTTTGTTTTTGCCTTTTTTGTGTGTATGACTATTTAACCTGGCATATCAATGAATACTGCATTGAACTGATCCAGTTGGTATCAGTTTTCAGTACACAGATGTGGGAATTAAAGGCAGGAAACTAGATGCACACACTGGACATAAATAGTTCATGGATACCCCAGGTAGGATTATAGGATTAAAAGGTTTCTAATTCGTTACACTGAGAACTCATAGGATTACATATTTTTTGTGCCAGAGGTTCTCTCAGTGACAGATGGAGATCAGTGCCCTGCAGAACGTCATCCTGTTTCTGACAGAATGTTCATTCTCTGATGATTAGATGGATTGATATGCAAGTGTGCAATCAATAGCTCCAAATAGATTGGGGCTATCCTAATCTGATTAGTCTCTGAGACAGAACTATATTCCTTTACTCTGTTAACTAATTGAACTGTCATGTGCATCAAGCAGCTGTATGAAACAGACTTGCGAGACATACAGGCTTGAAGATTTTAGCATGCATTGTCAATAACAACTACACAGATTAAAGTGTGCATCACCTTTCTGTCAACAAGAGCTGTCTTTTTTTTCTTTTTATTTAGTATGACCAATTATTTTAGCCCTGATTTTCTGCCCAATTTTGGAATGTCAATTCATTTTTCTCCTCACCGCAGCAATTCCCCAGACAGCTCAAGAGATCCAAAGGGTCAGTGAGTGTCCTCCGGTCCCATAACCAAGACAGCTTCCTCTTACACCCAGGAACTCGAGCGGATGTCAGCCAGCTACCAGCCTCTGGGGGACAAAGGCCAGCCAGGCCAGGTGTCCGCTTTTGAGCTCACTGGGTGCCTGGCCAGCAGGGTTCGCTGTGGCGCGATGAGGAGAAACAGTCCCTGCCAACGCAGCGCTCCGATTGGAATCCACACAGCGCTGTGTGACTCACCCTGCACACCATGCTGGTTGTACTTTTACAAGGCGAGTCACTCGGGAGCCTCTCCAAGAGCTGTCTTAGCTGCTTCTACTGAAGCCATCCTGGATTCCTGTTACTTCAACTTTTATTAACAGTTTTTCATGAATGTATTGATTATTTAAACCCAAATAAAAGATAACCAAAATGATTATTGATTTGATTGTCTTTTTTAGTTTGTCTCAGGTCATGGTCAGAAAACTCGTTTGTGGCACTGTGGCAAGATGCCAGCCCCTTTTATTATTTATGTTGTATTATTATCATCATTATTATTAAGGCTGGAGCCTTAATAAGGTCATTATTTAATGGGAAATTAAGGCTCCAGACACCATATAAAAGACCCACTCCAGGCTCAGAGCAGAGAGAGAGTTTCGGAGAGAATTAAGGAGTAAGAGTGAATGCTACCAGCCAGCGAACAAGGTACTCATGGGAGAAATCATTGTTATTGTTCGTGTTATTTTACTTTGGCCAATGTTGCCTTTGCTTTGGTGTAAGTGTTTGTGTTTTGTTTAAATTGTTATTTTTGCTATTTAATAAATGCAGTGCACTCCATTTATAGCAAATCACTGATATAAGAATCAACCACATATAGTGATCAAAACTACTGGGACAAAATCATTCCTATACTAACCAATCTAAAATACTCTGCTTATAAGAATCATTTTGGAGCAAACTGCCTACAGTACTTGATCAAGGGCAATGATGTGTACAGCCAACAAAGCTGTTTTATTGGCACGTCCGCAGCGTGGATAGTGCAATGATGCAGGAAACACTGCATTGTTTGTAATCAAACGGTGACTGCTCCACTGCATTGTTTGTAATCAAACGGTGACTCAAACGGCAGATATTTTTTTTTGTGTTCTCTGTTAGTGAAAATGTGTTTCAATAAAGTGAATACACATTCATTGAATACATATAGAGAACAGCGCTGTTATTGTGTGAGATGCATGCATGCAGAGGGAGCGGGATTGCGGCGCTGTGAGGATGGGGGTTTGTGGAGCTTTCAATCTCCACTTAATGAAAAACTGTGAGATTTGCATTGCAACAGAAAATAAGTCAGCCACAGATGCTTAAATGCACTAGTAGTCCTGACAGTAAAATACTGTACTGTGATGTCATTTGAATACAAAGACCATTACATGTAACATTGCATGGCAGTTAAACTAGGCATCCTCAAGAGACGATCGCTTCTCAAGTATACTGTAGTAAAATAGGATTCTGCAGCCTTGACTAAACATAATCGGAATCATATAACAAAGCTGCTTGCCCAGGAGGACTTGTTTTGATGTATTGTCCTCAGTGATTGAGCACCATTGACATATGTATACTGTATTTAAACTGCTGAAGGCACGCTTTTGCTAATTGTAATGTGACAGTGGCAGAGGACAGTGTAAATTTTCAGGCTGGAGTCTTGATTTACAGTTTTAAACCGGTGTTGGTTTTATTTTTCCTACACTGTGGTGGCGAAACAACCGCTAATAAAACAAACAAAATAAATCTAGCTCTCAGCTGGAGCACAACTCAACAATACCTCATGTGGAAATTTCTTTCTTTCATTTGTTCTTTCTTCTGCTTCCTTACACCTCTATACACCTCACCACAAAGCTATCGGTAAGCCCTTTTTATCAAGGTGCCATTCATTTTAACAAGCAGACAGTTCCAGCTGTGAATTTTACATGAGCCTGCATACATGCAGGAACTCATGACATCGAGTGGTCAACCCATCACACTGCAGCCAGGGAACAAGCTTGTATCATTCTCATACTAAGTTTAATTCTGCACCACAGTAATCATATCGGTCCACTTTTATGAATCAACCACCGGGACAGATGTGATTCTTATAAACGGAGTGCACTGTATACTGCTGCGGCCGTTTCAGCCCCATACCTTTTGTTTTGTCCTGCTTCGTGGTCCGTGACATCACCACGCACCTGCGCACTGCAATCACTCTGCCACAGGCACATTGCAGCATCACTTCACCTTTACAACCATGCCACTGCTGATGATATTGTTTCGACCATCATGTGTTAGATGGTAGAGCTCTTTGATTGATGCCAATGCCACAAATGTATGCAGGAGTTTCTGTTTAGTAGGAGTAAATGATTAGTTACCCAGGGTTTGCAAATAATAGATACTGAGCATCTGTAGTATGCAGGTAACTGATCTAGACCAGTGCAGGCTTTTTTTAACAGTGAACTATACTACATACTATAACCTTATGGAAATCCTGTTTCTGTTTTGTTTTTACATCTAATTTAATATGGAAATGAATCAGCAATTCTGAATATAACAACAATTCTGAACTGTATGACAAGGCAATTTGCATAACTATATCGACACAGCTTCCCGTGGAGCCACGTCTGAGAGATGTATTGCTCGGCAGCTTCAGCCCCAGGGCCAAACAGAGTGTGGTAACCCTATTGAGAACACTTGAGCACTTGATCTGGGAACAGAACCAGGGGTAATAAGGATGTCCAAAAACTGAACATGTTCTGTTTCTATATTGCCTGTTAAAAGTATATGGGTCTGAGACACAAAACAAAAAATACTAATGAATGACTTTAGGATACCAGAGGGCAACATTGAATAGGAGTTTAAAAATACTTTTCCACTTTGTTTGATTGGACCGTTAAAAAAAAAAAAAACAGCTCTTTAGAACTGTTACAGATGTCTTTTCATGAATATATATGAAGTCAGTTTTAAAATTATGCCATGACCTCTGCATGGATGTATCCTGCATTTCTAAACTACTGGATTAATTCCAATCGCATATCTGTGGTAAATACTTAAGAAGTGACGATAACAGCCTAGTAAAGCACTTTTATTCCAGTTAAAGCATCTACAGTAACCAATCCCAATGAGGTTTGAGGGTTTTTAAGGAGTGACATCTCTAGTGTAGTGCTTCTTTGTTATAAAGCAGCCTTTTATACTGCATGGCTATGGCTCCCTGTTGCACCATCATACCTTGCCCCAGTACGTGTATTCACATTATAAGGAGCAAGACAAACAGCACAGTCTCTTGATTATAACTGTACTACAGCATAATCAGCACTATATTGATAAATAGTTCTAACAACATTTAGAGTAACACATTTTTTAAAATCATACGGCCAGGAAAAAAAAAAAAAAAAATAAAAAACCCATCAAATAACATTTTTACCAGAAGGGAACAAACCAAATAAGATAACATTAGGAATGATATATCCCCGTGTTTAGGTACTAATGACATATTGCAATGCATTGACTGGTTTTTGAGGAGTTGATTAAGGCTTGTCTTGGTCTGCAAGACATAGTTATGGATGAGATTGTCTCAAAGCGATATTTAAACATACTGTACAACTTGAAACATAGCCTAGAGTTATTTAAAATAGCATTTGCACTTGCAACTGGTACTTTTAAATACAAAGCTGCAAAACTATGGGCATAGGATACGTCAATATTAAAAAGATGGTTATTGTTGATGCCTTACAATATATACAGTACTGTGCAAAAGTTTTAGGCAGGTGTGAAAAATGCTGTAAAGTAAGAATGCTTTCAAAATAGACATGTTAATAGATTATATTTATCAATTAACTAAATCAAATCCATATTTGGTGTGACCACCCTTTGCCTTAAAACAGCATCAAGCATCAATTCTTCTAGGTACACTTGCACACAGTTTTTGAAGGAACTCGGCAGGTAGGTTGGCTCAAACATCTTGGAGAACTAACCACAGTTCTTCTGTGGATTTAGGCAGCCTCAGTTGCTTCTCTCTCTTCATGTAATCCCAGACAGACTCGATGATGTTGAGATCAGGGCTCTGTGGGGCCATACCATCACTTCCAGGTCTCCTTGTCCTGAAGATAGTTCTTAATGACTTTCACTGTATGTTTGGGGTCGTTGTCATGCTGCAGAATAAATTTGGGACCAATCAGATGCCTCCCTGATGGTATTGCATGATGGATAAGTATCTGCCTGTACTTCTCAGCATTGAGGAGACCATTAATTCTGACCAAATCCCCAACTCCATTTGCAGAAATGCAGCCCCAAACTTGCAAGGAACCTCCACCATGCTTCACTGTTGCCTGCAGACACTCATTTGTGTACTCTCTCCAGCCCTTCGGCGAACAAACTGCCTTCTGCTACAGCCAAATATTTCAAATTTTGACTCATCAGTCCAGAGCACCTGCTGCCATTTTTCTGCACCCCAGTTCCTGTGTTTTCGTGCATAGTTGAGTCGCTTGGCCTTGTTTCCACGTCGGAGGTATGGCTTTTTGGCCGCAAGTCTTCCATGAAGGCCACTTCTGACCAGACTTCTCCGGACAGTAGATGGGTGTACATGGGTCCCACTGTTTTCTGCCAGTTCTGAGCTGATGGCACTGCTGGACATCTTCCGATTGCGAAGGGAAGTAAGCATGATGTGTCTTTCATCTGCTGCAGTAAGTTTCCTTGGCCGACCACTGCGTCTACGGTCCTCAACGTTGCCCGTTTCTTTGTGCTTCTTCAAAAGAGCTTGGACAGCACATCTGGAAACCTCTGTCTGCCTTGAAATTTCTGCCTGGGAGAGACCTTGCTGATGCAGTATAACTACCTTGTGTCTTGTTGCTGTGCTCAGTCTTGCCATGGTGTATGACTTTTGACAGTAAACTGTCTTCAGCAACCTCACCTTGTTAGCTGAGTTTGGCTGTTCCTCACCCAGTTTTATTCCTCCTACACAGCTGTTTCTGTTTCAGTTAATGATTGTGTTTCAACCTACATATT
The DNA here is from genome assembly GCA_030684275.1 of Acipenser oxyrinchus oxyrinchus. Classification (NCBI taxonomy): domain Eukaryota; kingdom Metazoa; phylum Chordata; class Actinopteri; order Acipenseriformes; family Acipenseridae; genus Acipenser; species Acipenser oxyrinchus. The sequence continues at coordinate 4,391,722 of CM060255.1, read as the reverse complement.
GAATTGATGATCATTAGCACCTGTTTGGTATAATTGTTTAATCATACACCTGACTATATGCCTACAAAATCCCTGACTTTGTGCAAGTGTACCTAGAAGAATTGATGCTGTTTTGAAGGCAAAGGGTTGTCACACCAAATATGGATTTGATTTAGATTTTTCTTCTGTTCACTCACTTTGCATTTAGTTAATTGATAAATATAATCGATTAACATGTCTATTTTTGAAAGCATTCTTATTTTACAGCATTTTTTCACACCTGCCTAAAACTTTTGCACAGTACTGTATATATATATATATATATATATATATATATATATATATATATATATATATATATATATATATATATGATAAGTGGAAACTTGGAAAACAGAGCCCCCTGGCAATGCTTTAGAAAGTATATCTTTTTTTTTTTTTTAATTAAATCCCTATGTTTACTAGAAATTAGAAAATGTTGCACCAAAGACAATTTGTTAGTTACCCGCAACCCATTTATGTTAACTGGAAACTAAAGTGATATGTGTATTTTGAGATTGTATACAAAATGCAAGTTCATCAGTGAAGTAAAATATTCTCCAGGGTGACTGTTTATTACAATATTACAGTTACAGTCATTCACCTCCCTTCTGTGCGTTCTACTTGATTACTGGTTTCACTACAGTACCATCCACAAGTGGACCTGGCAGTAAGTATTACTGGTGCTGTGTGTCACACCATCACACCCCTGCAGTAAAGATAGGTTGATTAAGTTGCATGCTCACACGCTTATTTATTTTTTAAAAGCTTTTTTTGAACAGACAAGCAGGAAGAGGTTAAAGTGTCACCTGCAAACTCCAGTGTAACTAAGGGAAGCAAAACACAGGTCAGGGGACATGCATGTAATCATTTTAAAATGGTCTTTATTAGGGAAAATAAACACATGGAAACAGTAAAAGTCATTCCATGGCCATTACCTACCATGGAGCTATTATTGGGACACAAAATCCATTGACATGTGGCAAGCAGTGGATGGGTTATAATATCAAAACCACAGGATGGTTTATCCAACCAAATTACTATTGAAAAATACACTAGTCGAGTGTTGTCTACCAGGCTAAGACATTTCATTAGTTTCAGTTTTTAATATTAGACTACTGAAAATACTTGGCTGTATGCTAACATTTACTCGGATCATACCTGAATGACATCATGCAAAGTAGTGTGAGATCTTACCTTAACATATCATGTTACTGGCCTGTAAGCTCTATATTTGATACTTTCTATACAGAAAACCTTTATTGTATTTTAATATGGTCTTGGGTTACTTGATAGCATGACATGACATGTATTTTCCAGTATCTGTGATTTTGAAAGCTGCAGTGTATATTACAAACACAACTAAATTGCAATTAATATTTAATGTCTAATATTGCAACATATGTGTATCAATCAGGCATTGTATACTGTATTACTTACCAATATATTTATAATGCAAACAGCAATACAATAGCATTAATAATGTATGTATTAATAATGTATTATTTTGTAAACGACTTGCCTATTGGTATAATATTGATTGATTCTATAAATATAAAGTGGACTTAAAATAAACTATGAAAGTAGGATTACCACAGATTTCTTGATTGAAAACATAAAGCAGGAATAGACACACCATGTTAGAGAATCTTTGTGAATTTCTTTAACACATATATACTGCTCTGATATACCCAGATAACACCCACACGTCTTGCTGACGTAGGCGGAAGATAAGGATATCGGGATTGCATGACAGGCCAGTAAAAGCGTAGGGCTGACGTCGGCATGTGTGCTTTTATGTGCATAACGTCAGATGTTTTTAATTCCAGTTTACACCCACACATACATTTATGTGTGTGTATAATTGTATATATTTATATGTCTGTGTGTGTAAACTGTAATTGATTATTTGACTTAATGAAGAAAATTGTATTTGTTTTTATTTTATAAAATCAATACATACCTCTAGGGGACAAAGGTAAATTACTGCATACATCCAGACCTTTGAAATCAATGGATAATGAATACAATATGTCTTAACAAAGGTCAAAGGGGGTTGCACAAATAACTGTAGGCTAGTAAGTTAATTTTGTCTGGTTCCATTTCCCAATGCAGAAGGATTGTATTAAAACAACAGCAAAGCTTATTTACAGAAAGGTGTTTTTGGTTCTTTATTTTTAAAGAGTAATTACTAGGGGGCAGTGGCTGAGGAAGAGAAAGATGGGCCCCGATGCAGGGCCCTGTTGTGGGCCCCCCAAACTTCAATATAACACTTGCTTATAAACATCAAACATACCAAGTGTTCAATGTTAACATTATGTAATTCTCAGAATATATGAAACAGTATATGACTACATGTAATAAGAACAAAAACAAAAACATAACCATTAGCGGTTAAGGTTAAGAATTAATCTGCTTGTTTGGCAAAGTTTTACAGATTACGGTCAGGGCTGAAAGAAAGAAAAAATATATTCTGCTCTTCCTAGCCAGTCCCTCTAGGATTCTGCGATCAATACAGAATTCACACAAGCGTGGTGAATTCTGCGCAGAATTTCACACATTTTCTCACATAGAAATGATTTTTTTCCTCAGTCAGAAATACAGGCATGTTAATTTGCTTTATTTTATTTTGGTACCCAGCAGCACCCATTAACAGGTTCAGAATGAATCGTGCGCTCCAAAGAACTGCAAAGGACTGTGTTGCTGGTTGTGGAATTCTAAAAAGAGATGCCGACAAAACATAAAAGATGCAAACACAGTTACAGGTAAGACAATCATCTGCATCACACAGCCAGGAAGTCCCTGATTTAATTCACATGCACATCCCATTTTACAATATTTAGGAAGTACCTGTATAGTCACCAACATTGTGGCCCCACCAGTATAAGTGGAGAGTGCATGAAAGGACAAACATGCTGTAGATATATAAATAGATATACAATAGAAAAGTCCACCCATTGTGTGGAGGTAGTACAGTTATTCTTGTTTTGGCAGCGACTAGAAAATATGTCATACCTATTTATGTAAATACTGTGCCTCTTGCAAGTCATTTATATTAGTCTTATTTTGCAAACTGTATTTGAATTAAACTGTCAAAGTAGTACCAATTAATTTAGCATTGTATATTTTTGTGGATCTTTATCTTTTATTTTAATCAAAAAAATTGTGAATATAAGCCAGGCTTATCAAGCATTTATACCAAAATGATTTTAATGTTACAGAATTTGCAACACCTTTAGCACATTTCTACCCCTTTCACAATGCCTGAAAATGCACGATCAACACATGCTGAAACCAGGTCATTGTCATTCCCAATCAAAATGTGATGATCCTGTATTATTAAGGCAGTGTGAATAGTGTATTCCAGTCTTTATCAAAAAAAGACTAAATTGCTAAATATAATTAACTGCATGCACTGTTCTTCTTGTCATTCAGCTAGCAATCACTGTTAGCATTTATGAATTATTTAAAATGAATATTTTGCTGTGCTTGATTTTTTTAATTGGAATGAATATATTTGTAAAGCATAAAAACGAATATAATTATGTATGCTTCACCCAGAAAGTAATTTTACAAGTCAACAGTGACTTTCTGTTATTAGTGTCATTTCAAGCTGCTCTTGTTTCTCCTTGTAAAAAGGCAGTCAAAGATGCTACACTGTGTTCTGTTTACATTCGCCTTTCTACTTTTGTTTCCATTCACAAACCCTAACAGTGTAACTGCATCCTTGCCTTTTCAGATCAAAGGCAGAACGTCCACCATCACCTGCTTCCTTAGCAGATCCCTTTTCGTTGCTCACCTTCGGAGTGAAGCACTTACATCGCTACGATAGGTGACCCAATGTTTCTACAAACACTTTTTACACTGTTGTAAGAGTGGCTTTGAGGATCAATGCATTAAAGAGTACTTTAGTACTACATGAAAGATAAAACATAAACTATCCCACCTTGCTGTTTCCGAATGTATTTGGTCATTGTATAATAATCTGTATGCGTCCAAACATTTGCATAATGCCGCACTGCCAATGTCCAAAATCATTCTTCTAGAGCATCTCTTCTGAGCCAAAAAACTTGACTTCCTCGTGTACTGTCAGATGTACTGGCGCCTGCTCAATGAAGCATTGTGTAAGATATATTACCTCTGCATGGAAACACAGTAGTCTGTGTGACAAACATGGTCCGTCTAATTTTCCATAAGGAAGGAACTTGTACCTGCTTTCATTTTGTGCAGTAATCTTTCACATTGTACATGTTTCCTTCGCATGTTGTATTTTGATGTATTATTATGATTAATGTTCTATATGAAATGTCTATATGTTTATATATGCACTTTGAAGTGAACATGAGATCTTCCACAAGAGTTTTGCATTTGGATCCAGTGATTAGTAGACATACTAGTCAGCTGTAGAAGTTGTTTCCCAATATATCAGCTACCATATAGCAAATTTACTATGTAACTTTGCTACTGTACATACATTTCCTGTGGAGTTAAATGGTGTCTTTCCTCAAACGGGTAGTAAAAACAATGTATTTGCACCTGTTATTAATGCATTCTGAATTACATAAAGTCCCAGACATTTCACAGTACTAGGATGTGATATGAAATACAGCTTTCTGAGCCAAATAAAATGGATTTGCAAGTAAACCTTTCTTAATATTCTATTGTCACAAAGACAGGAATCATATATAACAAAACACCCAAGCAGCTTAATCTAATTGCAAACTCAGTTGGAATTTCCGCAAATCCTCAATATTCTTAATAATCCTGTGCGATTGTTTTACTAGTGCAAATTGAACAGAATGATTTTTGTGGATGCAAAAGTAAGTGATTTTGGCTTAAGCAAACATTTATCCTTTCATTTAATCTCCCACTTACATCTTAATACCTGTATATGTATACCAAAGCTAACATCTTCATATCACCTTGCCACCAGCTGAGAGCCAATGATGTTCAAAAAGTAGAATATTTAATTGTTTCTCCACAACACATAACCCAGCAACCACAACAATATTGATCGCATTGCAAACACAACCGCCACAAGGGTATGCACAATACCAACAGAACATAATATACACATATGGAGATTATTCACACCTGTTTTTCTTCCAATTTGTGAACTGTGGTATTGCTTGGCATGTCGAAAAATACGAGGGTCTGATCAGCATTTCCTATCTGTCCAAGTTTGTGCTGTTTGTTAGAAAAGCTGAAATTGGAAAAGGTTTCTTTGAATTTCATAGGAAGCTAATGACTCTTCTTTGAAAAAGGCTGCCTGTATGTCATGGATGATTCAAGATCGGGCAGTGTGATAGAGAGAAAGGATCGATGCTGTAAATCTCCTCCCGATTAGAAAGGGCGCTGTGTAAGGGGAAGGTAAGCTGCCTCCTAGATCTGCCACCTCGGTGGTTGGTGGAAACCGGAAGGTGACCATATTAGGAGGCGGCGTAGCTGCAAGTACTGGACGATTCCATTGCAGTCAGCTGCGGGCAGCCCTCTGGTGGAGAAACCATGGCGACGCGTTGACTGCAGGGAGGAGTTTGCTGGTACAAAGGGGAAGCAGCTACGTCAGTTCCTCCTCTTGCGCTGAGAAACTGAGCCACCAGCCGGAGCGTTGTGTTTTTGTGGATTACGTGTTGTTTGTTGTGTGTTGTCAGAGGCGGAGTAGGAGCGGGACTGCAGCCACGGAGCCAGTTCCAGATCACAGAGCACTACCTTCCCTTCACCAACATCAGCACACCCGTGTGGATTACAAAGCACTTTCATGTACAGGACACTCAGGATTTCACTGTGGACACTTTCTGTTTGTTTTGTATTTTTGTTTTGCAGCCAGCTGTGTTCCCCAATACCCTCGCAGGTAAAGGGAGGTTTATTTTAATAAACACGGTTGTTTTGTGGGAGAAATACTGTTTCAGGACTGTTATTTATTCACACACCACTCGCATCCGTCACAGGCAGTAACATTTTGGTTCGTCTTTTCTCAGCAGTAAGTCACGTTGTTGCTTGTGTATTCGGGCAGTGACGTCTTTGTTCGTCTTTTCTCGGCAGTCAGTCACGTTGCTGCTTGTGTATTCGGGCAGTGTCGTCTTTGTTAGTCTTTTCTCAGCAGTAAGTCACGTTGCTGCTTGTGTATTCGGGCAGTGACGTCTTTGTTAGTCTTTTCTCAGCAGTAAGTCACATTGCTGCTTGTGTATTCGGGCAGTGACGTCTTTGTTAGTCTTTTCTCGGCAGTCAGTCACGTTGCTGCTTGTGTATTCGGGCAGTGACGTCTTTGTTAGTCTTTTCTCGGCAGTCAGTCATGTTGCTGTTTGTGTACTCGGGTAGTCACGACTTTTGTTGGCGATTTTAATACACACATTACTATAATGTACGCGAATTTAATATATATATATATATATATACTACCGTTCAAAAGTTTGGGGTCACTTAGAAATTTCCTTGTTTTCCATGAAAACATACATGAAATGAGTTTGAATAGGAAATATAGTCATTGACAAGGTTAGAAATAATGATTTTTAATTGAAATAATAATTGTGTCCTTCAAACTTTGCTTTCGTCAAAGAATCCTCCATTTGCAGCAATTACAGCCTTGCTGACCTTTGGCATTCTAGTTGTCAATTTGTTGAGGTAATCTGAAAAGATTTCACCCCATGCTTCCTGAAGCACCTCCCACAAGTTGGATTGGCTTGATGGGCACTTCTTACGTACCATACGGTCAAGCTGCTCCCACAACAGCTCAATAGGGTTGAGATCCGGTGACTGTGCTGGCCACTCCATTATAGACAGAATACCAGCTGACTGCTTCTTCCCTAAATAGTTCTTGCATAGTTTGGAGCTGTGCTTTGGGTCATTGTCCTGTTGTAGGAGGAAATTGGCTCCTGTCAAGCGCCGTCCACAGGGTATGGCATGGCGTTGCAAAATGGAGTGATAGCCTTCCTTCTTCAAGATCCCTTTTACCCTGTACAAATCTCCCACTTTACCACCACCAAAGCACCCCCAGGCCATCACATTGCCTCCACCATGCTTGACAGATGGCGTCAAGCACTCCTCCAGCATCTTTTCATTTGGTCTGTGTCTCACGAATGTTCTTCTTTGTGATCCGAACACCTCAAACTTAGATTCGTCTGTCCATAACACTTTTTTCCAATCTTCCTCTGTCCAGTGTCTTTGTTCTTTTGCCCATCTTAATCTTTTCTTTTTATTAGCCAGTCTGAGATATGGCTTTTTCTTTGCAACTCTGCCTAGAAGGCCAGCATCCCAGAGTCACCTCTTCACTGTTGACGTTGAGACTGGTGTTTTGCGGTACTATTTAATGAAGCTGCCAGTTGAGGACCTGTGAGGCGTCTGTTTCTCAAACTAGACACTCTAATGTATTTGTCCTCTTGCTCAGTTGTGCACCGGGGCCTCCCACTCCTCTTTCTATTCTGGTTAGAGCCAGTTTGCGCTGTTCTGTGAAGGGAGTAGTACACAGCGTTGTACAAGATCTTCAGTTTCTTGGCAATTTCTCGCATGGAATAGCCTTCATTTCTCAGAACAAGAATAGACTGACGAGTTTCAGAAGAAAGTTCTTTGTTTCTGGCCATTTTGAGCCTGTAATCGAACCCACAATTGCTGATGCTCCAGATACTCAACTAGTCTAAAGAAGGCCAGTTTTATTGCTTCTTTAATCAGCACAACAGTTTTCAGCTGTGCTAACATAATTGCAAAAGTGTTTTCTAATGATCAATTAGCCTTTTAAAATGATAAACTTGGATTAGCAAACACAACGTGCCATTGGAACACAGGACTGATGGTTGCTGATAATGGGCCTCTGTACGCCTATGTAGATATTCCATTACAAATCAGCCGTTTCCAGCTACAATAGTCATTTACAACATTAACAATGTCTACACTGTATTTCTGATCAATTTGATGTTATTTTAATGGACAAAAATTTGCTTTTCTTTCAAAAACAAGGAAATTTCTAAGTGACCCCAAACATTTGAACGGTAGTGTATATATACAGTATATATATATATATATATATATATATATATATATATATATATATATATATATATATATATATATATTCTCGTTAAAACAAACTTGGATTAGACTAATTTCCTGACAGTACGAATTATCTACATAGTCCTCTTATTGTAAATGACTTCTTATAATACAAATTCACTTAACACAAATTTCCTGTTAGTGCAAATTATTTTGGAGCCCCCAGGGGAGAAAGATTTGAATAAAATGAATCGCCCTAGTTCAAACAGCTAAAAACACATATAAACATATAAAGTTTACATATAAAAATTCTGTCCAGACAAACACCTCCATATTTTAGAATTTCTAGGTTTGAAAGATGATTTTTTTAATTTATTTTTTATTAAGATGGATGTACTTTGCATTTAACAACAGTAATTGAATTGGAACTGCAAAACATAACCGAATCATCAGCATATTACAAACCTTTCGGGTATAAATAATAAGCAATGTAAATAACAAGAGGGCCATCTCAGTGTGATGTAGCTTGTCAAGAAGCAATGGAAGCAACAAGCAAGCCCAAATGTCTTGGTTAAATCAATATAGATTGCACCATAGAAGCCCATATTATGTAAATTATGTTTACATAATCTTTTATTATCAATCACTCAAATTATTGGAGTTGGAGGCTGAACACAGGAACCAATAAGAATTGCCCCTGTCTTGAAGGGCAAACCTGTGGTTGCAGGGCGAGATAATCTCTCAGTGAGAAGTCAGGGGTAATGATGGGAGCCTGTCATTGTCTTATGTAAAGGTTGGATGGTGCACCATCCCGCTGTTCCTTCACACTGACCTTCCAATAGAAGAGTTGACATTTAGGTCTCTTGCACCTCCAATACATAATTCTTAAATATATATTCTACTGTACATTGCCTCCTCCAACTTATTGGACCTCCACACTCTGATACATACAACTTGAGCTCCAAATATTTTCTCATCCAGCGCTTCAGTCTTTCATCTTTACAAAAGCCTCAAAATGTGCCCAAACACCAATAAACACAGCTTTACAAGCTTCCACACTTTTTAACCTTCAAAAACTAGGAACACACTCAGTGTTTATTTTCATATTGTAATCATTCAAAAAGGCCATACATAAAATGTGTTAATTTGATTAATTAAAAGGCTTAAGGGTAAATTTAAGGTTGTCAGTGAGTGACATTTTTCATTTTAAGAATACATAATTCAGCTCATGGAAAATTTAAACCAGAATATATTTAGCTTTTCCAAAAACCTTAATTATAATGAAAAAAATGAGGTGATATTCCTGAAAATAATTATGAATTAGAGATATTAACATCAGTTAAGTATAGGAGTTTGTTTAGTTTATGGATGACAGGAAGGATAACATTGCATGCAAGAACAGGGGGATGGCTATTACAAGTCTATGTTGTCTGTTATTTTTGGAGGGACACTGTATGACAAGAATTTTCGCTCAGAAACTGGTAGAACATCAGAAAGGAATTAGTTTAGATTCTTCAGCTGAAAAGATATTGCAATATGGAGTTACAGTAAATCCGTCTTGGGGAAAATGAGGCCAATTATTCAAAAGAGATGAAGTTTCACAAGTTCATTTCTGCCTTCAGTTGAGCTTGTTGTGCAATCTTGGAGATAAATTTGTTGCATGTGTTTGATGTCTAAAATAGTTTTAAAGGATGATTGGGGGTGTGAATGTTTGTCATTGGTAGGGGTGTGCCCGAGTACTAGCAAAAACAAGTATTTATAATGAAACATAAGCAATATTCCTGTTTAATATGCTAGTTTATTATTATTATTATTATTATTATTATTATTATTATTATTATTATTATTATTATTACATATGACTCAATTACTTATGCCCTTATACTTCAATTCAATCACTGTACTGAAAGAATGCAGCAAAAGTAATCAGACAAACGAAACTACCTTAGCTTAGTAAAAATAAACTGACCTGCTCATTGAAGTATCTGAATTACTGTAAAGCAGCTTCCAGAAATGTGTACACAGACTCTACGTGGTAAGCTACAACACCCTTTAATCCAGGTGCTTATTTGAACTAATTACATTTCGTTTGAGTAGCACTTGAAATAGCCAATAATGACTGGGAGATTGAAGCGGCCAATGATAGCAGGGCCATTGAAGTCAGTCAGGATATTGCTTTGGTTGTAATTCAGATAAAAGAGATTGCTATTGGCGCTGTTTTTTTTATTTTTTAACTGGCAAAATTTAATGTGGCCTACTGGGTTACTGATGGTGCAATTTTGGTGGCCCAAAGAAATATCTGGTGTCTCTGGGCCATCGGACAACTGTTAATTTAAAACCCTGTTGTCTTGTTTGAAGTAACTTAGAATTCTAACTTACTGTTTCTCTTGACTTTTTTCCTTAGCTCTATATCATTATAATACCCCATGGAATTGAGACATAATTTCATTTATCTGCAATTGTTTGCCAAATCTTATTTTTTCCCTTTCCAAACAATTTGTCTTCATTCTCTAAGACATTGTCAGCTGTCAGTATAATCTCCCCTTGAGCCATTGTCTCACCTTGTACACAAATACACCTGCATCAGTTGGGAGCAGCCAAAGTGCCGATTCATTTTCTGGTTAGATTCATTTAACTGTATTCATTTCTACAGCATTGCAATATAAGCTATTTCCCCACAACTCTTTTGAATTTCACAGATTTGCGGTTATATGCAAAATATCAACAATGCAAGCAGAGCTGCTTGCAAATTGCATCCATTCACACAAATGTTTATATCTGGCCCACAGTTTGTGTTGTTTTAGATAGCAAAGGAATATGTGCACAAATCTAGATAGATCTGAAACTCTTTTTCAAGCCATTATTTCAGGTATTTGGGATTTATTCAGCATCCTTCCACATCCATTTTATATGTGAGCAGCAGTGCAAGAAGATGACAATGTTATAAGATCACTCCTGGGAAATCATCAACAGCTGGATAGTACATGTGTCGGGCAGTGAACCAGATTCGTCATGACAACAGCCTTGATGCGTGGCATCGGCAAACCTGTTTAAAGACTCTTCTGTTGTCATGGTTATGCTTTGACATTAACAACATAGACAGCGACCTTATTGAGGACACAAAGGTCGTCATTGTTTTCCAATATCCTTTAGAGCAAATGTGAATTTTTAAAATGTATTAATATTCTGTCTTCCTTAATTCTTAATAATAAGGATTTGTTTGTTTATGATTTTTTGTGAATTCCAGTTTCATATTGTATATTCACGCAGTACCTTGCATTAGTATTGATAGTGTGGGGATAATAAACAATATCTTGATGCATACTTTATACTTAGGGCTTGAAGTTTTCAGGGTTTTATTTTTGATCATATGATGTCCCTTTAAACTTATTTTGAACCGATTCTGGTTCCTAATTAAACTCAGAAAAGGCTGTTAATTACAAAACAATGTCACTTGTTTTTACCTTCATATCTTGACTGAGGCTGATTCTGTTTTGCATATTTTTTATTTCAAACAGACGTGACAAATTATGTTAATTGCTCCTTGCTGATCCTAATTGCATTTCATTCTTGCAGTTGCCTAGTTTATTGTTGTGCTTTTGTTATTTTCCCTCATTTAACAGAATGTTCTTTTCAGCATAAAATACCCAGTATTAAGTGTACACTGATAGCAAGCCCAGCATTTAAAATCTCCTTGATTTGTAGCAAAGAAAAAATAATCTTAAACCCAGTCTTTAATAAATAGTTTTCTCTTTATTAAGATGCAGAGACAGCTTAATAACTACTAACTAACATTAAGGGATGTAGAGATTTGAAAAATAAAAACTGAAAAGGTCAAGCCCTATTTAGCGCTTTGTGATGGTGGTCCACTATGAAAGGCGCTACATAAAATAGATTGATTGATTGATTGATTGATTATACTACTTTCAGCTCTTACCTGTTTCATACCCTTCTATGTGTGCTAGAATATCTGCATAGATTATTATTTGCTATGTGTATGAGCTATTCTTTTGAAAGGACTCAAGGTAGATTGCGAGGAAGTGAGATGGATAATCTTATTAATGTATATATGTTTATTATAGAAGAACACAAGAACATTCGGCCCATCTAAATTAATTCAGTTCCTAGTAACTGATTGATCTCAAAACTTTGTCAAGTTGGGTATTTAAGCATCCAGGTGATTCTGCTCCAACAGCATGACTAGTTAACCCATTCCATACCCCCACCATGCTCTGTGTGAAGAAGTGTCTCCTTCCCTCTGACTTTAGTCTATCTCCACTTAATGTCCTACTGTGTCCTCCGGTCCTGGTGTCTGTACTCACTTAAAGTAATGGTTAGGGTTAACTACTGTATGTTAACTCCTTTTAACATTTTAAAGACTTCAATCATGTTCCCTAAAATTCGTCTTTGTTGTAGGCTAAATAGGTACAGTTCTTTAAGCCTATCTTCGTAGCTCAGTCCTTTAAATTCTGATATTAGTCTGGTTGTTCTTCATTGAACTCTCTCCAGGTCCAGAATGCCGCTTTGGTTCTGTGGTGACTCGAATTGGACAGTTTTGGATCTTACATTTTTGTAACTGGCATGTAACATTTTACATTTGTTGACAGTGAATTTCATTTGCCACGTTTCTGCCCACTTCTGTATGTGATCTACAGTTTTGGGGATTTCCTGGGTGGCTAAAAGAGTGTCGGCCATTCCCCCAAGCTTTGTGTTATGTGCAAATTTGACAAGCTTGCTAATTATCCTCTGATCTAAGTCGTTGATGTAGATAAGAAAGAAACAGGAGTCCAAGCACAGAGCCCTGCAGCACTCCACTCTGTACATGGCCCCATCTCAATGTTCCCCTCTTACAAATACTCTCTGCTTCCTATATTTTAACCAGTTACTGAATCCACTTGCATGCACCTCCTGGTATTTTCACCGATTGCAGCTGTAGGATTAGTCTTTCATGCAGCACTTTTTGGAAGTCCAGTATATGATGTCATGGGCTATTTTTGTATCTATCCTTGCAGTGACTTCTTCTTCTTGGCTGTCTCCTATGATTGATTTCATGATCGTACATGTTATGGAGGTGAGGCTGATAGGTCTGTACTTTCCTGGATCTGCTTTATCTCCCTTTGTTAAATATCCGTACTACATTTGCAACGTGCCAGTCAGCTCCTGATCAAGTGAAGCATCATGCACTGAAGTGTGTGCAAAGCTAATATCCTTCCCCATCTCACTTCCTCATATTAGGAAAGATAGTTCAACATTGGCACTCACTGGGGTCTATAAAACTAGCCATTAAGAGATTTAGTAGAAAAAAGGATAACTTTTGCCAGGATTTATACATATATGGTTGTCTTTTGTACACATAGCTAAAGCTTGGAATATTCTCAGATTTGCATTAGCATTATTTTGTATATTATATGTCAGATGTATATGTGTAATGTGGTTTTCCTTCGATACACATGCTGCACTAATATGTGCAATAATAATACAATCAAAAATGGGTTCCTAATTGTGGTGTTCACATGTTGTAATGGAAGTGCCATGTGTAGTAATAATCACTTTGGTACACTCATCACAGTCTGGCATTCGTAAACCCAGTTCCTAATTAGATCAAGTTCCAATGTATTTCACCGAAGCTGGAGCAAGTCCAAAATGTGTTTTCCATTGCAGCCTTTCCATCACAGATCAGGAGTATTGATCGTATGCATGCAGCATTGAAGGCAGCCTTTATAATATTGATCTTTGCTCTTGTACAATTACGGGTTTGGTACATCTTGTACTAGTCAATTAACTTTCATCACAAAAAGTGACTAATTGCAGCTAATGGATTTGTGTTTCTTCTTTACAAAAGGACCAAAAGACATACAAAGTTTGTTCTGCATATGCAGGTTTTTAGTGGTTTTAAATGTTTCTTTGTTTCTTGTTTTTTACCCATCCTTAACTTGTTATGATATTTAATATTATTATAAGTGACTCGTAGATCTGTTGCTCCAATACTGAATGTTGTTATTCAGTATCAGATTCTGCTTGGCATCTGAGCCTCTAGAACACAAGTTTTGGTCTCCAATCACACAAAAATGATTGTAAATGGCATAACAAGGTAAAGGACAGGTACAAAATAATAATAATGGGGGACACTGCTGCTGTACCCTTGAGCAAGGTACTTTACCTAGATTGCTCCAGTAAAAACCCAACTGTATAAATGGGTAATTGTATGTAAAAATAATGTGATATCTTGTAACAATTGTAAGTCACCCTGGATAAGGGTGTCTGCTAATAAATAAATAATAATAATAATAATTAATAATAATCACAATGGTACATTTAAAGCTTTTAAGTGGATAATACATATTTTCTGATGTAGAAAAATCAGGATGTAAGGGGCATTTTTTCAGGATAGGTCCAATGAGACAAAGATACAATGTATTTAAAACCATAGTTCCTGTAAACCTACTATTTACAGGAAATACTAAAATAAATATTATCAAAATGCATGGCCATAGAAAGAAAAAAGATCAACTTCCTCGTTCTAAGATGGGGTATGATGATGTCAGGCAAGCAAAAGACAGACAAAGAAATAAGCCTGGATAAGTTGAGGCTCCCGTGGGTATCTTTTTTCTTATACCTTATTGTCAAGGTCATACTTATGTCATTAATTAACATGTAGAACCCTAAACACACAAACACACATGCACACAGACACAAATTAAGTTCCTCAAGTTAATAATGCCTGTAATATGTACCCTTAGTATTATAACAGGGTGGAAGCCCTGCACATGGAAATAGTGTGTTTATGTTGTATATTGTTTAAATTAAGATTAGATATTTTGAATTTAAGTTTGGTAGGGAGGGGGTTCATTCCATCCCTCCCAGATCCACGTGTGGAATGTGGCTAGGTATTGATTGAATAATGGATCATCAATCAAGTCCCAGCCACATGGTAGATAAGAAGCCAAAACCCTTTGTTTGAGGAGGAGAGTTCAGTGAAGTCTAATACCCAGCCTGGATGGAGGAGAAGGTCCAGTGAAGGCACTGCTCAGCCTGGACAAGTCTAAGCATTTATTTGGAAGTGTAGGTATTGTTTTAACCTTTTATTTTGGCCCCTTTTGTTTTGGTTCCTGTTTGTTAATAGAGGTTTGCAACAGTGCTTTCTCATTACTGACGCTATCCTTTCACACTATAATATTAAAAACACAATTAAAACGGATCATTCATTAATTAGCAAATGCAATACAAACAAGTGCTCTGGACTGGGAACATGGGACTGCAAATAAGTAACTTGTTGAAGCTCTGAATTAGGAAACAACATGGGACTGAGAATTGGTCCAAACAAAGAGCTTGACTGGGAGCTGCTTGCTAGTGAATGTACTATTAGCAATAATGCTTTAATGTGCAAAAGCTTGACATTGTGTTAGTTTGTATCCTTGGTTGTGGGAATGTAGGTCACAAACATAACCTTTTTATGATGCCAATTCCTTTAAAAGCCTAATTACAAATTATATTGGGCCTGATGTTCAACAATATGCCCACACACAAGGTCATAGAGATTAAAATGACTTTCAAGTCAGTGCCCATATTGCTTTATGAATAAGCTTAGCGCTACACTCAATTAATCTACAATAATTCTACACTACTACAGAAATGTCTATATTCTGTCAGTTTTCTTACTAACACACTGAAAGTATAAAAAAGGGCTACCTTTTTGTGTTAATTCAGCAAAGCTGTGGTTCAGTCAGGGAACTCGATTAAAATCGTAAACATCAAGCATAGAAGGTACCTCCATTACCAGACATTCGTCAGTCAGATGGCTAGTATTTAATTCGTGATTCGATTAACAACATGCCCAATGATCACGGATGTATTTAACATGAGACAGGGTAAACTTAATAAAACCTTCTCATTTTAAAACTGCTGATTCAACTCCCTTTGAAAGCTGTAACTGAAATAGCTTTTGTACTATGGGCTGACCAGGAGGTAGTCCTTTTATGACCTTACTCACACCTATTTGAAAGGTTTTAATAACAGCCGAAAGACCCCATAACATTTCACAAACTCCACCTGCCATACGCCTACAATCTTGGCAGAAAGATGACCTTTCATATTCTCAGTCTGTTTCCACAAATCGCATTATAATATTGTATTTCCTGCTTTGTTACACTGGGCATTTAAGGTCAAAATAGAACTAAATAACACATTAGAGCTGGCGTGTTCTCCTTTCTGCAGTTCTGACAGGGTCTCAGGGCTCGATGCGAAATTAAAATACGTCACACAGGTGCAACACGGTCAACTGTACACCATAGGAGAGAGTGAGTGAAGACAGCTTGAATACCATTTGCGATTCTACACCACATACAATCTGATTTATTCTGTGAATTCCAATAGCGTATTTTGTAAATTGTAAATATATGCCTCCAAAACACAAAAGTGGAGTACAAAAGTGTTAATTGAAGAAATTAACACAAAAAACCTGCACCTGGGCCCATCTTTCTGTTCCTCTGCCACTGATCTGTACGATAGTACCAAACTTACAATGTTATTGAACAGGCTACAGAGTTTACAACACAACACATTGCTGGCTGGTCCTGCCTGCTCTGCTGTATGTATTCCTGCAATGTCTTTTTTCAATATAATTATTATAGATTTAATATTATTACTCACACATCCTTGGTCATAAATCATTTTTGACCACAGACTGGTGAGTGTCAGATCTTCACATGCATACTTTCAGCACCACAGTCCATGGTTTGAATCCAGATAAAGTGCTATGTTTAGATCAGAAGGCAAAGCAGCAGGGCTGGAGCAGGAGCATATCTTAATATAAAGAATCTTGACTCACAATTTGTAGGTGTTGTGCCTCATTTCTATCAGTATTATAAGGGACTTGTACAAAAATATTATTCGCTGGCCACTGACCTGCAGTCTTCCTTATTGATTTATTTGTGTTCACACTGAGATCTGATATCAATCAGAATTCAGATCAAAGATATGTGAATAAAATGATCTATATAATTGTGATTATTATGAAAAGATTTTATTATGAAAAGATTGCAACACTTTAACTCAACATCAAATTAATTATACTGTATTTGAATCTTATATGTATATTTAAATGAGTGAACACCATACAAATGACTTCATTTATATACAAGGATATAATGTAGAATTTGCCTCAGGTCATTAATAATATGGACACAACAAAAAAAGCTTACAGCTAGAATGATTAATGTCATGCTTAAGGTACATTCACAATAGAAAGCTGTTGGTGAAATGATCTACAATATTTTAATGATACCATGTTCAAATCTTGTACAGGTAATTTAAACTGATCAGTAATATTGAATGTGAACTCCTCTAGCTTCCTTTACATGGGGTGGGGAGGGGGCATGTATTCATTGGATAACTATTATTGGCCAATGTCACTTGGAAGGAACTCCGGAATCCTTCAAGGAATGTTTTAAACCTGCAATTACCTTTCATAGATTAAAGTCTTTGCTATAACTAAGAGATCGAATGATGTTAAATCATTAGTGGGTGTACAATGGACCAATGAGGTGGAACAAATTTCCTTTAAAAGTGAAACAGGCAACTGCTGTGGACACGTCAATGAAAGATACAGGTGTTGCTGATATTAGTATGTTGATAAATATTCCGAGCTAGCACTGTTTAAAACTGGTGTGGCGTGTGTGAATTCTGTGTTGAGTAATTTTACAGCAGGTTACTTGCATGACTAAATACAGAGACCAGGACTTCCCAAACGCTACTTATAAAATATTATAGTTAACTTGAAATCTCCAACTCTGAGCTGAAAACAATGAAGACACTGGAGTCCCGAGGAGCGGGTTTGGGAACCCCTGACCTAGACATTATGTTGGCGATTATTATTATTATTATTTATTATTTATTATTTATTTCTTAGCAGACACCCTTATCCAGGGCGACTTACAATTGTTTCAACATATCACATTATTTTTACATACAATTACATTATTTTTTACACATTGTTTTTACATACAATTATCCATTTATACAGTTGGGTTTTTACTGGAGCAATCTAGGTAAAGTACCTTGCTAAAGGGTACAGCAGCAGTGTCCCTCACCTGGGATTGAACCCAGTCCAGAGCCCTAACCACTACTCCACACTGCTGGTGATACAGTATATGCTTCAATTTAAACACAAAACACTCCGTAAACGGGAAACAGAAAATATATATGTAACGGGGCCGACGAGAGCGGAGAACGGGGGATGTGATGTATTGTTGTATAATTTAAATGTGGTCTGGCAGGGGCGATGTTAGCAGCTCGTCTCTGACAGACAGCTCATCAGAATGCGTGGTCTGGCAGGGGCGATGTTAGCAGCTCGTCTCTGACAGACGGCTCATCAGAATGTGTGGTCTGGCAGGGGCGATGTTAGCAGCTCGTCTCTGACAGAAAGCTCGTGAGAATGCATGGTCTGGCAGGGGCGATATTAGCAGTTTGTCTCTGACAGACAGCTCGTGAAAATGCATGGTCTGGCAGGGGCGATGTTAGCAGCTCGTCTCTGACAGAAAGCTCGTGAGAATGCGTGGTCTGGCAGGGGCGATGTTAGCAGCTCGTCTCTGACAGACGGCTCATCAGAATGCGTGGTCTGGCAGGGGCGATGTTAGCAGCTTGTCTGACAGATAGCTCGTGAGAATGCGTGGTCTGGCAGGGGCGATGTTAGCAGCTCGTCTCTGACAGATAGCTCGTGAGAATGCATGGTCTGGCAGGGGCGATGTTAGCAGCTCGTCTCTGACAGACAGCTTGTGAGAATGCGTGGTCTGGCAGGGGCGATGTTAGCAGCTCGTCTCTGACAGACAGCTCGTGAGAATGCGTGGTCTGGCAGGGGCGATGTTAGCAGCTCGTCTCTGACAGACGGCTCGTGAGAATGCGTGGTCTGGCAGGGGCGATATTAGCAGCTCGTCTCTGACAGACAGCTTGTGAGAATGCATGGTCTGGCAGGGGCGATGTTAGCAGCTCGTCTCTGACAGACAGCTCGTGAGAATGCGTGGTCTGGCAGGGGCGATATTAGCAGCTCGTCTCTGACAGACGGCTTGTGAGAATGCATGGTCTGGTAGAGGCGATGTTAGCAGCTCGTCTCTGACAGACAGCTCG
Organism: Acipenser oxyrinchus oxyrinchus; assembly: GCA_030684275.1. Classification (NCBI taxonomy): domain Eukaryota; kingdom Metazoa; phylum Chordata; class Actinopteri; order Acipenseriformes; family Acipenseridae; genus Acipenser; species Acipenser oxyrinchus. The sequence continues at coordinate 4,372,600 of CM060255.1, read as the reverse complement.
TGAGAATGCGTGGTCTGGCAGGGGCGATGTTAGCAGCTTGTCTCTGACAGACAGCTCGTGAGAATGCGTGGTCTGGCAGGGGCGATGTTAGCAGCTTGTCTGACAGACAGCTCGTGAGAATGCATGGTCTGGCAGGGGCGATGTTAGCAGCTCGTCTCTGACAGACAGCTCGTGAGAATGCGTGGTCTGGCAGGGGCGATGTTAGCAGCTCGTCTCTGACAGACGGCTCATGAGAATGCGTGGTCTGGCAGGGGCGATGTTAGCAGCTCGTCTCTGACAGACGGCTCATGAGAATGCGTGGTCTGGCAGGGGCGAATTTAGCAGCTCGTCTCTGACAGACGCCTTGTGAGAATGCTTCGTCTGGCAGGGGTGATGTCAGCAGCTCGTCTCTGACAGAAAGCTTGTGAGAATGCGTGGTCTCGCAGGGGCGATATTAGCAGCTCGTCTCTGACAGACGGCTTGTGAGAATGCATGGTCTGGTAGAGGCGATGTTAGCAGCTTGTCTCTGACAGACAGCTCGTGAGAATGCGTGGTCTGGCAGGGGCGATGTTAGCAGCTCGTCTCTGACAGACAGCTCGTGAGAATGCATGGTCTGGTAGAGGCGATGTTAGCAGCTCGTCTCTGACAGACAGCTCGTGAGAATGTGTGGTCTGGAAGGGGCGATGTTAGCAGCTCGTCTCTGACAAACAGCTCGTGAGAATGCGTGGTCTGGTTGGCAGTGAATGAATTATTAACAGATTGGATGTCGACCACGCAGATATAAAAGTCTCGTGTAGAATGTAGTCATCTCCAGATTGATTAAAGGTTTGCTAATCTGGAGATGACCACATGTATAAAAATAAAAATAAAACTTTGGCTGAACAGGATGGGTGTTCAACAAGCCGTCCTCTCACAGTCATCATTACTATTACAGTTAATGGCAACTAATAATTGTAGTCCCGACTATGTCACCCTCTTTAATTTAAATATAGAGGTTGGAGATCCCCTAGAGCAGGGTTTCCCAATCCTGGTCATGGGGGACCCTTGTGTCTGCTGGTTTTCATTCCAACTGTGTTTTCAGTTACATAATTGAACCCTTAATTGAACTATTCATTAGCTTAATTAGACCTTTTTAATTGTTTTCAGCTTTTAAACAGTTGGAGATTTCAAGTTAACTATACAATTTTATAAGTAACTTGAAATCGGCAATGTTTTACAATTAAAAAGGTCTAATTAAGCACATTATTAGTTCAATGAAGGGTTTGATTAAGTAATTAAGAACTCAGTTGGAATGAAAACCAGCAGACACAGGGGTCCCCCAGGACCAGGAATGGGAAACCCTGCCCTAGAATGTCTCATTAATTGCCCCAAATATAAAGGCAAACCAGAATAAAGTAGTTCCATACACACAGGTTCTTTTATTTGGAAGAGCAGATGGACACTCACACCCAAAGGTTTGTTTAAAATGAAACAGTTTTTATTATTGCCACAGTACCATCATATTTAAAAAGTATGCCTGTTCTAACAGACAATGTTTCTCAGCCATAGACATTAATAACCATTAAATCACATCAAATAACATTTCAATAGATATCAATAATCATTAATAACACCACATAGTATTTAAAAAGCACCAATCACTACCCACCTGTGACAGGCTGGCTGCAGGGAGGAACTCAGACCAGAAAGAGAAACACACAGACAGACGGTGATGATGAAACTGAGTGCGATGGTTGCACTCAGCGTTTAATAACAAATAAATAAAAAGGTTTAACAAAACAGAACACGAAACAGGACACGGCACTTGCGCCAAAATAAATAGACGAACAAAAACGGACTATCAATTAAACAAACGGTGGACGGACAGACACACAAACACGGTGAGTAAATAACTAAACAAGTATCGTGCTGGTCCTCCAGCACGCGATAGCAATTGTTTTAAATACTCTCCTTCCTTCTCTCTCTCTCTCTCCCGTTCTCCACTCAACGAACACACAACCCCGAGTGAGTGAAAACATGCAGCTTTTATGCAGTTGTACCGAGACTCGATTGCTAGTCAATCATTCAATTGGAATCTCGGTACAACTGCACGTGAATTAATTAAGTGTACTCCCGTGACCACACATTACATTTTAACCAGCACGTGAAAGTGATTTGTGCCATCCTCGTGCCTAAATACAAACCTACATTTTTAAATACATGTGAAACACAGACCCGCTTATATCCCGTGTACCAATGACTATACACCAACATTTACACACAACACGTAACACAAAATACACACGGGGGGGGCACTTTGCCACACCACCCCAATGGCTAGGGTCCGGATATCCTGAGGGGACACACCACCAGTTCCCCCTTACCTGAATGGTGCCATTTCATTGACTAGGCTTTTGCCTTCATGACCAGCCAATCACAACCAAACCCTCTGTTGTACAGGATGGTACATTGAAAAGCTCCTGCTCCCCTGCAGGTAGCAGCACTCAGTACACACCTCAGGAGACCAGGAATACAATTGAACCCAAATAACCTCCCTCCTGAATCAATTAAACACAGAGCACAACCAGATTGGGACCGTGATCATCTTACCATTTACATACTGCATTCATTTAAAAATAACAAACTTTGGCCTGGTAAAATAAAATACAAAAAGGACTACCAATAAAACATATTACACTCTCAAAACTAGTATGTTTAGTTCTGTTTCATTCTTATTATAGTTTTCAAGTCGATTGTATAATTAATTATCCAGTACCTCCAATTTTGTTTTAACACATTCTAAATTCTTGTACAATATTCATTAGATAACATGTGAACCTCAGTTTCATCGTATGAAGCAGAATAATCAATCTCACTTTACAATTTCAACCCATTTTCTTTAACATCAAACAATAATTCAATAGTGAATAACCTAAATAAACAATCATAATAGATAATAAATCATAATAATAATATAAGTGATACTAAATGACAAACAATATTGTGACTGTGCAAATAAAAACACATTCAAGTACTCTGTGTTATATATATGTTAAAATGTTTGTTTCCCTAAACTTTATTTATTTTAGTATCACTTAAGGGGTAAATTAAAAGTCAACAAGGCCACTGTCCTAGGGGGTGGCGCACAACTGGGCCAAGCGCCGCCTGGGTAGGGAGGGATTAGGACGGCAGGGGAATCCACAGTTCACTGCACACCAGCGACTCCTGTGGCTGATAGGGCGCCTGTGGGTCTGCAGTGGAGCCATTCAGATCTGTGTTGTCCTCCAGCACTACAGGTCTGGTGGCTTCTCTGTGGATCCGCAGTGCGAAAAATGCCGGATTGGCAGGAACACGTTTCAGAGGCTACGTGTTCCAGCCTCCGTTTCAGCCTCTGAGTCGCCGGGGGGTTGCAGCGGTGAACCGGGATAAAAACAATAATTGGGCATTCAAAATTGAGGAGAAAACCAGGGTAAAAACCATTGGTGATGACTAAATAAAAAAAAAAGCCCACTGTCCATAAAACATTAATGTAATTGACTCCTTAGCATTATATTAGGCTATACCACACTAAGACCCTTTGTTAAATACCTTCTTTCATAACTTGCAATCATGTATTTTGAAAAATCTAACTGTAATCCATACCTTACCATATCATTTTAGATGCCATTTTCTTGTGGTCCAGAAAAAGTGACATCCAGCAGCTGTGCATGATGCATTCTGTCATTTTTAATTCTTTGCAGCTCTCTTCTAATTACTCTTGTCTAATGAAAATTCGGGACTGTGCAATTGATTGGAAAATGATATTCTCTTTTGCGGTTGAGTACAGCTAGAGACTGTTGAGTGAGCTAGTCCCTAAATATTACAATTTCCTCCTAATATTTCAACTGTTCGTATTTAAAAACTTATAAAGCATCCTCTACGATTAAACCACACATTGTTCTTGACTAGTTTTAGAACTGCAGTAAAAGAAAAAGAGAACTAGAGATTCAGCCTGTTGTACTTTGAAACATGTGATTGCCAGTTGAAGGAGCCAGTGAGAGCAGGGTACTAAGACTAGTTCATAATCTAAAGCAGCGGAATGCTACAGGTATAGTCCTGATTCCGCCCAGAAGCTGACAGCATTAGGTATAGAAGAATTCAAATGTCCGCACTGGATATAAAAACACCAACAATGTTAATTAAGCTATAAACTAAACTGCCTGCTTGTTGATTTACAGCAGACATTACCTGACTGAAATGGACATGCATTATACAATTCTCCTCAATCAAATATTGGAGAGTAATGAATTAGTCAGCTTATCTATTATAAGAAACAGGTGGATGAATCACATCTCTTTACCCAAACAACTTGTTTTTATGCAATAAAACAAAAAGGATGTCTTTGAAATTATTTAAACATCAACAGACCTGCCCTTGTGAAAAAAAAGTGATACATAATACTGTTCAGATTTCATTACATCAAATCTTAAATTAAAGGACTTGTCAATACTATGTATGGGTAAGGCAAGCATTCTGATATTATGTTATTATGGTCTGAAGTCTTGAGAAGATTAATAGAATAATGGCATTGGTTCAGTACCACTCTATCCAACATACCCTTCCAGTGGTTCAGACCTTCAGTCCCAGTATGATAACAGATCTAAACACACCGCAAGAATTTACTGTGATGACCAGGTATCCTGTGTAAGCAAAGTGCACTGTGAACTATCTGATGTGATAGTTAAACCTTTGGACGTTTGCAAATCAATCATAGTGTTTTGGAAATACTAAAATAATATCAATAATCATATTGAATTTAAACATATTGATTTTTTTTTTTTTAAATAATGCAGGGCAGTGTATACAGTAAAAATAAACAATACAGAATAATAAGGCTTTGTTGATTTAACACATATTCTTTGTGTTAAATCAAGATTGATGTCTTAACCCTTTTTTTGGATACTATCGCATTGGTATAAGTTAGTGTTATCTGAGGTACAGCTTGTTTTCTTTGAGCAATTTCCATTCCCCCTTCGGTAGTTCTACTTAACCAAACGACGAAGTGGGATACAATTGAATTAAAGATATAAAACCAAGAAAAACTTTGGGTTCCAAAATTGACAATATTATTGTACCTCCAGGCAAGTGCAAATACTTCCATTGAAACAAGCTTGGGCTTATGGCAAACCAAATTATCATTTAGAGATATCTCTAATTGCATCTTAAGATATCTTGAAATATTTAGAGATATCTGTAAAACATTTCAAGATATTTCAAATTGAATTCCAGATATCTTTAATTGTGCAGTTTTTAAGATATCTAAAATTAATTTAAAGATATCTGTAAATCAATTTGAGATATCTAAAAATGAAATAAAGATATCTCAAATTGATTTATGGATATCTTTAAATACTATGGAAACCATATGGATTGTGCTAGCATGGCACGCCAAACTCTCATTAAAATGAGGGTTTTAAAGATATCTCTAAATCATTTAAAGATATCTTGAAATAACTTCCTGCTCATTTAAAGATATCTTTAAATCGTTTGAAGATATCTTCAAATAACTTCCTGTTCATTTAAAGATATCTCTAAATCATTTGAAGATATCTTCAAATAACTTGCTGTTCATTTAGAGATATCTCAAAATCATTTAGAGATATCTCTAAATAACTTCCTGTTCATTTGAAGATATCTTTAAATGGACAGGAAGTCCATTGAAAACATAAAGCATTTTCGCAGGAAGTCATTTCGAGATATCTTGAAATAGCTTCCTGTTCATTTAAAGATATCTTCAAATGATTTAGAGATATCTCTAATCTTACCTCATTAATATCCTTTGTGTATGGTTTTATGTTATTTTCTTTGTTAATTTCTAACTAACTATTCCAGCAAAAATAGCATCCATGTTGTGTGTGAGTGTGTGTGTGTGTGTGTGTGTGTGTGTGTGTTTGTGCGTGTGTGTGTGTGTGTGTGTGTGTGTGTGAGTGTGTGTGTGAGTGTGTGTGTAGTCTTGGTGTGTAAAGCTTTCTGAACCAGCACACATGTTATTCCTAGTTTTGGCAGGAGGATCTTCATATCAGCCAAAAGGCACTTGATTCTTGTCTTGCATGAGGAATCTTGAGCCTTCCCATTGAGCTGGAACTGGTACACCAGCAGATGCCAGTCCAGGTCCAGGTTGATTGCTTATATATTCATAAAGGGCTCTGTTTAGAGGCAACCTGTCTCAGCCATTATGGTTTAGGGTCTCTCTCAATAACCAGCATCTGCTGAAGTATCCCATGATGGAAGGCTTTGTCTCTCAGCAGCTGATTACATTATTGTTATGTGATGATGTTAATTGTGGCCCAGGGCCTATAGACATGGACTAGGAGCCAGAAGTTTCTGATTTAGAATTCCAGCTATGCTGCTGAGTTATGTGTCAATTTACTTCCTTTATTACAGTCTTATCCAACTTTACAAACAGAACCTATGGAGGAGCTGTTTTGTGGTAGATCCATTCTGAACATACATGAATATTAATGACCCCCTCCCCCACACACATATTATTTCCAATATAACAGCATAATGTCAGAAAAACTGCATGCAGATCATAATTTCCACCAGCAAAAAAATCACAATATCAAAGTCATTGAAATGAAAGTTCCTGCTTTGGGTAACAGTGTGGGGTTAACCTAAAGATGGGTAACATGTGATCCCTTCCTTCTAATCTCATCAGAAAGCAACCTGTTATCCCATAGCTGCTCTGCTGCATGCAAACTGCAAAACTGATGGGACTGGAATACAAAGTACTGGCCTTCTCTTACACAGACAAACAGCTAAACAAATAATGTTGTCGCCATGGTAGGGTTGTAATACAAGTCTGAAATGCTTTGATATCTGGGTCGAAGGTGCTCTATATGATATAAGTAAGATATTAAACTATTACTCTTTAGCGATAATTCGGAAGTTTGTTATTTTACGTTTTCTTTTCTTTTCTCTTTGTATTTTTCCCCTCTCTCTCCCGTCTACTGCAGCTGTCCTTTTGTTCTTTTTTTTCTTTTGTTCTTTTTTTTCTTACTTGCTCTTTATCCAACCCCCTCTCTATTTTCACTTTAAAAGCTTCAGGACGGAATGTTATATGGAACTGTATTTTATATAAAAAGCGCCCCTCTGACACCAATTTCACAGAACCTGAACAGTGGAGCCTATAAAACGGGCCCCGTCTGAACGATAGACTGGCCTTATTTCTGTGCAATTTAAAATAAGAAAGGGTCACCCGTCATGTGCACCTCAAATAGGGTTACTTGTCAGATGCTGATTGCAAGATTACTGCTAAACATTTGTTTTAGGCTTTATTTTAAAATATTGCTTTTATGACCCGTTTTATACTTATTTGGCAATGATATATCCCTATATCAATCACATAGTGATACAGGTAGCTAGCTAGCTAAATTACTAGATAGATAGATAGATAGATAGATAGATAGATAGATAGATAGATAGATAGATAGATAGATAGATAGATGGATTAATCCCTCTGTTTATATTACAAGGAAGGCTTATCTTGATACCTACCTCTTCTTCAGTCATCATCCATCTTAAACCCCAACATAAAATTGTTTTAAAAAAAAGTTAACTTATTGCAATGTAAACGCTCTTTTAAGAAGAATAATGCAATTTAAATGTCACACACTCTCAAGCTGCTAACAAACTGAGTGAGGGAAAATTGTGCTCTTTTGCAGTGCTTCCTGTTATCTGCAGCAATTCCCCATTAGACTAAATCAGTCATTTCCCCAAGGTAATACCACCTATTCAGGGTCTCAGATTGTTGTGACCTTCCACTGTATCTGACCTTTCTCTGTATTAATACACACGTGGATACATAGACACATACATACAATGCCCATAGACTTTATTAGGACCTGTCTACCCAATTTGATTTGATAGTCATCTTGGTAGGCTGTTTAAAGCATACAAGTCATGGTAAAAGAAAGTGAAAGTTGTCTGTGAGAAAGACAGCCGCAGATTGCAAATAGTTAGTAATGGGCAAAGGGAAAAGACAGTTAGAGAGGCTTGTCTAGCCTGACCACCGTCAAACGGTAGCTTAAATTACATAAACATTAAAAAGCAGGACAGCCCATACCCATCTCTAACTTTACCCATGCAAAGAACTTTGCAACAGTTGGCTAGTACAGTCGTAGACCATTGTGAATACTGCTCATTTCAGATGCCAAGAGTTAGGTATGCTGCAGTGGTGTAACAAGTGGAAAGTCTGGGCTATTGACTAAAGTGAAGTGGTCCAATGAGTTGCAATTCACCCTAGTTTGCATGGATGGGAGAGTTCAAATATATAGAAGACTGCAACAATTAACTCAAATATAACTCAAAATTGTACTCAAGATACTACACCAGTCCAATGTGCCACAATTACATTATTATAGGTTAAGTGGCCATTCCCCTAGTCATTTAGGAACCAAGACTTTTTATTTTTTTAAAACATATTCTCTTCACTTTGCTAAAAAAAACATCAGTCGTAATTCCCTATGAAAGAAATACAGAATAGTGTTAGATAATGTAGCTTTTAATCTTACAGATAGGGCTAGGGAGCTTCCCGCTTATCAGTTGCACCAATTGAAAGCTTCCAGGCACTAATAAAAAGGAGAACATATCTTCACTCTAAGGGATATAAGAGTTTCTTTTCCTTTTATGAATACCCATCTCTGTCAGAATAGAGCCCAGAGGACAAGCTTTACCAGTCAATACAGGTAATACCCATACTTCATCTTTTTAAGAGAACCAAGTAATCTTCAATAACTGAAGCGATGTTCAAGCAAAAATTAGATATACAGCTGCTAAAAAAAAATATTTTGGGACATGGTTTTAACTTTATGCATTTTAAAAGCATTTATCTATGTACCATTTACTACATTTGTGAATTATGAATACTGTACTTCAGCTATATTTTAAAAAGGAAAATGATTAAATTAACTAAAAATAAACAAGTCTTTGTGGATAGAACCATATTAAAAAAATATGTTTGGCTGCAATCCCTCATTTCTTCTATAAAATATATATATTAAAAAAATCCTTAGATTGAGCCAGGCAAGTGCATGAACACAGCTGTCCTTCAGTGTATGCCATTAAGCAAGTTTCATGTGCCTTTCACACATCGTCAGCTTGATTTAATTTGAAAGGTTTGCAGGGTCTAACATAAAAGTTTAGATCTGTTTTTGCATGTCCAAAGTGGTCAATGATGGCTATAGCTTTATTCAGAAATGATTTATCTTGCTCCAGTATGCAGTTCCCAACAAAGAGTTACTCTGAGGCAGGATTCGTGGGTCATTTCTGTCATGAGGTAGATCAGCCCGTCGAGAGATCGAGGCACGCATCCAAGCAGCTCTACAGGGAGCTCCAGAGAAGCTCAGACCAGCCAGGGAATGCACGATTCAAATTCTAAAGTATTCTGCAAATGGATCAGTAAATAGCCTCAAAGTAACTGTTCATAATTTGGTATGCCCATACTGGGCACACCCCAGTACCATATCCACAGAATTATCCACATTAGAGGATGAAAATGTCCAGCATCAGAAGAAGAGTTATTTATTGTGAAAGGCTTTTCAAATGTCAAGCATTTCAACTAAATGGAAACCAAACCTATACTTTTACATTCATACATAGGGCACTGTACTTTACATTAAATGTTGGCTTATTTAAATTGCTATGCTTTTATCTGTAATGAGTCTCTATGACCAGTTTCACCCCTCCACTCACATTTGTACAGTTGAACTGTTACCATTCGGTTAAGTGTGTTTGAAATTCCAGGCTATTTTCAGTATTTTACAGGTACAGTCTATATACGTGGGAGTATTAAAGAATTACGGTGTTCTCACATTTTCATGTCAGCCTAAGTATCAATAACTACATACAGTAAATATAATTTCTTTCACCACTCGGATTGCAAATGTAATGCATTTAGCCCTATCCACGTTATTTCATTCAGCACCGACTACAGATTCATTTGTCTTTGAGCCTCAGTCATCTGCTTCTTAACACCAGATTCTCATTATCTTTTAGTTCATCCTTGTTTTTCAATGAGATCATTATACAAAAAGAGCTATTTTATTTTCATGCTGATAGAATTTGCTCACCAGTGTAATGTTGTTCATGTGTGACAGTTCAGGGGAAAGGCTACCTGTTCTAGAACTTTTCCCAAAGCTATTCTGGGTGTCCGACCTGTGAAGAGGTTATTTTCTTGGACCTCTATACCAAAGTAAGAAAGTAACATCCATATCCCTAGCAAGGGATAAAAACAACACATTACAGGTGTCAGTAACCTATCCCCTGTGGCATCACTCATGGGGTCCACCGATTAAGCAACTCTGTGATTAAAGGACTAGGTTTAAGATGAAGATTTCCTAGCCTGTTCCCATGACATACTCTGACATTTTAGGAAGCACCTGGACACTAAGCACTAATAGGTACAAATGTGTACAAATATGAATTCTAGCATAGCAGGATACACCCTCTAGACTTGAACAACCCTCTAATTCATCTTAATTATTATGTGGCTTTGGTATTCCCTTACTCTTATCATAACAATAACAAAGTATTGATCAGTATTTTGTTCACACAAAATACGTTCCAAGACAATCTAGTTGTAGTACTGTATATTTAATCGTAGATATTCCCTCAAATCCAAATCTCTCTGCAAACACTGACATCTTCATAGATGCCTCTCTTACAAAACTACTGGTACTTGCAGAATTGAGAAATGTGTAGTTTTAGATGACTTTAAAGAGACAGTATCACGGTTATGTAAGTTATATCAATATCTGAGAGATGTATTGGACATTGCTGTGCTCTTTCTTTCCTATCATCCCGGATGACTTGAAATAACTTTCAGTACAGGTTTCCAATTCCGATCCATCCTGAAGCTTTGTTGCATTGTTTACATTCTTGCAATAAAAGGCCTGGAATCGTATCTCGGGCTTCTGGTGACATGAATACCCGACGTTCGGTTTCGTCATTTATCTACCCACCAGAAGCTGTCAATACAATTACAGGCTTATTATGCACACTTTGGTGTAGTTTATTGCTTATATTATTATTATTATTATCATTATTATTATTATTATTATTATTATTATTATTATTATTGTTACATTTCGTGCCATAGGATTACATTTAAATGATGGCTCTGTTTATTTTTACAATCCAATTGGTCTGATGACCCAAATACAGCTGTAAAGAATAAACAATGATAATGAGAAGCAATACAGCAGCATGTATTGCTTTACTGTAATCCACTGGTTTGGTCCTGAAATAATAAACAGTCCCGTTTCCTAACACGTAACACAAAGCACAAACACTCGTTAACCCCTTGGTTAAAGAGTGCAAAAGATCCTCCAATCCGCGGCTGCTACATCGTTTCCCTTCCGGGTCGATAATTTAGTGTACCAGAGCTCCGCCTCCTTCCTAGATGACCAACTTCCGCCTAACCCTGGGAATGAATTGTCTGGCCATCCAGTCCAGGACACTCTGTTCCCTTTACACAGTGCCCTCACAGGTCAGGAGGGAGATTTATCACCAAGAATCATTTTGTCTCTGTCACACCCCTATAACAACTTTTAAAGTACCAGTACTGTATTGTAACAATTTGTTTTAATGCAAACACTACATAATATGGTAAAACAAATCTTTAGTTATCTCTAATATAGTTGTTGGTTGTTTTGTGTTTCTCATTTTTTTAAAGCTGCTATAAGGATACCCATGCCTTAAGAAGATTGAATCCAATAGTTAGTTAATAATATTTGTTAATTTCTTTGCTTAACAACACACATTTCCAGTAATTGCATGTAATATGTAGTTATTATTTTAAGTAATTCTTGTATTTAGTGTTGTATGTTTCTGCCAAAGTTATTTCATTTGGTTGTATTAATTTATTTCTTGACTGCTTGACTTTCTTTATTTAGTCATGATCCTACATATTGTATATTTGAATTCAAATGGAATACCTTCACCCATGAAATACTCACCTTGGTATTTTCTGCCTTTTAGATGTTAAATGTAACATTTATCACTGTCAGTATTCTTGCTGCTTTTCTACTACATGAAAGGCCATTCTAGACCTACTACTAATGGATTTTCCTTTTTTACAGTTTTATATAAATGTAGAATCACTGTCGCCTTCATTGCTCAAGACCTAATACAGAATCCATGATACCATACAACCCCTAGAAAAATAATTCAGTAAGTTTTTAGATCCAAAGGAAAGTAGGAGGGTAAGATTATAGGTCTTTGAAAGACCATGCTGAACAGTAAGATATTAAACATTATAAAACAGAGTGTTAGAATGCTGCATGCTGAATGGTCCATTAGTGTTCTAAGCCATTACAATATCCAGCACAATGTCACGATTAGGAACTACTTAAGAACAAAGGCAAATCACTGCACCTGTGCTAACCATGTATCAGTGCGTCACACCCATAAAATACCTGCTGTCATGGAAGATACTGAACACACCACTTTTGAACTGTTTGCACCCATAACAATTGATAAACGGTTACAAAACGAAGCTGCATCAATTCATAAAAGCAACTCTCCCACTGAAGAAAAGACCCATCACGCTGAGGTACATACATGTAACATTGACGTGCTAAAAAAACCTGAAATGAAATTAATACCACAAAACAAAGTGGTCTGTTAAATGATTCAATGACTGGCTTTCTGAAAAAATATACAATTTGACTTTAATTACAAAAGAACAGTTAAATAATATCCTTAGATATTTCTATGGCACAGTCAGAAATTGTAAAGGCGAGCAACACAGAATAAGTCGATATGTTGGGCTCCATGATGGATTAAACAGACATATACATGACCCTGCTAAGTTTATCCTGGAATTTAATGAGTGACACTGAACTTCAAATTATGTGTTTGTGGGTACAATTAAAAAACTGAGACGAGTAGGCCGGGATAAAGCATAACATCACCTCACAATAATGGAAAGAAACATTCAAATTATTATGATGCCCTAACCCCTGACATAGCTACTGGTCATGTTAGTAAAGTTTGGTTTGACATCCAGTTACATTACAGAGGAAAGGAAGGAAACACAACTAAAAGCTGACTCTTTTATTATAAAAACAGATGAAAACAGAGCTAAGCATGCCACCATGGCCTTTAATGAAAGTACAAAAACATCCCTACAAACGGAACAAAGAATCTCTCCGCGGATTCATGTTTGAAGAGCCTGGAAACTGCTTGTGGCCAGTAACTTCACTGGAGTACTAAAGACAGAATCCACCTGTCTTTGATCTTTATCCCAACAAAGCAACACAAAGCACCTTAAACTCTTGCGCAGTTTGGTATATACTGGAGCCAATGTGAGTGAATTACCTAGCAACAATGTTCCCTAGAATATACAGGAAGGCAGGCACCTCACAGATATACACTAATCATAGCATCGCTGTACTACCTTAATACAGAAACTGTCCAACGCTGGATTGCAAGCGAGAGAAGTATGTCTATCAGATGTCACAGATCCAAGACCTCCCTGCAGAGTTACTGGGCACCCTTGCTAGACAATAGAAAGCGCTGGAGCAACATCTTGTCAGGAGAACACTCCACGGCATCGCCAAAAAAACAAACAAGATTAGATAAAAGCAAAACCTCTTCTTGCACTTTAATGCCTCCTTCTGTAGCAATTGACAGTTACTTTAATAATGTGCAATTAGTGGCAACATTCAAATGAATGTCTATACAGCCAAATGAACTGTACCACATCTAAGCAAGGTTTTTATTATAGTTATTTCAAGTCAGAAAAATGAATATTATCTTTAGTTCATAGGGACTATTTTCGGTTGTGTAAGGTTATACTTCAAAATGTTAATAAAGCTTTAGAAACTATAGAGTTGCACCTAACAACGCACCAAGAAGTGACAATATCCAGCACAACCCATGCCCTCTCGTGCCTTATTGCTTAATTCTGTAGGATCTTCCAAGCACTCATGCATGCAGTGGATTTTTTGCCTTTTTTGGGTATGAAACTAATCGTGTTACATCTCATTAGATCCATTTAAAAGACGGCCATGACAATCAACTGCACACATGAAAGCTTAAATCACAAATGATGGCTGACTCATTATTTGTCACAGCATTTTGTACACAATGCTTTACTTCCATGAAGCCAAACAGACAACACATGGACTGGAAAAAAATGAACTAAAGAAACTATTCTAGTGTATGGCAAAGTACAAATTATTATTATTATTATTTATTTCTTAGCAGACGCCCTTATTCAGGGCGACTTACAATTGTTACAAGATATCACATTATTTTTACATACAATTACCCATTTATACAGTTGGGTTTTTACTGGAGCAATCTAGGTAAAGTACCTTGCTCAAGGGTACAGCAGCAGTGTCCCCCATCTGGGATTGAACCCACGACCCTCCGGTCAAGAGTCCAGAGCCCTAACCATATAATTCTGTGCACTTAATACCTTCCTATCTCTTAAGGACCACTGTTTGTTGGGGAACACCAATTAGTCCTAGCAGATGAGGAACCAATAAGGGTGTAACAAAGATAAAAAATGGGAGTTTCTTCATCCTTTATAATTTGATATTATTTCAATCTCACATTTTGTCTATATTTTCACCAGATTATTACTAAAATGATTAATATAATGAATACATTACAAAGTGCTTATCAAAGATTTCATGACTACATATTCTAAATCATGTCTGTGCATGTCCTTCAAAGATTTTTTTTAAAAATCTGTCCATGGATGTACTACAAAAATCAGCAAGAACGTTCAGAAACATTTCTCAGAAATCAAAGAAAGAAAACTCTTTGGAGATCTGGGGGAACATGTGTAGATACAAGCAAGGTGCCAGAAGCACTAGAGAAAGAAGGGAAATCCACCTCATCCATCTCAACAGGTATAGTGCCCTTTCTCATTAATAGTATGACTCCTGTGCAAAGTCAATAGTATTAACCCTAACCTTAACTCATCTACATTATCGTTCCATGTGAAGATGTGCGGCTACTTATTGGCACAAGAGCCTGTGATTTTTTCATCCTGACACATTTCATTATGAAGCAACAGAGAGAAGTAGTATGAGCTGTCCCCCTGGGACTAGGTTTAGGTAGGATTGTATTGAAGATGTGCTGCTCGTGGAAAAGGATTATTAAATAGGATTTACTATCACAAAATGAAACAAATCGAGACAAATATGCATTATGGTAAAGATCTGAAACAACCAAAAACATAAAGAAGCATGTTCAGCAATTTATTGAACTGTGTCATATGGATTTCATACATACATAATATACTTGATTGAAAAACATGAAATTATTAACAAATAATTGAATTCTGTTGTGAAGAATCCTAGAAATACCTGCTTTTTGCACTCTCAAATAAATACTTTACAATTAAACTGATTATGTGATAGCTTTTCTATAATTCTGCTTATTTTTTTCTCTCCCTTAGATCAGATCTCATATATTGCTTGTTTTATTATCTCCCCTTCAGTATATGAAAAACAACTTCTTCGTATGCTGCCAAGAGCATTAGATATCTCATCGCAAGTTTTTATTGCAAAGCATGTGAAGTTAGAGCCACTGCCAATTGCTGCAAAGATAATCTCGGTCAGAGGGGTATACATTCAGTAACAAACAGTATAAGCATACTTGGAGACATTCTTAAATAGCTGAGGGGCTGGATTTATGGACAAATGTGTTGTGCTTATTGAAAGATGTTTATAAATCTGCAGTTGGTAGGCTTAGACACAGAAGTTGGGAGTAGCAGGAGCAACATTGATGAGTACATATAAGCACGGGAAGCACTCACTATTTAGTTAATATAAGTCTGGAATGTATTTAGTTGTATTATTTATTTAGTTTTTTGTTAAAAAGTAGGATGCCAGAGACTTTTTTTCAAACAGTGCAGTTGCTGAGGAAGGATATTATTTTATATTGAAATGATTTATATTTCTTTCTAGAATTACAGTTGTGTAACTTTTATTGAGAATGTTTTGAAACATTGTATTCATGCAAATAGATCTGACCAGTCTATTTTCTGGGACGCTCAAGATGTACTGAAAATAAGGTTTTCTTGGGTAAATAAATGCATTTAAAAAAATCTAATTGATAATTTTAAATGTGGTAATTTCAAACAAACTCCTTGCCAGTGTGAATATATTAGATTTGCAGAGTGTAATTCTGATCTGTTTGTAATCTTAGGTACTTATGATTTCTGTTTAAGTGCTCAGATTAAAAACCTTTCTGATCGGATCACTTATTCAAAGATGAAACAGTTCAGGCTTCAAATTTAAAAGCATATTTAGCCTTCTGAGCTAAAGTCAAATGCCAATCCAGTGCAGAACAAGTGTGATGAAGAAGAATATTCTTTAGAAAGATAGTATACAAATGTCTTTCTTCTGAAATGTCAGAATTTTATGGGAGTTTGGTCTTTTAAGGCATCACATTATGACCAGTAAAGGTATTTAACTAATTAGTTTATTTCTTTAAAAATGTATTTTGTTTGTTAGTATTAGCAGGGCAGCAGTGTGGAGTAGTGGTTAGGGCGCTGGACTCTTGACCGGAGGGTCGTGGGTTCAATCTCAGGTGAGGGACACTGCTGCTGTACCCTTGAGCAAGGTACTTTACCTAGATTGCTCTAGTAAAACCCCAACTGTATAAATGGGTAATTGTATGTAAAAATAATGTGTAAAAAATAATGTAATTGTATGTAAAAAAATATCTTGTATCTTGTGATATCTTGTAACAATTGTAAGTTGCCCTGGATAAGGACGTCTGCTAGATCGCTTTGAGTTGCAATGTTTACACATGCATTATCATTATCAGCGATATATGTGCCTAAATTAACCAAAAATTAATAATAAATAAAGAATCAAGACTACATGGAAAGCTGTCTTTGAGCTTGACTCAAGGCTAAAAACTGAATTTACTGCAGAGCACTGTAAGCTACATGTCAAAAATATTTGAATAAATATGTACTACATAATATGAACTATGTGATAGACACCCTGCACAAACAAACAACTTATATTTCTACACAAATATGTAGTAAAGGTTAATGGTCTTTTTTGCACTTCACCTACTATGTATTGTAGGTGTATAATATTTGATTCTTATAAAACGGAATGTTCAGATGCTGCACGATGATTGGCTGCTGAGGGGTTTGAAACCATGCATAAATATAGTTTAATGCATGGCGGAACTTTTGTCTAATTACAGTTTGATTAATAAATTATCAATACACGTATTAAACTCGCAATGGAGAGCCTGAGTATTGTGCCTTATTACTTGTTTTTCTCAATCATTTTTGCTAAAAGCAGTGTATATATTTACAGTCGCTAAGTTTTTAGTCGTGTTTTAATGTTATTTTAGCCGTTTTGGCTAGTTATCCCCCCTCGCGGCCTAGCACTTTGCAAAGCCTGTAACTAAATTTTGCCCCTACTCCGGGTCTAGCACGTTCTCGGCTGCGTGTACTCTCGTTTTAACTAGCTTCAGGCATTTGAGGTAAGTAGCTGGACAGGGCTACAATTAATTATTTTGATCCCGGCTGGGGTAAAATAGTATTCTATTATTGTATTTATTGTTGGAAATGTTGAAACCCTCCAGTTTAACCGTGTCTGATGGACTATTTTTTTCTCCAAAGCAGAAGAATATACGATAAAATTGTTCCTTTTTTAAAAAAAATATAAAAATTTATTTTTCTATGTATTATTGTGGCTGTGCCTCCAACCCAACCACAGCCGTATGTTAATGCAACACAACATATGTTATCCCTTATGTTATCTTGCACAAGGACAGGAATAAGGATATGAATTCAAGCCAGGTTGTTCTGACCAGCAACAAATGTTATCTGATGGCTGACCAGTTTTTAAGCCAACAGATTGTAGCAGTCTTATAGCAAGTGCCTAATAGACCCTACTGCACATCAGAAAACCCACTTCTGGAACAGCACAAATTGGAATCATTCTGTCAATCTTAGCTTGGAAAGGCCAAAAGGACAATGTATGCAGAATGGGGATGTAAAGATTTTGCAGCAATGTACCATCAATGCTTTGCTGCCCCTGATAGAAGGACGTATTTTTTTTCAGTTCTTTAGTACTGTCATTTTTGTATCAGATCATTTGAAACTTTTAGGCTGTGAAAAACTATACAATTTGCATTTTTGGAAAATGTTATTTTTATACTGTAAATGTTTAATATCCATTTGTGTGTGTTTTGTATAATTATATATTGCTAGATTTGTGTGTGTGTGTGTTTTCTGTTTTGTTTTTTTTTGCTTAGTTGTTTTAATTTTAAGTCGTTCTAACATATTTCCTTTTTCAACCCCTGCTTCTGAAAAGACGCCCTTACATTTCAATTTTTAAGGTGAGGTGGTTTTAGAAATCACCTCTATGGGGTTGCAGCTGTCATTTGTGTCTCCTCTGCAACTGTGAGCAAGTAAATAGATATACAAAATAACAGTTGCACACCCCCTTCAAACCCCCTTATACAGAATTTCTTTTGGGACACTTTTCATAATTAAGGTTCAGTGGTTAAAAATATTTTTAACTGAAATCATTTCAAGACATAGTAAATAAATAGGTAGAAAGTAAAAATTAGGAAAACATAGATGATTACCCCTTTAAATGATAATTGTATCAGCTACGCATTGGCAAACTTAGTTGGATGCATCAGTTTTCTGTATAATTGAATGCCAGGTGTCATATCAACCCAAGAGATTAAACATATTTGAATGAACAATTAGGAAGAAATGTGCTTAATAGATTTAACTAAGTTAATTTTAAATGATTAGCTGTAAATCAACAACGACTGCTTGTGGTACTCAATCAAAGAAGGACAGGTCCAGCTTGTCTTATCACCCTGTCTTCCACAGAGACCACTGGCTCACCAGCGTTGATGGAAGACATTTGAATACCCTGCAGCCTACAATAACTTAGTGACAAGGGATGTTATTGCAGTTAATAGTATGAATTCCCTGTTCTCCTGTGTGGATGTGTTAAGCACTACATTCTAACACCCTGTGTATCTACAATGGATCAAATGAAAGACCAGCTTGAATAGCCAGACAGTACAGGGTTGTAGACCAAGCAGTTTGTAGTATGTGTCCTTTATCGTATATTGCAAAGCAAAAAAGAAACCTCAAACTTTATCCTTTAACAGCAATAATTTATGAGGACTAGCACAATGTTCTGTTAAATTCCTTGCGAGATTTCTTCTGTCACATCATCTGGTTATTTTGTTCAAATGCATAATGTTTTGTATGCTGTTAGATCTTTCTGTTTGAAACCTTGTGTTTAAGCTAATGTTAAGTCGCTACTCTTTACTGATGGTCACATCCCAGTCCATTCTGGTTGAAAAGAGCAGTTCATCTTTATGTTTCCTTTGTTTCTTACTGTTTTAACAAAGAGCAAACTACATTGTGTGTGGAATGTGAAATCTTTAAAGAAACACTCATCTCCTCCTGACAAGTGGAGCTAAGTTTAGAGCTTTAGTGCGTCAGTTGTGTTGTAAAGCAGGTCATGATGGGTCAGGGGTTAGAATTAATTATACAACTGTTTCATACATGTGAAATTGCACATTTGACACCCAGTCAACCTAGGATACGGCAAGTACTTTGAACAAGACCCAAACACCTAAAATATTTAGAAGCTAAAAACTTAAAAGAAATAGAGAGAGGAATACAGTATCATTCGAACATACTGTATATAGGATGGTTAGTACTGTTTTATAATTGGGTTTAAGCTTAGAGAAGATACGGTTGTGTCCAGGGCAGTAGAGGTCATTGTTGGACACTGCTCATGAAAATAACCGTGGCTGAGGATAATGTACAGGTAATAAGATACTTGTTAGAGTTGTGTGAAGCAATAAAGAGTATGAGCAGAAATTAGGAAACCGCAGCACAAAGGCTAAATGGGATAGACAAATTAAGATTGAAGCATGTATTGGGTGACATCCCAGTGATCTGTAGATTGTGATGAGATGAGGCCTAGTTTTGCACAGGTGGGTGCAGCTCTTTTTTTAATAAGTAATTCATGACAAATACCAGCCTTGATCTATTTCACAACCTTCCCATTAAAGTTCTAGGTAGGCAAGTGCTTTACATCTTCTCAAAGAGAACGATACTCACAAAAACTGTTCAAATATTTAAAGAAAAATGGGTTATGAAGGCCAGTTTTCAACACACACTTTCATCAGGCAGACATTGCTTAAACTCAAGGATATTTCTTTCTGTTTCTTATTAGATAGTTTACCAGTTCCATTGTTTAAACTGCAGGATATTTCTTTCTATTTCTTGTCGGACAAGTTGCCAACTGCATTTGAGCTTATTGAGTGTCCAGATTAAGGTTGAGTGTATTGGAGTAATGTTTTTTTTTCTCTTTGTCATTAACATCTTTGTATTTTATATAAAATAGTATTGCTCCAAAATATTACATTAGTATTGCTCCTTGTCCTGTGGACAAAATAAAAACAATACAAAATATCTGATATCATCGGACTGCATTCTGCATTTTGCAAATTGCTATTATTTGAAAGACAGGGGGTATCTGCAGAGGATACAGTTTCGTACTCCACTTTGCATATGAATAGAAACAGCAGACAAAATGGTACTGAATGATGAAAAGCTGTCATGTTTTGGTATATACAGTATTTGAAGTGGTAACAATAACATACAGCTGTACATTCACATTTCTTAATCCATTTTTTTATATTTTTGTTTGTTAAAATGTAAAAGACGTGACACAGTTAACACCTTAATGTACTTAATATTAAACATCAATTCCTAAAACTTATGGAAATATTGTAAGTCATAAAGCTTTGTTATTCTTAGCTTTGCAAGTTAATACTACTTAACCTCAAGCATCTTTTTTTTTTAATTAGATACAATATATTAAAGATATCATTAAAACTGGCTTGTTACAATAATGCAGTGTTCCTAAAATTCTTTGACCACGGTACAGATTTGTAAAATAGTACAAAAGTAGAGCTTGAGAGCACTAATTGCAGATTCTATGGCTTTAGTTCTTTCACTATTACATCAGAATTGCAGTCTTCCAGATTATGTCAGTTGGTATTACGGACACAAAGCTCTCTTCTTCCGTCAACATTTTTGCCCACATGCACAGCTTTGAGTACAACTGCAGTAATGTACAATGTTCCAATATTTTTCACAATATATAGAATGCTAAAAGTGTATGATCAAAAGCTTTCTTGTGCTTTCCTTTTCACGGTCTCCCACAAGCCCAACTACATATTTCTGGTTAGGTTTATAAATGGCTAAAATAGGGGGAGCAATCTCATTGGCAATAAAGGTAAAACTTTTACATGGTCCACTTGACAACCAATTCCCTTTGGGAGGGGTGGAATAGGTTGGGGGTGCTTTGTATAGGCACAGTACTGCACAGTACCTGGGTGTTCATATATGGTCCAAAATCTGTACGCCTAGGCTGTTTAATGGAGCTTGGCTTTGCCTTGCGAGGACCATATTTGAACACCCTGTTGTGTGTTATTGCTGTCATATACTGTACTGTGGAAGAGCCGCTTTACCAACCTTGTCAGAGACCTCACACAAACCTCTTCTCACAAGCAATCACACATTACTGTTTTATTTTTCAAAATGAGTTCTTATGAATAAAATACAGTTTGATGTTTATTAAATTGTTCTAGGCTGTAGTTGACTTCTTTAACAATTGTCTGGAATATTTGATTGAATAAGGTCCAATGTAGTTGTATAATCCTAAAATGTATGGATAAACTGTGCAGTCTTCATTTATTGTATTATCCCTCAAAATAAATAAAGACCTGTGTTACTCAGTGCTGTTGCTTGTTGTAATACCTAAACGTTTTCATCAACTTTCACATGAAACAAAAATACAAGGGAAGTTCGACTTGGGAGATATACTGGAACTGAAAAGGAATGTTAAAACATGTATGTGATGTTTTGATTGACAGCTGTACCCAACGTTCCTCTCCTCAGTGGATCAATAAGGAATTTAGAAACTTTAATGAAAATCTTTATGCTCCTAATAGCAGTAAAGACCTACACTCTTTTCAATGATTGTCTGCTGATTTGGAACTGTCCCAAAAGCAATAGATGCCTATCAAGCAGCAGTGTAATCACTAGGTGAAAACCACGAGGTCACACACAACTTGACTTCTGGACTGGCTCCAGGATCCTGGGGTTATCTAATTGACATCTGAATGATCTTTGCATTTTGCAAAGCAGTTTTTCTAAAAAAAAATATTATTTTTCTTTATTCTCTATTTTACATATGTGAAACAATTATACAGTTAGATCACTATAAAAAGTGCCCGATAAAGATTGACCCATCGAATTAAAAAGAAAAACAGGTGCTCAATGTGATTTTTTGGGAGTAATGTTCTTTTTTTTACTTACCCTCGTTTATATATAGGTGCATGTGCAAGCTTAAATTATGCATTGCTTCGGTACTTAGAGTATAAAAATAATCACTTGACAGCCTGGTACATGTAATTTGATTGATTCATAGACAGCCATTCATCTTTTGCCATACTGTAGTACTCTTAAGTGCTTTTTTTCCAATTTTATGGAAAATGTATTCATTCTCTCTGGTCTAAAGAGCTTCCTTACCCACTCTGTAAATGTAAAACCATGTTCACTGAAAACGGACAAGGGTTTGCTTTTTCTTTGTAGGGACATTCTTCCAATCATTAGCAAAAATCAAGAATCATGCTATTTGTATTGATTTCAGAACTAACAGAGTACTGTAAGTGTTTCAGAAGGACATTTTTGCTCTCAGTCAGAGTGGAGTGGTTATGTCCCACTGGTAGACTGGAATTGTCTCAAAGCATGGACAACTGCATCTCTTTCAAGGTTTAGTTTCAAGTATCATCACGCAATCCAGTATAAAAAACAATGTTGGCATGGGGACACTCTCTCAAAAGTAAGAGTGTCACACAGTATTGCTTAGCCCAGTGGCTTTCAAGTGTTTGTTTAACAAAAAATGTGCAGCAATGATGGACATAGACTGTAAATCTGTTGTATGTGCATTTGAAAACTGGATGTTTGAAACAAAAATGTAATTCCTTGGACCAAAAAACTGGGACTGGCCATGGTAGAGAACCACTGGCTTTTGTCTCAATATCCTCATCCATAAGACCCATACTTTACTTGACGATCCCATGTCTGCTAATGTAGTTTATTGATTAACTTTGTATTAAATTAAAAATACCATTCCGTTCATCCACACCTATTAACATTTGATATAAAAAATGTAATCTTTTGATTTAAAAACATTGATTTATATTGTGGTTGATTTCAATCTATACCCCCAGTTGTCTAAAAGAAAGTTGAGAATACTCAACACTGAGATCAAATCTGTCACAGTGGTGACGATTTGTGAAGTCATACTGACACCTTGCCTCAAAATGAACTGTTCCTTAAGCGTCCTCGCTAACTAATTCCTGATCTATAGTTCTCTGTTATTTTATGGAACAATAAAAAGAGATGAAATTGAAATCCCTATTCCACAAGTTGAAGAGATTTGAGGAGAATGGCAGATGCCAAATTTCATGCTCAGTTACTTAGTATTCTCTTTTAGTTAGTCAACAGCAATTTTGCCAGAGGCAGAGTCCAGACATTCATGCCAGCCATGCCATTGAACAGCTCACAATTTGGAGGTGTGCAATACTCAGTGTAACAACTGTTTTAAAAAAAGATTCAAGCTGAAGTGTCTCAATTGTATTTTTTTCAATAAAACTTTAAAAGGAACCAAAAAAGGCAAAAGGCAATATTTCAATAATTTAAACAGTGTCCAGTATTAATAATGTTGTCCTAAAAGTCATATACGTTCTCCATTACAAACATTGTTATTGTAGTCAGTGAAGTTACTAGGTGGATCAATATCCCATGGGGGGGGGGCGAGCACTTATGTGGCGCTATCAATGCAACTGCATCTGCTTCTGTTTACATCATGGAAATTGTGTTCATCCCTCAGATTACTTCCTTGCAATGGGTGGAGCATTTCAATATTCATTCAAAATCTCTGTTTGCGACCTATCGGCAGATTTGTGTTAAATTAAATCACTATCAACTTTTACCAATACGTTTTGGGTCTGTGGATAATAAGTGTGAATGCTGAAAATGACTGGCAGCTTTGGGTAACATTTAACCAGATATGTACACTATAGTGGCCATAACATTGATAAAGTGATTTAATAAAAAAACAAACTTACTGTACTACTCCATCTGTTCTGATTTAAATTAGGTGCTGTTCCCAAAGAATAGTCAGGGCTGGGCTTAAACAGTGCGAAAATGAAGTGACAAGAGATGGGTCACCAACAAAGCTATTGCCCAGCTGTTGAGTCTTGCTTGCCTAGGACAGATACTGCCCATCTATTGCACTGACATCCAGTGGCTTAGCCTCCCCAAGTAGCTTATGGTTTTCATGCCTGTCTCCTGGTGGAATCAGCTGCAGTGCCGATCAATGGTGTTGCGGTGCCCTTCCAGCTCAGTACTGCTGAAGCTGTCTTACCTAAGGTCTGCTGAGGATTTTAGATAATCCCTGTTTGAGATGGCACATTTAAAACAATATTATCAACTGTTAGACGGAAGTGCTTACATTCTCATCATAACAGCAAAGTAGATTGGTTTTAGGAAATCGGTTTATCATTTCACTGTCTTTGTGCAGGCTTGTGGAGTTGAACTGACAACTTGTAGTAATAATACACTTATTCCATGGCAGGTGTACTGTCTCTGTCTATTTTTGTTTTCTTTTTCAGTGGATATATTGTAACTGCCAAAGAATACATAAATACGTGTTTGATTCACATTTGTGGTGTTGTTGTCACAGTTTTGTTCAGGTATTTATGAATGTTCACCTTTTACAATGCATTACCCATACTGTAGCATAGAAATTGATAGGACATAGGCCACACCACGTATTAAAATAATAAATAATACTGAAGATACTGAGCTCAGTGTGCTTTAGTTCAAGCAGAGTGCACCACAATCTTAGGGCAAGGGTTATGTGTTGATGCTCAATGACAGTAACTGTGAGGAGGCAAGTTCACACCACAAAGCCCTTCAGTGTAGTTATACCTGTTTTCAGTGGCTCCCAGACCTTGACTCTCTCCAGAGTATGTCCTTTTTTTCTCAGTTTACATTGTTGCGAACATATTGCTTAGCATTTAAACATGAAATGCATTTGAAACATCTTGCAGTTTTCCCCAATATTTTTCTTTTCCCCTTTCACCACTGTACATCTGTTTCTGATATTAAATTAAGATTTTAAGATGTAATATTAGAGCTCCAATGGGTATTCCCAGTTCCCTAGTTTGTAGCAGCAAAACAAGCACAGGTTGTGAATGCCAGCCGTGTGCTCAAATGACAGCTGTTTGCAAAGCTCAGCAAGCAATTTCTCATTGGATACCATCTGCCCAAGACTAGGACTTCAGTCTGTCATAGCTACATACATTTTTCTTTCTACTGTTTTTATACAGTGTACAGTATTCTGTGGATGTTTTAAAAAGAATATTTCTGAAGTTCAAACAGAGTGGTACAACCCATATCTCTTTCATATAGACTGATATGTTCTGATTTGACCTTCATGAGTTCACCATCATTCTCGTATCTCCCTCCCTATCACATTCGCAAACACTGGTGACCTTTTTTCATAGCCCCTGTCAGGTGATGATTACAAGATACAATCCAGCACACACATGTTAGCAAATTGTATTTATGACTGCCCTGCCAGATTGTCATATCTTAATCCATTGGAAGTGCCTATTAGAATTATGTGCAACCATAACCTACAGCAATGCAGACTTTGGAAAATGAATGGTCTTGATGCCTTAAAAGGTCTTGGTTTGCAGGTAGCTGTCAATTTTAAAAATGGTAGCGTTGTCTTTTGTTCAGCACAGAAAGGTTGTTTGGGATAACATTGGCTATACCGATCTTGAGAATGGAGTCTTATTAAATCATTGTAAAATAAAGAGTGCTTTTAGAGTCACCTGAGAGCCTCTGGTGCATTGAAAACAAAAGAGAAAATCTAGAGGTATGGTTGCACTTCTTTACCTCATCAAGGAAAGCTTCCCAATGATGTTTTCCATTTTCTATCTATTCCCCTACCAAGCCTGGTATAGAGCATTGGCCATAAGTAGCGTAAGTGGAAAGATCTTTTCTTTACCCAAATGGATCAATAGCTATTCCAGATATACCACTGGACAAGATTGACAGTACTGTTTAGCAATTATTTTCTTCAAGAATAATTGTTTTCACTTGCTTAAAACATTTAAATGTGATTACTAAGCAAGTCACAACCAAGCACAGGAAAAAAAATGTCATAAAATAAAAAAACAGAAAGAAAGAGTTCATGTGTTTTCCATGCATAAAGACGGTCTGGTTTATGCATGTCAACCAAACTGGTTGGCATACTGAGTATTTTATAGCACAAAACCTATTATGTCCGTTTCACAATGGGGAGTGGGTAAATCTCTATAGAACAAATGCCATGGTCCTGGTCACCGTAAACAACACATCACTACACATGTTAGTTAGCAATTTATTATTCAGCAAAAAAGTGCCTATTAGAATAAGTGTTACCCATATTTATTATGTATAGTATGAATTACATATGCAATAAACATTACTATTTACTTAAAAGATTTGTCTGAGCAATTAAAATACAAGGCTTGGTTTCTGTGCATAATCTACTTCAGAAATGTAAATGTTATAGAACAGATGACCAGAAATTATGTTGTGACACATATGTAATAATGAGCGTGTTTAAAAGACGAAGGGCTTGATTAATGAAGCCTAATGGCTCCGTGTGCCCTGAAGTGATATCCACTGAGGTATCATTCGACATCATGCTCTGTATTAAAACACAGGTAATGTAGTCAGACACTGTCAGTCAGCATTAACAAAGAGGATATTGAAAATCTGGGCCAGGCTTACTTACAGCAATAACATTAAGATTTATAACCTCTTATTTATTTTTGTTCTGTATGTCCTGCGGTGCTCATCCCGTGCTGCTGCAGTGGTTCTTCGACTGTATAATTCCTCCTGTGAACAGTGAAGGGAACTATTTTTTCTTAACAAACAAACCAAACATTAAAAAAGTCACAATACAGTTTAGTTTTTAATCTATTTAAGACAGGGAAAACATTTAAGACCGTTGTGTTACGTCTGCTTTCTCGAAAAGAAATGTTACAGTTTTATTGTTTATTGCAAAACCTTTTTTTTATTTGGCACATTTCTTCCTTTTTGTTTTTTTTTTAAAAACACAAGAACGAATGCAAGATATTTTCTTATACCCTTATTTTATTTTACTGAACTGTTGCTGTAGGTAGGTTATTTAAACATAAACCAATGTAAAGCTTGCTGATGCACATTTATTTATTCAATTGACTGCATGCATGTAGAATTATTTTACCTGGACAATGCCCCCCATGCACTGCTGCTGTTTTCCCTTTTTTTCATGAGAAGCACGTGGCTAGGGTACATGGCGAAGCCTATTTACCCACGGAACCAGGGATCTTTGTTAATCTCTAAGCATGTATTATGAAATTCTAATCTTTTCTTGCCTTTCTAATGTACAACAGGTCGTCTATGACAGAACAGATCCATACTCAAGTTCATGCTGGTAATTTCATTACATTTCCTCTTGTTTTCCAGTTATGGAGTTTTGAAAAATAGTTTGAAATATAAAAGGTACTGATTTATTTTGAGTGGCATAAATAAGCATTTAATTAACATGCATGTGGCAGGGCAGCAGCCCTGCCCCTGTGTGTGTGTGTGTGTGTGTGTGTTTTGCTTGCTTACTGAATGCGTGCAACAGCGCTTCACTCCAGCTTCTGTCTCTGAGTCTCTAGGGGGTGCTATCCCAAGCTGTTACTGGCAGGAAGAGAGACTCGGAGACAGAAGCTGCAGTGAAGCGCTGTTGCGCGCATTTGTTAAACAAATAAAACAAACTAAACATGGTAACAAATAAACAGGCACAAGGGCCAAAACAAAAAGAGTTAAACAAAACACAGAAGTGTACACAAAAACTGCTGCAGGCTGGGCATTCACCTTCACAGAACAGACACCAAAACACAGTACAAAAACCACAGGTCCAAACTCACTAAAAACTCCCTTCTCTCAAACACCAACCTCCAAACGAAGCATTTCTCTCTGCTTTTGTATATGTGGCCACTCTCCAATTAGCACCAATTATCTAATTGGGGAATGGCCACATCTGTGATTGCTGGCAGGGACATATTTAACCCCATCCCTGCCAACCTTACATTCACACACACACACACACACACACACAGGGGCAGGGCTGCAATTAACCATTTGCTGAAGTTTAGTTCCATTTTAATAAACAGTCAATAGATATGTCATGCTTGTTTGTATCTATCATTAGACTGCTGTTTGAGCTCATATTTTTTTTATATGTATGTTAAGTATGTTTTTTGAGACTTGGTAGTTTCCTGCTCCATTAAAAAAAAGACTAAGACAAAGACGGCTATGTAGCGTTACCGATATTATTCTATAAGCTATCCACACTACCTACATGCACATTTAACCCATGTGATTTCCATTCACTATCACGTTTTCAATCAGGTTACATTGTGATGATTGCGTGAATAGGGTATTAGTCGCTTTCCATGCCAGTCTTTGTATGTCTTTTTTTTTTTTTTTTTACTGGAGCGGGAAACTTGACAATACACACAAATGGCCCGTGAAATACCACAGTTGTGGAGGAAACTTACCTGTGAAACGTTGTTTTCTGCTCTCATGCCTCTCAACCTTACTTCAAATTAATAGTACCTCATTAATCCAAACTTTTCTTTACAAATGTACAAACAGATAACCTCTGTCGGTGTCTGGAAATAGAAGAAAATACAAAAGCAAGACAAAGTGGTCAGCATTACTTAGAAGTGCTAATTCACTGGATATCATTTAATACACTGAGCACAAATCACAGCATTTCTGCTGCCCATTTGTCTTTGAAATTACACCAGTAAAAATAACTTTCCACTGACAGTGGCTGACTGCACTGCTAAGCTTCTGTTATAATCTACCAAAATACAGATGTTGTCAATATGAAAGTAACGTGCCAATATCCATTCATATGAATATTAACTCACATTCCCTTGGCGAAAGAGCAAGTTTATTTTTTTCTGATGAGGATTTATATGGGTAATGTTATGTCTGGTTGGTAGTAATTATATTTCTAATGCTGTCCAGAAGTCCAGATCAAAATGATTTCATTTTATTACCTTAGCGTTGTCCCTTAGATCCCCATAAACACAAATGAAAGTGACTCACCGTCTAGCAGGCTAATTAGCTATGTGCATTCATTGTTTTATTATCCTCCAAAGTGGAGCTAGGCAGCCAAATTAATCCATTCAAAAGCTAGGTTGTTTTCTTTACCTGAATGGAAAAATTCAAAGAGCATGTTGCCAATTATACTTTAACATTGTTTTAAAGATGCTGCAGACGCATAGAAAAATACAACAAACATAAAATAAATACAGTATTGAAATATTGTGTGATTTCACTAAGTGTATTTAATTGTTAACCTTAAAGAGTAAGTAGTGGGGTTCCGAAAAATATAGCATTATACATCCCCATGTGTTGCTACAACTATTTAAATAACATACCTGTAATTTTTATTTGCATTGTTATCATCCTGACAACTTTCAAAACTTTTTTCAAAATGGTCAAAAGCGCACTAGGGTTTGAGATCTGTCCTCTAAATCACTGCATGAAGAGCGATTAAAAAAAAAAAACATAACAAGTGCTCTGGCTTTTCTATTCAGTACCACATCATGGATCGTTATTGCTGTGTTACCTGTCTGACAATCTGGGCAGTAACCCTTACACTATCAGTGTACTAGAGCTGACATTTTGAAAGAGCTTTGAAACAGACTTTAAAGTTACAGTGTAAAAAGTTGTCAGGATGTTAGCAATGAAAAGAAAAATACAGGTATATATTAAACTTGCTGTTTAATGGATGCTAAAGGTGAGAAGTATCATTTTTAGCCTTTTGTAAAAGAGGCCACACAGGCTATTTCATTTTACCCCAAACTTGGGTAGAGTCAAATGACTCAACTTCAGCATACATTTGACTTGAATTTTTTTAACTCAACAACTGAACTTAAATGAAGTAACTTATTTTTAACTCAGTATTTTATAATTAAAATTATAATTTAACTGATTTCTTTAATTGGCAAAAAGCAAACAGAGTATTGTATTTCACATTAAAAACAAGAAGTGGGCTGTTACACAGGATAGGTTTTGAGTGTTGCACTTATATACTACCCTTAAATATCACTAGGTAAAGGTAATATAGCACACAAGTGTACGTGGAAAACCAATATGGTAAGAGTTTGTTGTAGATTTCCATGACATCAATAAATGTCTTCAGTCAGCAGCAGAACTTTGTGTATTCATGTCATCTACTGAGAAATGGTGCCAAGCCCCCAAATATGTTCTAAATATCTGCCAACTGCCAGACTCACTGCAGATGTCATTTATAGCTACAAGCCTCTCCACTTCATCACTCTGATTATACTGCAAACTAAAACACTGCCTATGATCTATGAATCATAACTGTACATCTTTTAAATTCTAATATCCAATAGCTTTTGAACAATACTTATTCAGTTTGGTGCATTTTAATAAAATACGTTTTAAGAGCTGTCTGATAATTTATCAAGTATACTTTCTAAATGCCATCCAATAATAAAGCCCTGATGAAAGTAGTTTGATGCCCGTGCATGACCTTTTTCTACACCGAAATGTAAATACAGCCTGTAGGAGGAAAAGCAGTTTGATGCAATTGAAAGCAGAGGAACGGCTCTGAAGGCATTCGTTTTACTCTCAGAGTCAGTGGTCAAGATAATGTGTTGAGTTATTCAAGATCAGGGTCGGCTACCTATGGATCGTGAGCTGTACCTGGCTCTTCAAGTAACCAAATATGGCTCTCGAGTCTCTTAGACATTCACAAATACACAAATAATAATAATAATAATAATAAAATAAAAAATGAATTAAGCGTGCTACAGTATCCACCACCATACAGGGTTATTTCGGGCAGCTGTTTGCGTTTGTCATTCCCATTGATTGCAATAACAAAGGCATCGTTTATACTGTGTTAAGCATGGCGTATATTTCGGGCAAACTCAGCTGTTTGGATCTCGTTATGTGCCATTCACATATATTTAAATAACAAACACACTGCTTATACTGTAATAATCACTCTTACTAATCCACCAATCAGCTGTTTTCACCTCATTACCTTGCCATTCACATAGATTTCAATACAAAAGGCAACACTTTACTGTAGTAAAAGCTTGAAAGATCGATCAATCAGCTGTTTGCACCTCATTACTGAGCGATTACCCTGTACTGAACCTTGGCTTTCTACACAGTGTTTGAAAAACAGCACTGACTGCAACAGCAAACACAAATCTTCATAGCATTACAGTGGTTACCATACTTCTTTTCTGATAACATGGGATGTACCCAACAGAATGTTCAAGAACACCCTGCTATCCAATTAGCTGATATATACTCAACAGAATGTTCAAGAACACCCTGCTATCCAAGTAGATGATATATACTCAACAGAATGTTCAAGAACACTCTGCTATCCAAGTAGATGATATATACTCAACAGAATGTTCAAGAACACCCTGCTATCCAAGTAGATGATATATACTCAACAGAATGTTCAAGAACACACTGCTATCCAAGTAGATGATATATACTCAACAGAATGTTCAAGAACACTCTGCTATCCAAGTAGATGATATATACTCAACAGAATGTTCAAGAACACTCTGCTATCCAAGTAGATGATATATACTCAACAGAATGTTCAAGAACACTCTGCTATCCAAGTAGATGATATATACTCAACAGAATGTTCAAGAACACTCTGCTATCCAAGTAGATGATATATACTCAACAGAATATTCAAGAACACTCTGCTATCCAAGTAGATGATATATACTCAACAGAATGTTCAAGAACACTCTGCTATCCAAGTAGATGATATATACTCAACAGAATGTTCAAGAACACTCTGCTATCTAAGTAGATGATATATACTCAATAGAATGTTCAAGAACACTCTGCTATCCAAGTAGATGATATATACTCAACAGAATGTTCAAGAACACTCTGCTATCCAAGTAGATGATATATACTCAACAGAATGTTCAAGAACACTCTGCTATCCAAGTAAATGATATATACTCAACAGAATGTTCAAGAACACTCTGCTATCTAAGTAGATGATATATACTCAACAGAATGTTCAAGAACACTCTGCTATCCAAGTAGATGATATATACTCAACAGAATATTCCAAGAACATCTCCTGACCCCGAGCAAATGAAATCAATTTCAATTGTCAGTGGAATTTTACCCAATATACCCATACATTTTCACATACATTCCCCCTTTTGCTGTTCCTTATATAGAAGTTACAAGCTACAGCAGTTAATACACCCCCCACATTTCCTGCACACTTGTTCCATCATCTTATTGCAAGTGTTTTCGTATGTGTGTGCAAGGCCATTCTTATCTATATTACCATGCTGTGCCTGCATGTCTGGATCAGGGTCAACACCAAGAACATTTAGATACATCAGCTAACCACAATTTGTGTCTGTATTCATCTACTTGTATTCATAGAATTAATACAGTAAGTATTATTTCCAATAAAATATATCATTATAGCCGTGGTTTACTGGCTCAATTGAATAAAGGTACTCAAAATTTGTTTGGTTAGTCGCATTCTTCCCAGATATGATTTTAATCTATCATGCAGGCACATACTGTAATTACAGTTAAGCCTCCTGACAACAGAACCCCTTCATGGTAGTTATATATATATATATATATATATATATATATATATATATATATATATATATATATATATATATATATATATATATATCATATATATACCTACATATAGTATGGAATGTTTCAGAACCTTGAAGTAGCCCCCCAGCCTTGCCCTGAAGCCTGTCTTCAAACTGGCACGTAGACACTTGAACTTTACTGGTGAGTGAAAAAGCTACCAGGTCACTTGTGACCTACACTGTTCATCAGACATGTCGAGACCGGCAGACTGACTCACTTTGAGGTGTTACTAATGTTTTGAGATTCATGCATGGTAGAGGATCCTCGCAACAATCTAGATCGTTGCAGCTTGTGGCGTTTACATCTGACCTGCTAATATCATTCAAGACTTGTTTTCTGGACTTTTGCAGACACAGCACGTTGTTCAAGTTTATGATTCATCCCCATGAAACTTGTGTGAAAGCACTGGACTTGACGGTGATTCCGGCATCTCAATCGGAGATTTAGAGCAGGAAGTTGCCAACTTCAAGGAGTCAGACATTTGGGTTAAAAAGTTTCACACTCTAAAATCAAATCTGGAAAGCCTTGCTCCACAATGCGCAGAACTAGCAAAACTACAAAAACGGACTGATTTGAATTGGAGCACGAAGATAACCTCATTGTGCAAACTTGAAATGAACTTCCACTTACATACAGCACAATGTAGACTGGCAGTTTTGCTTTCTTAACAATGTTTGGCTCCACCTATAAGTGTGAACAGGCATTCTCCCACTTGAATCACATCAAAAACAATGCGCTCAAGATTAACAGAATAAACCCTGAATGCTTGCATGAAGGTAAACTTGACAAGCTATGAACCCGACTTCAAAGAAATTAGCAAAATGATGCAGCAGCAGAAGTCACATTAAAGAAGCACACTGAAAGTACAATAACCAATTTCAATTATTATTATTTTGTTGTACATTTAAAGTACATACATTGTGTGTCTTTTTGCAGACCACTTGCTCTAAATTTCCAGTCATTTTGGCTGTCTTGCACAAAAAGGTTGCCAACACCTGTTCTAGATGTATTGATTGGTCCCAATCCAATCTCCATGACAGAAAACACAAGAATGACCATGTTAATAAACTGGATATCTTAATCCTTGGAGTATAATTATTAGTGCAAGTTTAGGGCTTATTATTTCTGTGGCAGTATATTAGTAGACGTGAACACTCACCACTAATGGCTGTAATGACCTTGAATAATGGCTGGAATGATTCATTTGCATTTAAACATTGGTCTCAAATGTAAAAGATGAGAGTTATTAATATATATTTAACCCATGTTAATGCATGTACAGGGCTAATGAAAAGCATCAAGCAATTGTTGATAATGGTAAGTCATAGAGGATAATGACTTTTAGCAGGGGAGCATGAAAGCAGGATTACTACGTAAGCGTATACAGGGTTATTAATTGGAGCCTATGGCTGTAAGAAACTCCAGGTAATGGATGCCCACCCCCCACTTCTGTTGAGATTTCCCTACTTAAGAGTAAGTAGCTGGGTTCTAAACAATATAGTGTTCCACGTCCCCACGTGTTGCTACAACTGTTTAAGTAATGTACCATTTTAAAAGAGCTTTGAAACAGACTTTAAAATTCTAAGTGTAAAAAAGTGTCAGGATGTTAACAATGAAAATACAAATTACAGGTACGTTATCATAGAGTTGAAGGGGCAGGTTTTCTGTGTTAAGCACTTTGAGAAGCTAAAACGTTAAAATGACTGCTAAAAAAATAGCCGATTATTTTCAAAGCAAAAATAGCGACAATGAATGCAGGGTTTTCAAAATAAGCCGGCAATCGGTGCAATCCACCGCCTAATACTATATTTGCGCAGGCTACTTTATTAAAAATATTAAGATTATTTTCGGGTATTATCATTGTCCATTTTTTGTTGTTGTATTAATGTACTGTAAGGTGATATATAATACATAATAGCTATACATAGGCCAACCCCCGGCCCCAAAAAACACACGCCTATTCCTTTTCTTGTGACTATCGTAAAAATATGTACCCAGGTGCTTGTGGGAGATATTGGGGGTTCATGTAGTCAGATTTCCACTGACCTTTCAAAAATGAAAAATATATACTGTTGTAAGCAAAACTATTGACAGGACTGCTGGTGTGCCTAACAGTAGCGGAAAGTAGACCCATTGAGAAAACAGCATTGCACCAGCTGAGGCTTGCAGGTAATGTGTTAAGATTCATCAAAAACCTAGCAAAAGACCAAAAGCAATATTTCTGCTTCGTTATCAGAGAAGATACAAATAATATTAAAGCTTCCTGTGCCAATGACCACATTTCATGCAAATCTTTATACGATTGCAGGAAAAAGGCTGCTTATGCTTATCATTAGTAGAGCGAGTGAAGACCTTGTGTCTGGTGTGGTAATCGTGTAAAGTTTTCAAACTTTTATAAAGTTCTGTAGTCTAAAGACTATAGTCAACATATATTTTATAGATTTATATGTGTGGCATATTCTTCATTTTCATAATGTTTACAAATTCCTATATATTTATTTAGTTTCTATCAATGTATTTAGTTTTCTGTGTCCTTGTATAAATATCTAAAGATGATTTATAAAACCAATCCTCGCCCAGGACAACTGGAAGCTGCTAGAGACTGGAAAATGCTGGCAGATGTTGGTCAACGGCTTATTTTTCCACCTGAGATTGCCACCACAAACCTGTCGACCCAGATATTGTCTTGTGGTCTGAGATCAGCACGCCTTGTTCACCTGGTAGAGTTAACAGTGCCATGGGAGGATGCTGTCAGATGAGGCATATGAGAGGAAGAAACTGCGGTATGCTCAACTAGCCACTGAAGCGGAACAGCGAGGACTGGAGAGTCTGGGTTTACCCAGTAGAAGTGGGATGTCGACGGATTTGTGAGCACACATCTACAACCCGGTTTCTCAGAGACTGTGCAGATTCAATGGCCAAGAGTTGCGTCGCACAGTGAAGAACTTATCTGAAGCAGCAGAGAGGAGCAGCAACTGGCTGTGGTTGAGACGGAAAGATTCTGGCTGGGGATCTCAAGCACAATAGAAAGAAAGAAAGGCTGATGTACAGGTAAGTAAGCTGGGCTGAGTCGAGTGGGGACCGAGGGGGTGATTGCTGGGACGCCAGAATCACCGTCGAGCCCTCTTGACGTGTCGTGGGCTAGTCGACGAAACACCGAGGATGGAAGGTGCCCACTTGAAGACTCAGAGATTAGTACCCTACTGAGCTCAGTGCAGACGGTTGTCATGCTGATGCGCTGGGTGACCGCACTACGGTTGATCCCAAAGTTAGCATCACAGCCGTTGTGTGTAGCTGATGCTAGGGAGGCAAAATAAGCTGATCCCTGGAGCCAGCATTACATTTCAGCCATCTACACCAGACAGTAGGCATATTCTTCAGTCATCATAATGGAAGGAAGCGCAAATGGATGGAGACACTATATGGATCACATTTAGTTTACTGTGAATGCTACGTCTTAGTTGGTGCTTATCTTGGCGAGAGCCAAGTTCAAATCAACATGAAGTTTTAACTTCTACTCTCATGTAATGGAAATCAGGATTTGATGAGAGTACACTTGCTTGTTCTCATTTACTAATGCTAGGCATGTGAAAGCATTCCATCGTGGAGCAGGAGCTGCTACTTAGTTATTCTGTATATAACCAGGCTCCGCTTCTGAATTATAAAGTCATTTGAAGAATTTAATACTGCTGTTAATTTTCTGATAATAAGATTCCAGCTTGCTACTAATGAACAATAAAAAAGTTGGCATGACGTAGAAATAAGGACATTTATTTTTATAAACGTTTTCCATTGGGTGTTTAGTTCTCTCTCATTGGCTTGATGGTATTCAAAACCCACTGTATTATTGGACTTGAATATAATGGACTCCAGCCTGGTGGTACAAATGTTATTCCACCTTGTTTGGTGTCAGTTCTTCTGTGTAAATATGATAAGGAATGGGTTAGTTTAACAGATAAAGAATGAGAATTGTATAGTGGCCTATGCGAGTGTAATATTTTAACTATAATTCAAACAGTATTGGGAGGAAGCACGTTTCACAATGCAATTGTGAGTGTGAAATTGGATTGCATGCAGATTTGCTGCAGTTTAATGGTTTTCTGGGGAAGTCTTTCAGGATATCTGTTTGCTGGATTTCACAAAATCTCCAAATCCACTTCCTTTCTCTCTTTTATTGCATCAATACAATAATCAAATTGCAAAGAGGCACAGAGATTAAATATGGGTTTAAGAATCATTATTAAACCAATTGAATTCAAACAGAACTACTGCAGGATAAAATAAGAAGCTTGCATTCTTGGCCCTGATATTTTTTCCTCATCATTGCTGAGATACCTGGCTGAGGAAAAGCTTGCCTGGCTGGAGGATGGGAAGGTTCCCAAGGTGGTTGGAAGAAGGAGGCTGCATGAAACAACAGCACAGGTGAGTATGGTGCAGGTTGAGAAGCTATAGTCCGATACTGTAATTGGAGGAGCTTGTTGAAGATGGTGCTTTCCCTGAATCTCTTAAAACCACAGCCATGCTTGATTAATTCATTGATTCATTACATCTATCATCTTGAAAAGAAGACACAAAAAAATGACAATTTAAAGAAAGCATTAGTAAGGCATTCAAATCTGCTGCTGGCCCTGGGACAGGCATCAGCCCTCTCAAAGCCAAGTTGCAATGCTTTTGTTTCAGCTGTGTGGCTCTGGAGAATGAGATCTAAAAACAAAAAGATACCAAGACCATAGTTAGTTTCATTGTTTTATTAGAAACATACTTGGAATAGCAGATTAAGAGCCAGTGTAGCAGCTGGATTGATAACCAAATAAAGTTGTAATCAGCACATTCAGAATGCGTGCAGCAATTGAATGAAAGTATTGGACTCTTGCTGTCTCCCTAGGGCATCCAGTCTATCCGCCCCCATTTGGATGAATATCACTGTGTTCAGATGAGGAGGGAGGGTGAAACGCAGTGCTGTGTATTTGATGGTGGTGGAGGAGGGTGTTGAAAACTAAATGATGGGTAGCTGAGGGGTATTTATAGAACAAATTAGGATGCAATTAACACGATTGTTAAAAAATAACACAATGAACACAGTTATTGTTATATTCCACTAACCATATTGTCGTTCTCAGTTAGCTGAGCATATAGATCTATTGAAAAAGACCAACCTGGAATATTCTGCATCCCCAAAAATGGAAATGGCAGGGGGGAGTGTAGATTAATTACTCACCCCAGAGTCTGACTTGGGATTGGTTTTGTTTGATCAGGTATTAACATTATAAAATATCAAATATTTCTCCCCAGCTCACTTGCAGATTATTATATAAGAGAAAGTTGTTGCTAAATGAGGGACTGCACAAGCATAAAATAGTACTTTGCTCTACATTGCCCCCTGCTGGAAAAATTGAGTAGTCAGAAGTGCTACTACTACTTATGAACAGCAAATGCTTTTAGTTATATAGAATTCAAACTCTACAGATCAATGTGCTAACTATACAGACACATATTTCCAAGTCACAATATAGCAAAACATGCTTCTTAGATATGCAATTCAGTCATAAACTTGTACATTTTGTATTTGTTTTATAACAACTGAGAACAGGCCTGTCAATCAGTCTTAATCCGTTAAGTGCCACAAGCTGTATTTATGCAAATTGATACATTGCACTTAAACCTTTGCGGTTAGCAAAATTAGATTAAGTTATCATAACAATATAGTTAAATAGAAAATTAAAACAATAGGTAGATGCAGTTAAAAATGCCTAAAATAAGTTATTTGTATTTAGTCAGCCTGTGCATTTTTAAGCCTTTCATTCCAACCTTAGTGCCATATGTTAATATATGCTGTCAGAATCACGTTGGAAACTCAGGGGACTCCTAGGTCTGAGGTAGTTTATAAATATATGTAAAAAAAAAACAATGTCCTGTTCTCATGTATAGTTCTTCAGCTCAATAATTCAGAACTGAAAGGGTTAAATGAGGAGGGGGAGGGGGAATAATGCAAAGTAGCATGGCTTTTCTAGAAAACGTAGTGAAAGGAAAGCTTGGTTTTGATTTTATTTTTATATCCCTCTGATCAGCTATGCACCATAGGATACCTTGACACAAACTGATACAGCAGTCACATTCCACAGGTCAAGGGCATTTAACATGGTAACTAAAAATGTCTGCACCAAAAAGGTACATTTAGGTTATAACCACTATAAACTTAGCACACGCTATAATCCGATAGTCATACTGTAGTTGGGAAGATAGAGTAGTGTGGGGAGTTGTGGGCTGCTGTTGTTTGATTTACCTTCCTGTGTCTATCCTCAGGTTGCCAGTAAAACATGTAGATAAGCACGACAGCCTTCCACTGTAAAGTGTTATTGGTGTTCACACACTTTGTATGTATAGAATTGTGTATTAAATGATGTATCCATGAATTAAGTGTTTTCATAACGTGCTGTATTTACAAAGAATTAGCAAGCCTGCGCATTTTCACTGGCACACTGTTTTATTGCTTATGACAGAAAACAAAATGCTGTTTGCCTCCAAATCCTGTTAAAAGAGAGAGAAAGAAAGGAAAAGAGGGACGTCACACCTTTTCCTTGGAGCAAAGATAATAGTATGGATTAGCAAGCAACCATAATGATCTGAAATCTGAAATGAAGCATCTAAAAGCCCTGTTCCGCCACTTCCGGTATATAGAATATGTATATGCAGTTCCAGACTCATAAATCTAGTGGTTTGCTGGTCACATTCTGTCCTGCTATCTGGATCCTACTTCTATCCCTTCAGCATTGCACATTATTTATTCGGTTTGTTTAGTTTGCGCTCGTGGCTGTCGCAGCACTCACAGGGCAGACCTATCGAACCAGAGTCTAATAGATGTAATACATCAATACATTTGAGCTGAACAGCTTTAATTAGGCCTTCCCGGTCATTTCATCAATTCATTCCAGTACCACTGGGATTTGGATAATACCATGCCTCCTGTAGCGCATGTGAATTACAGCACTGCAGCAGGTTCTGACAGTCACATCACAAGGTTAGACAGTGAAATGCTAATTCATAGTTAAATGCCTATTATTAAGCAGTACTGCCAACTGAATATTAACCTGAAGATGATGTCAACGAAGCTGTTAAAATATACTTGCAAGCAGAATAATTAGTCTCATCTGCTGGCGATACCCTTTTTTATTATCTATTCTGCCAGCCACAAACATATTCGCATTTGTTATTTATTTAAGGGTGAGATTTATTTGTGGCACAGAATATAAAGTAAAATGTTCTTAATACCTCCGTTTATTAACAAGTGTTTTTATTTTCAATCTGTTGCTGTTTTTTTGGGGGCAGCAGTGTAGAGTAGTGGTTAGGACTCTGGACTCTTGACCGGAGGGTTGTGGGTTCAATGCCAGGTGGGGGACACTGCTGCTGTACCCTTGAGCAAGGTACTTTACCTAGATTGCTCCAATAAAAACCCAACTGTATAAATGGGTAATTGTATGTAAAAATAATCTTGTAACAATTGTAAGTCACCCTGTCTGCTAAGAAATAATAATAATAATAATAATAATAATAATAATAATAAATTAAAATACAAGTAAGAGGTTCAAACACTCAAGATATAATGTAATGTATAATATGACATCTTGTTGCCTTTACCATGAAACCTTAATTGGTGCTATCATAACACTTATTGGGACAAATTTGGATAAAACAGAAAAATTTGCAACACAATACCCAGACTCCAAACTACTTGTGTTACATCACGCAATCTCCTCTGAAGCAGTGGTGTAGTCGAGTGTTTACCTACTTTTAATATAGCATTTACCCACTTAGCGTTTACCCACTTATATATACGGAATTTCTACTGTCCTGTGATACGCAAATCCTGGGTTAAAGACAAGATATTTTAACAGTGAACGTCTGTGTTGTGTTGCTGTGCATGAGACTGACAGCTGAGAGCTCTCAGTCAGAACTGTGGCACGAGCAGGGGGCGTGGTGACTGGACTGCATGTTCTTTGTGTGTGAGTGTTCTGTGATTGGTTGTTTATGTTCTGTTCATGTTTGTTGTTAGGCACACTGGACCTGCAGGGCGGTGCTGGTAGCTTTCATCCTAGCCTGCAAAAAGAAGGCTCATAGAACTGTTTACGTGAAGTGCAGTGTCTGGGTCTGTGACTGTTCACATGAAGTGCACCTGCAAGGGAAAATAACTGTATGGGGGGGCTCTGGTGGGCTGAGAGTCAATAACAATCTGTTCATGTTTATCTGTTCAATCTATCTGTTGAACTCCAAACAGGGGCGTTTACCCACTTTTGTATTTACCACTACACCACTGCTCTGCAGTTGTGATTTGGTTAATGCTGGCCAATCCTTGAAAAGTAGAATACTAGGGCTAGCACATTAGAAGCTACTTTATAGCTATTGGAAGTCATTTATTCCTTAGTTTTTTAATTTTGTATATGCCCTTATTGGTAACATTTTATATTAAGGTGCTGCATATTCATGTTTTATAAATATATAATAGATGCTTAATAACTATGTTATATAGTGTTAATAGAGCAGTGTAGATTGTTTACAGGTGTTTATAACATTGATGAATCACTCCAGCTAGGGATCTGCTGATTCATAGTGTATGCCACGAGAAACCGTTAGGTGTGCATTGTTATTATTATTATTATTATTATTATTATTATTATTATTATTATTATTATT
This sequence comes from Acipenser oxyrinchus oxyrinchus, assembly GCA_030684275.1. Classification (NCBI taxonomy): domain Eukaryota; kingdom Metazoa; phylum Chordata; class Actinopteri; order Acipenseriformes; family Acipenseridae; genus Acipenser; species Acipenser oxyrinchus. Next base: position 4,331,040 of record CM060255.1, on the reverse strand, counting down.
ATTATTATTTGACATTAATACATATGGTTATGAGTGATCTGTTTCAGGATAATTTGATGCTGGCTTATTTGTAGTGTATTCCAGACTTTGAAAATATTGTTTGCATTCCACAGTTAGTAATAGGGCTGAGGCTGTTTAATGTAAAACAATTATCTTCAATACAAAGTTGCTTGAAAAAGAAACAGCTGCACCTAGAAGTTTTAAAGTGATTGCTAGATGTACAGCTACTTTAGCACGTATTTACAATAACTCTATTAAACTAGATAACACCGGAATGCACTTTTTATAAAACCTTAATAATTGAATTGCAAAATGTATAGGAAAGTAACAGAAAGTGATTCATTTTGTTATTGCTTAACTTTCCCTCTCAATGTAGTGAAATATTGGTGCATCTGGTACTGAATCAATTTACACATCAACAGATTAAGCCACAAAATGCAGTCATACAAAATAAATTGCCTACTGTCATAGTCATTGAACCATTACTGTTGAGCATGAAAGTTCATTCACACAAGCCTTGTACATTTGAAATGTACTTTTAATCCTTAAAGAAAATGGTACCTGGGACCTAGGGGCCGTTGTCCAGCCAACATACAGTGCTCACCCTTTATAATGCTATACTGGGGAGCCATAGTTACAAGACCATGCTATTTGTGTTCCGCCTTATAACGAGTATAAAAGGGCTACTGTAATGGCATTGTGGAGCAAATGGGAGCCACGACCCTACCGTGTTATAACCGATTCCGCACTATAACGGGGCGTGTTTATATTACAGTAGATATTGCCCTCCTCTTTTTGTGTAATACATCCTTAATTCCCCATTATATTTTATTGCTGTCTTCTTTAGGGCTGTGCATTTGGTTAAAAGCTGTGTGTGTGGGGTATGGCACCTCCAGTAAGTCTGGCTGCATGCAGTATAAAGCTTGTAAAATGTATCCTATGTGCACTTAATAAACAGGTCCATATGGTGTCATGTATTGTTAATACACAGAGGAATAGCTGATTGATGTAATGTCTCCACAAGTATTATTGCCAAGTAAAAGGTGTACGTACAGCTGTGAGTCAAATCCTTTTTATGAGCTTAGCTCTAGTTTTAGTCACATTGACACTGACTGGCTAGTGATGGGAAACCAAATAAAATCTTCCCCTAACAGCCATGCTGAGCATGTCTAGACTTTTACTTGGTAACGCCACTGGAACAATGATATGAAACTGAAAGGCTTCACTGGTTACAATGAGCTTCAGTAAATCAGTAAATACCCACACTGCTTTTATGGTTCTGAGATAAAACAGTTAGATACTGCAAGTCAAGACAGACTTTTTGTCTAATGCCTTCAGCAGTCGAAGGGGAGATGCAATAAAGGGGAGATGCAATAAAAAAAACGACCAGTGTTATTATATTTCCCTGTTCAACATGGAGCTCTGCAACTTAATAGATGCAACTAAATATTACAATAATTTGAAAAAAATACTACTGCAGTATGTGACTCAACAGACTCATGACCTCTGGTGCTACAAGTATGTAATTAAAATGTAATCAGTTCTGGGTTGTAACATTGCTAGCTTACAAATGTAGTTGGCACAGGGGGAGACATGGAATACATTCCACATGTTCTTCCAGGTCTTCCCACTGATGCATGGACCAGCACTGACAGGTAGTTGCTGTGGGAGAATTCACCGTCTTCTTGCTTCTACCATCAGGTGTTACTATTGGTGAGCATTGTGAAGACCTGAGGGGGTTCAACCCTATATTGTACAGTAATGGGGCAGCTCACTCAGTACCAAATACCGCTGGAGCATTAATGGCTCTGAATTACCTTTAAATAATTATGGTGTTAACATTTTCTTCTTTGTTTTAGACTAACATCATGCAACACTGTATTAAAAACATAACTAGAGCAGTTAGAATTGTCTCCACAATTAACTATTTTGCAACAACTACAGTACTGTAAATAGAAGCTTATTATTAACTCAAGCCAGCCTCAAATTAATGTACTGTATGTAAAATGGAATCTGGTTGACTAATTGTATGTTCTCTCTTTTGTTCTGGAAAAACATTGCAATGAAGTAAACTCTGAGCCGTTGCTGGAATGGGGCTGTATTCTAAGCACTGTACATCCTCCCAAGATCCAACTGCAACTATGTGTTTCCAAGAAGAGTAATTGCATTCAGAACTTTGTTTTTCAACAACGAACACATCTCCAGAATAAGTTTTTTGTTTCAAAGACTTATGAAATGCAAATGTTTGTTTCAATGATTTCTAACTTCTTTATTCTACTTTTGTTAAAGATAATAAGTTTATTTTTGTCTGTTATGAGTAATGAGCATATTGATAACTCTGAACCTAAAGGGATAAGCATATTGATAACTCGGAGCCTAACTTTTGAGTTTTAAACAGGCACCAGGACGTGAAACTGAAACAGAAAATGATACAAAGTGAATCTAAACCACAAGAAGAATACATTGCTTTGGAGTTCTCTGATACAGTGCTGATACTTTTATCATTGTTTGCCTTTGTGAATAGGACTAAATACTGCAGCACATCTTCGATTCATTGTGTAGCAGGGCCAATTTAATATATTCTACTTTTATCACTTTTCTTTAAATCAAATACATTTGTGCTATATTTCAGATGTAGTTTTGACACAGTTGTGCTTTGTCATATGGTATGGGAAGCTTTGACAGCAGTTGTAAGGCTGGGGTCAAGGTGCCATTCATTGTGCAAACTGTTTGGAGGTTAAATGAAGAACAAATGTCTGATCCATTCATTTTGCATTAGTACCACATTAATAAGGAGCACATTAGAGCACATTGCTCATTTTAATCCATTGCAAGTAAAAGACTCACAGTCAGTAGTTGGGTACAGCAATGTTTAAAATAACTGCAAATTAATATACAATGTAAAACATAAAGAAGTAACATGATGGATATTTCATAAATGTAAAGAGGGATTACTTTCCCCGGAATCATACAGTAATCATTTTACAACTGCAAGAGGTTATCCGACGAGGTTAAAAATAACCAAGGTATTACAGAGATACTTGTGTACAATAAATTAAACAAAACAAAGACTTAACATGCAACCCATTACCAAAAGATGACATCTTTTGTAATGGAAGTGCACTGCATCAAAAACACAAGAATCATAAACAGTGGCATCATTTATTTCCCATTGAACAGCTATAATAGAACTAGAGCAACGAGTCAAGGTTAAAAACCTTGTGATTTAAACTATTTAATTACTTTTTTTCCTCCCCAGTTTTCTCATACTTTATTACTAATAGATATGCTTTTATGCTGCAGCATTCAGAAAGCACACAGACAACAGGAAATTGTTTTTAACCTCTTGCTCTGTGTTTTCATACATTCACAGCACCCCCAGCTTGGTGATTACCTGATAAATATGTGTTGCAGTCTTTCTTAGCATTTTATTCACTGCAGTATAATTTTATGTGAAGGTTTAGTGACACCACAATTGAATTGGATAAATCTAGATGTTATGCTCTTTGAGTGTTCCATTTTTTATTTGGCTGGTTAAATAAATCTTCTTTTTTCGTGGTAATATCTTTTTTGTTAAAAAAGAGAATGGGTTATTGACTTGAAGTTGCTTTAATAATCATACCTCAAACTTATGTTTATGCAGTATTTCAAATAGACAGTATTTTTGATTTATCAAAAATAATAGACCAGAATAAAATTGTGAGTGTATTTGCAGGTCAGTCAATTGGGGTAGCTGCCAATGTTCTCTCTGGTGTCTGGTGACCCGGTCATGGGTCAGCAGCAAATGCCAGAAATGCCAAAATGCCAGAAATGCCAAAATCAGCTGGTTAGATCATGAGATATACAATAAAGAGATAATAGATAGTGATCAGATTTTCAGCAGATTCTAATCTTCTAACCCTAACCCTAACCCTAACCCCAAGGGGTCTAGTCAAATGATCTCAAAGGGGGTGGATCAAAATGCCACAATTGTTTGTATTGATAAAAAAGAGTGCTTAACTGTGTGTGTGAGTCTTTATTGTCTTCGCTGGGCACTCCTAAGGGAGTGTCGCATTGGCTCAGGTGCTCCCGTGGGTTAGGGAGGCAAAACCAGCAGGGACTTTCTCCTCTACAGCAAACCCTGCTGGCCAGGCACCCAGTGAGCTCAAAGGCAAACACCTGCAGGGCTGACATCCAAGGTCGTTAGCTCACTGACATCCGTGCTCGAGTTCCTGCATGAAAAAGGAAGCTGGCTTGGTCGTGGGATCAGAGGACACCCACTGAACCTTCGGTCTCCTGAGCTGTGTGGGGAATTGCTGCGGTGAGAAAAAATGATTGGGCATTCTAAACTGGGAGAAAATGTTATTTTATATAAACAGTAGCAGTATATAAATCAGCCACTGTTTAGATCAATTGAAGAGACCCCCATATTTCTGGACATGACTGTGGGAAATCTTAACCCCGTTGGAGCCTACAGCGCTGTTATTTTATGGCAGTGGAGAGGTAAGTGAAGGTTATGCTCAGGCATTACATTTGTGGAAATATTATTCAGAGCACTGAGCACTTTAGCAGATAACTTGTACAGCATTTACAAATAAAGGTCAAACTTTCCCTTTTTTTTACACAGCTTATGGAACTGATGAGCCACCACTGTTAAATTGTTTTAATTCACATAGGGTATTTTTTGGGGACCACATGCATGGAAAGCAAACATGTGTGATGATACGGTATAATACTTTATTTGAAATACAGTAATACTAAACAGAAACATATCGGTAGTTTTCTTTAGCAATGTTTTTTAGACTTATAATATGAAAAATATATTATCAAGCTCATATCACAAAACCAATTGGATTTTTAGGGTTTTAATGATTTTTAAAAGCAGATTGAGAGAGAAAAACGAAAGTCCTTTACAAGAACATTACAGTAGTAAATGTAACCTGTTTGCACAATAACAAAATATAGCAAAATATCTAAGTTATGTTTTTGCATCTGCTATAAGAAGCCTCCTGGGCTTGAGTTTCAGAAACGGCATAAATATACACAATACAAATGCTTTTCACAGAAGAGCCAATTACCTTATGGACATGGGTTTGTACCTGAAATAGCACCAGATGGCATTGTGATAGTACCAGGCAAGTGCTGTGAGAGACCTGGGCTGTGAGCCAGTCCTCTGCATCAGCTATAGCAAAACAAGTGAGGCTGAATATTATGTAAGAATCACACATGAAATACTAAAGGCTTAAACAGGGAGCATTTACTTTGACCTTTTCTCTTTATTCACGGAGGACACTGCTCTTTGTATTTTATTTTATTTTATTGTTTGAGATAAAACCTTTTGAGGCCTCTTTAGTACTGGAAACTATAGTATGAAAGGTAATTCAACTAGCACTGCAGAATGAGGATGAAGAGTTCAGAATTGCTGAAGTTCAGAACCCCAGAAATGGTATCTATCATCAGAACCAAAGTGGTTTATGCCGCTTATAACACGGTTAACTGTCATTTGGGGGATGAAAAATAATTAAAATAATTAAAACACATTTTAAATTAAGACAAAACCAGAAACTTTTATTGTGTATACAACCAGAGTGTAATATAGTCCCAAATTTAACTTTATTTAATTTATTGTTAGCTTATTAAAAATAAATGTCCATTTATTGTGAATTTCTGCATTGAAAGTGGCATCTCACTAGAAACTAGAGGACTGAGCACACGCTGATGATGGGTGGAGTTTCAAATGACACTGAGGAAGAGAAACAGCTGCCATGTACCTTCAGGTGAGTTTGTGTCCTCGTTATATGCGAGACACACATATTCAAGTCTGTTTTCATCCTTTTAGATGTCAGAAGATGTTTTTTTTAGTTGTCGGACACCCTCGCGTGCAAGTCCTGCCAGATTAAGTTGAAGATCAAACCAGACTTTACGCACCGATCCGACCGCGGCGTCAGGGGACAGTGCCTCAGTTTCCCGCAGACGCTTCAGATCCAGGCCGGTAATTCGGGGGGTGGTGTCTGGCCTTCTTACCTGCTTTTCTAAAAGTTTTCATGACTGACAGGAATACGTTCTTGTTGGTTTTAAACTCGCTGTCAGCATATATGTTAAAACTTCTACTGTTAAAATATATATTTAGTCCAGTTCAGCATTATAAAACTGGAGACTATAAAACTGGTCCCCAGCTGAACTAATTGCACTGGCATAAAATTCCATTATGTTGTTTTTTTTTAAACTTATTTCCTTAAAATTAATGTCCATAGTTTGTCTTTGTTTTTAAGTACATTAACAGCCCATGCTGTAGTTTTTTTGTGTGATTTATTCAGGGTGAAGCGGCTCATTAGTATGCAAGCCATGGTATATATATATACAGCTCTGGAAAAAATTAAGAGACCAATGCAAATTTATCAGTTTCTCTGGTTTTACTATTTATAGGTATGTGTTTGGGTAAAATGAACATTTTTGTTTTATTCTATAAACTACTGACAACATTTCTCCCAAATTCCAAATAAAAATATTGTCATTTAGAGCATTTATTTGCAGAAAATGACAACTGGTCAAAATAACAAAAAAGTGTTGTCAGACCTCGAATAATGCAAAGAAAATAAGTTCATATTCATTTTTAAACAACACAATACTAATGTTTTAACTTAGGAAGAGTTCAGAAATCAATATTTGGTGGAATAACCCTGATTTTCAAGCACAGCTTTCATGCGTCTTGGCATGCTCTCCACCAGTCTTTCACATTGATGTTGGGTGACTTTATGCCACTCCTGGCACAAAACAAGCAGCTTCGGCTTTGTTTGATGGCTTGTGACCATCCATCTTCCTCTTGATCACATTCCAGAGGTTTTCAATGGGGTTCAGGTCTGGAGATTGGGCTGGCCATGACAGGGTCTTGATCTGGTGGTCCTCCATCCACACCTTGATTGACCTGGCTGTGTGGCATGGAGCATTGTCCTGCTGGAAAACCAATCCTCAGAGTTGGGGAACATTGTCAGAGCAGAAGGAAGCAAGTTTTCTTCCAGGACAACCTTGTACTTGGCTTGATTCATGCGTCCTTCACAAAGACAAATCTGCCCGATTCCAGCCTTGCTGAAGCACCCCCAGATGAGTCCAATTTTCAGCTTTGCCCAACACCTGGTCATCTAATGGTTAGACGGAGACCTGGAGAGGCCTACAAGCCACAGTGTCTCGCACCCACTGTGAAATGTGGTGGAGGATCGGTGATGATCTGGGGGTGCTTCAGCAAGGCTGGAATCGGGCAGCTTTGGCATGAATCAAGCCAAGTACAAGGTTGTCCTGAAAGAAAACTTGCTTCCTTCTGCTCTGACAATGTTCCCCAACTCTGAGGATTGGTTTTTCCAGCAGGACAATGCTCCATGCCACACAGCCAGGTCAATCAAGGTGTGGATGGAGGACCACCAGATCAAGACCCTGTCATGGCCAGCCCAATCTCCAGACCTGAACCCCATTGAAAACCTCTGGAATGTGATCAAGAGGAAGATGGATGGTCACAAGCCAACAAACAAAAGCCAAGCTGCTTGAATTTTTGCGCCAGGAGTGGCATAAAGTCACCCAACATCAATGTGAAAGACTAGTGGAGAGCATGCCAAGACGCATGAAAGCTGTGCTTGAAAATCAGGGTTATTCCACCAAATATTGATTTCTGAACTCTTCCTAAGTTAAAACATTAGTATTGTGTTGTTTAAAAATGAATATGAACTTATTTTCTTTGCATTATTCGAGGTCTGACAACATTGCATCTTTTTTGTTATTTTGACCAGTTGTCATTTTCTGCAAATAAATGCTCTAAATGGCAATATTTTTATTTGGAATTTGGGAGAAATGTTGTCAGTAGTTTATAGAATAAAACAAAAATGTTCATTTTACCCAAACACATACCTATAAATAGTAAAACCAGAGAAACTGATAATTTTGCAGTGGTCTCTTAATTTTTTCCAGAGCTGTATATGCACGGTCATGTGATGCTGTTCAACCAATCAGAGGTTGTTATTTTTCCAAGCCGTGTTATTTATGAACTCTTGTTCTACTAGTGCGATTAAACCGAAAACAATAAAATACTGTAGAATGGAAAATTCTTTAAAAATATACAGTATATTTTTATACAAATGTAATGAAGACTGCAACACAGTACATCACAACAAGTAAGTTATGAAGATTAGAAATTCAATGCAAAACCCTAAAACAATCAATGTGTAGCGCATATGAGACAGGGTGAAATGGAACTGGCCACCAGTAAATGTTTTTTGCATTATTGTTTTTAAATGTTTGTGGCAAAGTGCCCCCCCTGTGTATTATATGTTACGTGTTGTGTGTTAATGTTGGTGTATAGTCATTGGTACACGGGATATAAGCGGTCTGTGTTTCACGTGTATTTAAAAATGTAGATTTGTATTTAGGCACAAGGATGGCACAAATCACTTCACGTGCTGGTTAAAATGTAATGTGTGGTCACGGGAGTACACTTAATTAATTCACGTGCAGTTGTACCGAGATTCCAATTGAATGATTGACGAGCAATCGAGTCTCGGTACAACTGCATAAAAACAGCATGTTTTCACTCACTCGGGGTTGGGTGTTCGTGGAGTGGAGAACGGGTGAGAGAGAGAGGAGAAAGAAAGAAAGAAAGAAAGATTTGCTTTGCTTTGCTTCACTCACCGTTTGTCTGTCTGTTTACTGTTTAGTCCGTTTTGTTTATATATTTATTTTGGCGAAAGTGCCGTGTCCTGTTTCTGTTTTGTGTGCAAACCTTTTATTTTCTGTTTAATTATTAAATGCTGAGCGCGATCACGCGCTCAGCGTCATCAAAACCCCAAGTCTTTGTTTATTTATTTCCTGGCTCTGGTCTGACGTCACCCACTCTGGCCGTCTTTGTGACAATGTTCCAATTATTTCTGCTCAGAGAAGTCAGCCCTTGTGGATGTATATGCACATTACCAGTTTTTAATGTGTCTCATGGCACCTGTGCCACAGCCATTCCATTAAAAACAATAGTGTCAGAGTAAGGGGGTATATAGCGGCCCTGTGCCTGCCTGTTCCATTTAAAGGGGATTTCAGGTGTTAACACCAAGCTCAAGAATGTAGTCCCGAGATGTAAACTCTGTGATGTGGCAAAAGCACTTCCACTCTTTTTCCTGCACCTGAAGAAAAACTTGGTAGTCAATGGAAATCAATTAAACAGAAGCAGCTCAGTGTGTTGCTAGGCAACAAGAATGTGAAAAGGAGAACAGATTTTAAAAGAAAATGTAGGTACTGGTACAGTTAAAATACTTTAAAAAAACATTTATTTTTAGGGTTGTGAAAACAGATTTATAAGACTATTTAAATGATTAGCCATTTGAGATGGAATTACAAATAAGGGGGTACAAATTCCAACTTGTATGCGGTATTAAATGACTATAATAATATAGCAATTTAGAAAGCATGCAGTAGCATCCCCATATGTATTCAAGTAATGCTTAGACACGTCTACTTGTAGTCATGGTGACAGCCTCTATGTCACTTACCGGAATATAAAAATCCAGGAGAAGCAGAGGCTTCTGGCAATTGGACCTTGTGGAGGCATGTTTGCTACTCAGGTGATACAACATTTAATAAATGTTTACATAAAATATACATTAACCTGCCTGAAAGACATTTTCTCATCTCAGCACCTGTGCCACAAAACAAATGTCAGAGTATGTAAACACATTGTAACTGAAAATGTAGTTCTATGAAGTTAGTTCACATCTGTACCAGGCTTTTGAAATCACAGAATGTGAAGCCTGGAGTGCTTTAAATTAACCTTTAATTAACCTTACAGTGGCTGCTGCTCTATATAACAGAAGAAGAAAAAAATCTCTCAGTAATTCTACTTGCTTACATAGGATTCCGGCCTGTTTGCCTTAGGGTATAATATATTAATATAAAGCTTTCTTTGGACACATACTTCATACCCTACTATATATTTACACATATGAAGAACAGAAATATATATATATATATATATATATATATATATATATATATATATATATATATATATATATATATATATATATATATATATATATATCTTTAATAATCCTGGTAAAACCACTGATTTGCTTGTTGATGCAATGATCCCCAATATTGTAAAATGCTCCAGAAAAGCAGAGCTGTGGCAGGGAATAGGGTCATCATACTGATCCCTTAGCTTTACCTGCCATACCTGAAATCCAAACCCAGGTCTGTTGATTTGCAGGTATTTGCAGGAAGGGTTTGTTTTAATCGTGGGTATAAGTTTTCTTTTGCACAAGGAAAATAGCATGCAATGATGACCTACATCTTGTTTTACAAATGAGGAAATGCACACCATGATTAGTCATTTAAGGAAAACTGGAGATCCAAACAGATCCAAACTGTTCATGTTGTGATACCTACATTTAACAGAATCAGTCTTGCTCAAGCACATTGTTGTGGGACCTGCTCAGCAATTTATTCCACGTATTTTGAATGCAACTCACGGTGATATAGCTTTCCATTTTTAATACCTGAATTAAATAAATACCTAATACCTGCTTTTATTAATGCTTCACCCGACACGGGTACAGTCCAGAGATTCAACTCAGCTTATACTGTGACTTACAATTATAGCACACTAATTGAGACTCTGCCTTAAGTTTATTTTAATTAAGTACTTGATTAAGTCTGTGATTCACTTTTATTTGAGATATTTCTAAAAATGACTTACATTGCATTCAATTGCTTGTAAAAGGTCAGGTAAAAACCACTGAAAATATCTCGACAACATGATGGATATGCTTTTAACATAATGACTTTCACCTATTAGCTGTGAGCTCTAAAAATAGCAGCAAAAATAGGACAGTATATAGAGCAGTGTGACTCTGTCTTTATTTTAAGGACAAATGTATTTATTTTTTTACTGTTAACTCATATTTATGTTGGTGTTGTGGCTGGGCTGGTTAGTCTGACATGAGAATGCAAGGTTCATTCTGCCACAAAGGAGCTGCATGCACAATTCTAATCCTCCAGGCTCCCGGTCGGTCCTCTCATCCTTGTATTAGGCAGCTGATAGCAGGCAGTCTGTGACAGGGATCCCAGTGAGAAGGTGCTGAAAGCGTAAACTCCCAGACACTGGAGCTCTCCGAGGCACTGAAACAGAGTGGCCTAAAGTCGCCGCGCCTAGGAGAGAGCAAGTTGTTTCTTTTTAGCTTTTGCTAATGAGTTATTTTCAACTTTTGATTATTCTTTCATGTTTTCATGTATTGTACACTGGCCGTGAGGAGCACTGTTTGAAAATACTTCCACTACCGTGCCTGCTACTTGTATAATAAATAGCTGCTTCTGCAGTGCAAGATAACTTCTATACCACAGCCTGCTGTTTTCTCTTTGTGGCATATTACGTGACCCGTTTTTTTTGTACGTGGTGGTAATGGTGGCATACCACATCCCTTTAATTTCCAAGGGGAAAGTAGAAGATCACAGAGACAATAAGAATCTTGGTGGCAATGGTGGAGATACAGGAGCAGCAACATCAGGCAGTTCCACCAACAGCAGATGATTCAGACCAGAGGGTCAAAAGTGATCATTGAACAGTTCCTCGTAGTGATGCCCAAGACCAACTAAACATCTCTGGGTCCATATATCTGCCTCTGGTCATGTACGAGGCAGGCAGGAAATCTAAAATCTGAACGAGATGAGCACAAGCTGCAGCTGTCAACTCATCATATATTTTAAAGTTGTTTGGAAAGCTATTTGCAAGTGTATTCTGAAGTACTGTACAGTAGCTGTAACCACCTGAATTCACAAGCCCACGATGCAGTTTATCAAACATTTTTAGTATTAGTTTTAAATACAAACTTGGTAAATACAATCTATATGATACTTTACAAACACATTTAGATCCATGCATGATTAGCATCATGCAAAGTTTTAGCGAAGACTGAGAAAAAAAAGTGGGGTTATCTGCGACGTCAATCTGATAAGGTAAATACTGCAAACCAAAAATTAGCTTCCTGCTGCCATCTTCGGACCATGGAAACTTACGTGTTCCATGTGACTTTTATAGCAGTTTTAGGAAAGGACTTGAATTAGCTCATTAACATTTTCACGAGAAACTCGTGTTTCCATGTGTAAGTGGGCGTTGATTTCACAAGAATTTCTTTGATTCTCACGGGTAAATGAGACTTTCCCGTTAAAATACTGCTACTGTTTTTTGGGGCATTTTCACAAGTTTTTCTTCCCAACATGGCAACTTCACGTTTGTTGCAGTTTACACTTTGTTGATTTTGACTAATCTAATTATGATGACTACCTGTCAACTGAAAATCTGTACTGACTATTCGCTGGTTATGTTTAATAGTTGTAGTCTTATAAGCACATTGAACACATTTTTAAACGTCCACTAAATAAACTTTTGATTTTGTTTTGTCTTGCCTATGTGTTTTTCATTGGGACAATGTTCCCCATATTTTTGATCTGTTATCTGAATAAAAATAATCGGATAAATTATGATTAATATGTTGTTCAGTGCCTTATTGCACATATATTAAAAGTAATCTATTTTTGCCTTAAATCTTGTAACCCATTTTATATATCCCCTGCCAGATGAGCTGTTGCACAGACTGAGGGTCTTCTATTAAATGTAATGTGTTTAGTTATGCTTGAAAACAAATAAACCCTCTTGTCCCAAATGGTATGTGTGGTGAAACTATGTATTGCGTATTATGTGTCTGTATTATGATTTGTGCAATGTAATGGCGTGAGTCAGAATTCAGGTGTACAATATGGTAATCCACAATACAGAACATAATCTATATTAACTGTGTTAGCATCAAAAACCATCCCTGTTGTAAAAAAGTAATACCATAAGACCTTCACTATTACTCTAATAATAACTCGAAATGTTCCCATAGACAGTACTCTAGCAGCTATGTGATCAGTTAATCATTTATAGCTCCATGCTTTAACACTATAATCAATGAACTGCAATTCCCTTACTAATAAGGATTATCATTTCACTATTCCAGGTCCTTGGAAGGTCTTTAATCAATGGCTTAAAAGTTTCAGTTCAGGTAATGATTGCACTGTAGAATCAGCAGTACAGGAACAGCAGATCCATGCTGTTACATTATTGGGAGCCCATACACTTCAAAACCTTTAGGACCTCTTTTTTTTGTAAATTACTGTCTAATGGTAGAACAGCTACAACATTTAGCAAGATATCAGTATATACTTCTCATCTCTTCAGCAGGGACCTGCTTACCTCTATCCTGTAATTGGATTTATTTGACCTGCCTTCAATCCTTTTATGCTGCCTGCTAATGTACATGAGTGATCTTTTAGTAATGCTGTAAGAAAATGCTTTCCTCTTCAGAAGGTCGGAAAGCCCTATTTATTAACAGCCCCAAACCCCTCAACATCCCATTTGCACCAGACGGATTTCCATTAGTTAGAAAAGTCTTTCATTATTTATTATGCTGCAGATCACTGTAGACCTTTCTATCAACTGAAGAGCTTTAATTATCAACCTCTGATAAATACATAAGTCATAATCATACAGAATGAATGGCCTTATCAACTTTTCCAGTAGCTTCCTAAATAGCTTCCTATTGTATAACCATCCCAAAGTCTTAACTATGCTGCCTGATTATAATCAATGGCTGCCGTTTCATAGTTTCCTGAACTCTAAACTTATTGAATAACTGGTTTTCCAATGCCATGTATAGTATATACAGTACTGAATGCTTTCCTTGTGTAGTTTTGTAACATGACAACTAACATGAGTTTTGTTCTTGCAAGATCTTCCTACCTGAGCATGTCCTATTTATTTAGTCCCTAACCTCACTATTACCATCCTAATTCACCATCTCAAGGTATTTGGCTCTTATTATAATAAGTCTAGCATAGTGCCTTAGTAATAAAACAAATTAAAAGACTTGTACAGTATACAGTTTACATAAAGTACAATATAAAAAAATGTTCTGTAGCTGGTTTACATGACACGTTTATATTTCCAGAGTTGTAATGTTTTCTGCATCCATCACTAAATACAAATATCTTGAAAGTATAAGGTTTATGCATTAAGGTAAACATGGAATTAACTACATTGTTACGCTATAAGAATGAGACCAGACCCTGTATCAAATCTTAACAATGTTTAACCACATTGCATTCAACATTGAGCATTGTTGTGTAGATACAATACGTGCCACTAGTATTAACAGTGACAGGCACTTGATCAGATTGCTTGAATCCCAGAGAGAGCCTTCCGACTGATTCACCGATGGTCCACGATGATCTCGGGGGTATTAGAGGCCTCCTTATCTATGTCACCATGCCAGGTGTTTAAACCATATTGGCTTAGGACATATGTGACCACAGTCAGTTTCTGTTATCTTACTAATTATCAATATATATGGTGATGTCTTACTGTATTTCATTCTATACATTTTTGCACACGCTTGCTCTCATTTTCATTTTCTACAAAAGTATTTTATTTAATTTATTTGGGCATCATTTGAATGATGCAGTTTTTTTCCCAGTTCCCAATTTGGAATGTCCAGGGCATGTGAGCGTCCTCCGATCTCACAAGCCTAAAGCCAGAATCGCTTTTACACCGAGCAATAAATGAGGCAGTTTCTTAATTACAGATGAACACATCAAATAATTATTGTCATTTATGTTTAATTTCCAGTGCTTGTTACAATACAACAGTCTTTTTTCATTATGTTGTGTTATAATCCCTGCAAATTGTTCCTAGGTCACTTGCTTTTAGAGCTGTTAATCATGCATCTGTCTGAATGCACCATTACTATACATGCATTAAATAACTAATTACATTTCAATGACATAACTTACAATTAAAATACAGTATCTTTTACGCAATAATAAAAATAAATCCCTCTATTTTGCAGACATAAACCCGGCTGAGGTCAGGGTCACGCTCAGCGTGTAATGAAATGTAAATATAACAGGTAAACAGAAACAGGTAACACTTTCCATGAAGTGGCTCTAATTACTGTGTATTTACATAGTAGTTAGTAAATACACATATACTTACACAATTACAATGTTATTAACTCTTAAATACATTTAGAGTTAGGGTTAGGGTTAGGGTTATATCATGCAAAACACATTAAAGAGGGGTTCTGAGTTATATAGCGTAATACTTCCCCACGGGTTGCTACAACTGTTTAAATGAAAGGGTCTTTTATTTTCAGTGTTTTAATGATCAGACTACCAGTGTTTAATTTAAAGGTTAGTTTAAATGTATTTAAATCCCTGTCTAGGACAGCAAAGTGGATAAAGCTTAAAATTGTATTAGTTTCAATTAACACGAATACTCATTTTTCAAAGGCTTGGTTATCAAAGGTTTTGACTAATTCCTCGAGTGACACAGTTTATTTTAATTAAGTACTCGTATTAATATTAAACACAAATGCTAAACCAATGTTTCAAGGGGATTGGGTGGAACATGTAATACCTCATCTGCTATCTTACGCAAGCAACATAAATGCGTGTTCCACACTCAACAGCAAATTTATGTATACTAGGTTGCTATGTAAAATATTTCATATATATATATATATATAACAAGTATAAAAAATACAAGACGTTTGTCCCCCATATGATGCAATCAGTATACAGTAGGAGTCGCTACAATCCTGTACATTCACATGACAGTACAAGAGGAAAGGAATTGAATTGACAATGATGCCTTTACATGTTAAATACATTACCCTGGAACAACAGCACACTGTTAGAAACAGCGAGCTGATCTGGTATGTAGGTATGATCACATAGTATGTGATGTACAAGGTATTAATATGTAGGAAGCTAAGGAGCTCTACAAGTATGACAAATGTGTAACACTTTACTATGTACTATGTATTTACATAGTAGTTACTTAGTAAAAACATGTGTACTTACACACCATTTCAATGCTATCATGCATAGCTGCAATGTACTTGTAAGATTATTTTATAATCTTTATTAAAGCGTATACTTTTTATTCTTGTCAGGGGTGAGTGCATTTTTGACAATGTCAATTCTGGGTTTACTGGCAAGGGCATGAGATAAGCAGAGACAATTTCACAGAATCCGACATAACACCAGTGAAAACTTATCGTGCAAGGAGAAAAACAACTGGAGCCATACCGTCCTGTCTTCCATTTCACAGTATATTATCTGCTTTTATCTGCATATGATCTGTAATAACAACATCTTTCCAAGAGCCACGTATGTAGAAATTAATCAAACTGCTTATGGAAATTGTTTGTATTTCAAATGCTGTGCATGTCTTGTGCTTGAGCGGATGAAACTGTCTTATGTATAAATGATGACTGGGGCTCAGGAACACCCTACTGAGACCAGAGTTAGCTGCTCTGTTTGTTATTACAATAAACTATACCTTTTTTACTACCTTTACATGTTGATGGTGTGTTTTTTCTTACATAGTGTACATTTTTTGTGTGATATACCCCTAATCTTAACACTGTCCCTAATTCTAAACTCTAACCTGATACAATTGTGAATTTACATATATTGAGCAAAAAGATTTACATGTTAAGTACATTGTAACTACACAAAATAACATTGTAATAATGTGTAAGCACACATGTATTTACTATGTAACTACTATGTAAATACACAGTATTTAACACTTCATGTAAAGTGTTACCAATTTTTGTGTGTGATTATCCACCTTTTTGACTTGATTATTTCTCCTTATTGATCAAGAGACTTAAAAAAATACATGTGGTTTTAGATTGTCTGGCTCCTTTGTACCAAGATGTAAATCAAATGGCATTCAAACAATCTAAACAGCTGTGGTGATAGTTTCCCCATAGCTCGTTCCTGTATAGAGAGTCACTAAATTACTCCTTGGCTGAATTAACTACTGCAACTCAAGTTTAAAAAGGCGTGAATAACCCATCTCCATTCATCGTGGTATAAGCAGTTACTCTTACATGTCCCCACGCAGTCCCATTGACTCTTACCATTCTGTGTTATTGGTACCTAACAGCAGCCTTAACAATTACAATACAATTACAAGGATGTCTCCCAGTTGCAACACATACTAATGTCAACTGGAAATCTCATGACATCTCAAAACAGGCACCCCAATCAAAAAGACTTGGGATATAATGGAAAATCATTTTAACAAGAGCATTTTGTTCAGTTTTCAAAACTGATCAGTCACAATCTTATTCAAACCAACTTTTTTTCCACATTTTACATACTATCTGCTTTATTGCTACAAATGAGAATGTAAATGCTGGGTGAACATGTTTTGTTTTATTTTTTTGCTTTGTTGGCTCCCCTCTCTAAACTTGATACTTTTCTGCATCAGTTACTTAGATGTGGTTCTTCATCCAAATGCACTGCAAGTTATACAAGAGAAATGTTGCAACAAGAAGATTTATCAGTGCAGTCCCATGTGTTGTGTTACATATTGCAATAGACATGTACATGATCTATACAACAGTTTACATTGCAGTCATTTTAGCCAAATTGTAAGTCTAAAATGTATAGGATGGAGGTCATTCCTAATTGGTTAACCGGCAAATGAATAACAAACTATTTCATAAATATATCCTGGATTATTGGATTATCATTTGTTCTTTTTGATAGTATTCATAGTATATATATATATATATATATATATATATATATATATATATATATATATATATATATATATATATATATATACAGTATATTAGTGTTATTGCTGTATGGAAGTGAACCGTTAAGGCTTAGCATTCTAGATGTAAAACGGTTATAAAAAAATGCTTTCAGAATTGTATGTACACAGGGAAAGATTCCACAGGAAATATTAAACATGCTGTAAAATTGTACCAGCAGGATATCAACGTAAAATACAGCTACAGGGGCTCCCGGTGGCATCTGGTACAGGCGCTCCGCGTAGAGTGCAGGATGCACCCTATAGCCTGGAGGTCACCGGTTCGAGTCCAGGCTATTCCACTGCCGACCGTGGAAGGGAGCTCCCAGGGGGCAGCGCACAATTAGCACCGCCCAGGGGGTGAGGGATGGGGGCTTAGGTCGGCCAGGGTGTCCTCAGCTCACTGCGCACCAGCGACCCCTGTAGTCTGGCGGGGCGCCTGCGGGCTTGCCTGTAAGCTGCCCAGAGCTGCATGTCCTCCGACGCTGTAGCTCTCGGTTGGCTGTATAGCGGGCCTGCAGAGTGAAAAGAAGCAGTCAGCTGACGGCACACACTTCGGGGGACAGCGTGTGTTCGTCTTTGCCACTTCCAAGTCAGCGCAGGCGTGGCAGTGGTGAGCTGAGCCTAAAAATATAATTAGACATTTCAAATTGGGAGAAAATATGGGGTAAAATCACTTGGCGATTACTAAACTTAAAAAAAAAAAAAAAAAAATACAGCTACAGCAGAACACATGAAACAATTAACTATCAGGAAACTGTCAGTAAATTAGGTTCTTTATGGCTTAATTGTCTCCAGAATTATGTGACAACATAATTCTTGATTCACTGCTAGTGGAATAAAATTATTAATTTTCTGTCACATCCACTTAAATCCTATAGAACATCAAGTTAGATAATATTTTAATTGGGTGGGATGTTTATTTTGCAACAAAAATAAATATTTAACCTGTAAAAACCTGTATTAAAATGTAACAAATACATAAGCAGCAGAATGCACCTGGAGAGCGAATGTTACACAGGACGAGGAGGCGAAGGTTCACCCAGTGTTGTGTCTAACACATCTTACTAGAACCCCTGCTGCTACCACAGCATGTCATCACAACTGAACAGCTTTCAATACAAATCCGCTGCCCAGCTTCCTCAAACAAAGCAGAGCAGGAAACTCTTAATTTAGCACCAGCAAGCACATTGTGAAAGTTCTTCTTTGTCACAGAGGTTTCTTCCCCTTCTCCAGCTTGCTGATCTCTATTATCTTCTCCTTGGGTCTTTTACAAATTACTGGTTTTAATGTTAGCCTTGGCATGGTTCAGGTTGCAGAGCTAGGGGTCCCGTCTATTAAATTTATAGGAGCTCCAATTTCTACCCTGTCTAAGCATGCGCTCTGCCTGTGTGTCAGTCTCCATCCTCCACCTCTGCACCTCTGCAACAGTAATCACCACCTGCCTTAGAGGTCTGGTCATGCCAGTCCTAACCTCCAGGGCACTCCAGTAGGGAGAGAGGGGGACCCCCGGGCCGAACCCTACCACACTCCACACACAGCCATCACTCTGCAGAAGGAATTGTCTAACAATAATCAGACAATCAAGTTGAGAGTGCACATCAATCATCTAAAACCTCTAGTGCCAACATGAAATAGTAATAATATTACATCAATAAATACATCAATAAATAATAGTAATTCAGTTAGCAAGCAGTTTCCTCAACCTGCCAGAACCCTTTTCTTGTCCTTTTCTGTCATTAGTTTCACAGAGTGGAGTCGATTAAGAATGTGTCAGGATTCTACATTTAAAATCATATTTGGCTTTGGAATGAAATCAAACCCTAAAGCAAGCAGGCAATTGTTTTACCTCTTTAAGGTCCTCATTCACTAAACAGCGGTAACGTGTTTCGCACCCAGTAATCCCCTTTACTGCAGGCAACCTAGCGCGTGGAAAAAATACAGCGTTAGAGTCATTTAAATAGAATGAATAATGTTAATGAGTGGAAATGTATGCAAATTACATCACAAAATATTTGATATTAATATTTGAGGCATTTGATATGCAAACCATATTCACTTAAGGGCGTTAACTTTACTAGGTGCCTCAACATGTGTTAAAAGTACAGCTGCACAGGAGAGCGAGAAGAAGAGTCAGGGAGAGAATATTTCGGACCAGGCAGACATTACTAGGGTTGTGTGAGGAGTAATAACTATATCAGATTGAGCACAGATCATACTAGCCTTATATGTAGGGCCCCAGGAAATTCACAATATCACAAATTTCACAGAAATTATGTATTTGACTGCCTACCATGAAAAATATGCATTTTATTTTCATTACAGTGTTTTACATTACTCTTCTCCTCCCCTGTTCATTTCATACTTTTATCAAGTAGAAACAGTGGTACAGTAGCTGTACATGGTCCGGCATCAATGCCATGCATTTGGTTACTACGGCAACGGGGTCAAACAAATACCGGCTTCATGATTGGTGAATTTCTCATACTGTACAATGACGTAACATGCGGGAGGCGGGAAATTTAAAATGGTTGTTTAGCTATTGTTGATGTATTAGCTTGTAGTGTATGATTAACATTAAAAATGCAGACAGCTGACAAATCAAAAAAAGCTACATTCATTTCAACAGAAGATCACGTTCAGAGCTACGAACAGGGGATTTTGCATGCAGATGGTAGGATTCTGTTTTGCTCAACTTGTAATGTGTCTTTGGATCATCTAAGAAAATCTATTGATAAGCATCTTGACAGCGCAGTACACATAAACAAGAAAATGTAAATTTAAATTCAGGTTAAACAATTGCCGAACAAGCAGGTCACAATCACAGGATTGTAAAAAGAGCACAAAGTGGAGAAACACGTAATGTCAACACATTTGACACATCTGTTTGTGTTGTATTCGATGAGGCCCTGATGATCAAAGCAACTGCGTTTTATACGTTATTTTCATCCCACAGAGCTTTACAACTGCTAATTCAGAGGAACTTTCTGCTTACTTTGTAGATACACTACATCTTGACTCTAACCACACAACAGGAGTAGGTCAGGCTATCATTAAAACGCTTGTGAAGAATTGATTTCAACTGTGTGTCTGTCTTTGTAATAGACAATGTAACAGAGGGAGAAACACTAGCTGTTTATGTCTATGCATAGTCGTATAAGATGTGTTTTATTAATATAATTTTTTAGGTTGATAGGCTCCAGTGGCATATATGATGTTATATAATTTACTAATAATTTGATGACATCTGCACAGTTTTAACTTCATAAGAAATATTTCTACATACTACTGGAAATGTACCATGTGTATTAAAAAAAGCACAACAGCTTTGGTTTTGTCATTTCAGGTTTGTAGTTAATGTTTCTCCTGTGTTTAATATTTTGGGATTAAAGGCAGCAAACTAGACTATTGGAATTACACGGTCATTGTAATTAATGTGTCAACATAAGATTTACAAAACTCGGAGGTTTTGTCTGCTTGTTACTTTTTTTTGCAGCCAACACAGACCATTTTAAACGACTCCTGTTTCCAGAAAAAGTTTGTTACATTTTTAAAGACTGTTTCAATAGCGACTCGAGTTCCAATGTTACAGTGTACTCGTACATCCTCAGACAGTCTGGGATATATGAAGATTACAAGGCAGGTGTACATGCAATGATTTCGGCTATGTTAATATGTTTATATAGTCACCATGTGCATGTGATATTTAAGTAGGCTATCCTTAATAGCTTTAACATATACAAAAGAAAATGATGGAAACCGTTGAGGTGCAGTCAATCAAACATCATCACATTAACATTAAAAAAGTGATGTTCCACCAAACACTTTTTGAAATGTAAATAGTCACGTTTTAATTGACTGAGCAAGTGCTTTGCTAACATTTGTGTTCATCACCTGCAACATTAAGGCACATTTTGACAGGATGTAAGGTGGCTCTTAGCCAAGGACGGTTTACTTGGCGCCATGACCAGGTGCTGCGATGTTTGGCCTTAGCATTGGAAGACAAGCGTAACATGACCAATAAGTTGCCACCTGTTCCATCAAAACATTACACACAAAAGACAACATTCCTCCGCCCAGGAGAGCAACCACCAAGAAAAGGTGTTAAAACCAATCCTCGCCCAGGACAACTGGAAGCTGCTAGAGACTGGAAAATGCTGGCAGATGTTGGTCAACGGCTTATTTTTCCACCTGATATTGCCACCACAAACCTTCACCAGATATTGTCTTGTGGTCTGGATCAGCACGCCTTGTTCACCTGGTGGAGTTAACAGTGCCATGGGAGGATGCTGTAGATGAGGCGTATGAGAGGAAGAAACTGCGGTATGCTCAACTAGCCACTGAAGCGGAACAGCGAGGATGGAGAGTCTGGGTTTACCCAGTGGAAGTGGGATGTCGAGGATTTGTGGCACACTCTACAACCCGGTTTCTCAGAGATGTCGGATTCAATGGCCAAGAGTTGCGTCGCACAGTGAAGAGGAGCAGCAACTGGCTGTGGTTGAGACGGAAAGATTCTGGCTGGGGATCTCAAGCACAATAGAAAGAAAGAAAGGCTGATATACAGGTAAGTAAGCTGGGCTGAGTTGAGTGGGGGACGGAGGGGGGTGATGCTGGGACGCCAGAATCACCGTCGAGCCCTCTTGAGGTGTCGTGGGCTAGTCGACGAAACACCGAGGATGGAAGGTGCCCACTTGAAGACCCCAGAGATGTACCCTACTTAGCTCAATCCAGACGGTTGTCATGGTGATGCGCTGGGAGACCGCACTATGGTTGATCCCGGAGCCAGCATCGCAGCCGTTGTGTGTGCTGATGCGCTAGGGAGGCAAAATAAGCTGATCCCTGGAGCCAGCATTACACTTCAGCCATCAACACCAGACAGAAGGATATCTACATCATCATATGGAAGGAAGCGCAAATGGATGGAGACACATATGGATCACATTAGTTTACTGTGAAGCTACGTCTTAGTTGGTGCTTATCTTGGCGAGAGCCAAGTTCAAATCAGCATGAAGTTTTAACATCTACTCTCATGTAATGGAAATCATTACAAAATAAATCAGAGGGAGATCAAGTTGAACAAACAAATAAATAGACACTTTGACTGTCTCACTGTGACAAGCTCAGAACCATACTTCCCTTTTCTTCATATGCTATAATAAAGTGTGTGTAAACCTCATGCATAATTCTGCATGATGTGACAACTTGCAAATAACTCATTTGGCTCGATTCATTAGTGCATATAATTTGCTTAGTGAATAGAGTGACCGCTGGTTCATTTTTCCACGTGGTGTGGCTTTCCCATTTAGTACATGAGGCCTTAAGTCTGGTGCCTACTGTAAATAAAAAAAAAGTGAGTATACTCCCTAATGTCTGTTTCCAATCACAGGTGTTCCCAACTGCATAACAAATTCAGCACCTGAGATGGGTGATAATTGGTCCACAGGTGTTGAAGGTGTCTCTAAAGCAGTGGTAGAGATGTTACGTGTTACTATTGTAAGGAGAATAAGACACACATCTATGGTTCTGTTTTGTAACAATACTAAAAACATGTAACATATTCTAAACTAAATAAATAATAATATACACTGTTAGATACAGCATGCTTAGCATGAGAACACCTGTCCCAACAATTACAGTCTATTAGTTTCCTATTCTGTTCGGAGCATGAAAACGACACAGACTATCCCAAGCTTTGTAATGCTGGACACAACTTTCCCAAGCTCTGTCAAGCGCTCTAAATACCAGTACCCAATATGAGAAGGAAAAAAAGGAAAAGTCTTAAATTAGTAGATTTCCCAAATAAAGAGCATGGCCATAACACAGACCAGAGATGAGCAAAGCCAAGCAGGTGGGTGTCCTGTTGTGAACAGCAATTACAATGCTGTACCAGTTTAGGAAAGACAATGTTTTCGCTTCACCTCCCTCCCTTTTCTCCTGCCTACTCCTACTCAACTCCCCTGTAAGGAAACTAATGCTATGGTTTATAATTTATAATGACTGATGTCCAAACAGTAATTAAAAATGAAACAATGTTTCCTTTATTTGATTCCAAGTTACACACATTATTTAAACATTAACTTTACACAAAATAATGTAGCACTACTGTAGGTATTACAAAAGCAAAGGTAGAGATCAATTACCTCTCCTTCTGGGAGCGCAGTGACACCTTCAAGGTCTCTCCTGTGCCTAAATTAACATGCCATTATGAAGCTATGAGCTTGCCAACAGGTTATTGTTAACTTGCTAAGTGTAGTGAACAGCAGTATTTCCGCTAGTAAGCAGAGCGTGTGTTCTTGAGTTCAACCAAAGTGCAGCCTCTTTAGACAGACATACTCTCACTTCCCTTTTGTAGAACCCCCTAGTCTGCATTCTCAATATAGCTACGCATACAAAATCTCTTTTCCTGTAAAGTCAACTTATGTCTGGTAAATTCAGTTTCCCATTAATAACATGAACCCTTTCTCTGACCCTACATCCCCCACCCTGATCTCCTGAAGTTTACTCCCAAAATGCTTATACAGACATCACCTCTTCATTCATTTTAATTAGCAATGTATAGAAACCATGCAACACATTCTCATGTGGAATTATTCAGCCTTTTGTTTGAAAGCGTTTATTTACCAAAGGCAAAACAAAACATGAAAGAAAATAACTAAGAGAATTAAAACACATTTTATAAAGAGAAACTTCGTAAGAGGAATGATCTTTCATTCAAATAGGATTTGGTGCCCTAAAACCTCAAGAGATGACAATGATAACATGTCTGTGATTACAGTGCACTCCTTTATTTGTTTATCTGACTTATACA
The DNA here is from genome assembly GCA_030684275.1 of Acipenser oxyrinchus oxyrinchus. Classification (NCBI taxonomy): domain Eukaryota; kingdom Metazoa; phylum Chordata; class Actinopteri; order Acipenseriformes; family Acipenseridae; genus Acipenser; species Acipenser oxyrinchus. Next base: position 4,306,570 of record CM060255.1, on the reverse strand, counting down.
TTAAAAAATAAATGTTAAACTATTTAGGATGTTAACAGAGTGAAGTTAAGGACCAGGGGCCCGTTTCATCAAAGCTCTGCGATTACGATGTGCTTGCGAGGATGCAGAGGTCGTTGATGCAAGCGTTTCATAAAACACATCTCAAGTGCTGTCGCTTGTGATCACTCTTTTTTGCGATCTGCGTTGTGAAAAATCAGTAACTCGGTAATCAACTTTAAAGCACAGTGACAGATTATGTAATCACATACCATGGCAGGTGTGCCAAAGCCAATTTTTTGAAAGAATGGTCAACAAAAACCCATTCTATTCAGCAAGTTGTCAGGAAGTTTACTGACAAAGAAAAGAAAAAAGTGACAGAGGTTCACGGATGCAGCAAACACTCTTGGGATGGAGGAGATAACAATAATAAGAAATTGACAGATTAAGTGAGCAGAATGAAATGAAAATGGAGATGAAAAAGACCTCAACGAGGAGGAAAAATGGTTTAAATATAATTAGTGAAGTAGCTGTTGCTGGTATTGAGAGAGGATTGGCTATAAGCCAAAAAAGAAAAGAAGATAATGAAGCTGCCTTGGATCCAACGTAAGTAAACACATCTTTTGTTAACCATCTAAGTAAGCAATAATGAAAATAGATAAATAGTTATGTTACAGGAAGGTTAATAAAATGCATTATTATTATTATTATTATTATTATTATTATTATTATTATTATTATTATTATTATTACCATCATCATCTTACCCACTGTCTCCCAAAAGCCATCCATCACCAATATACCAATATCTCCACTGGGGAACGATCGCCGATGTCACAATTTGCCCCAATGAAACTACCGTTTGTACTCCCAGGGCATCAAATGACAGCATCTAACACAGTCATGTTGGCATCTGAGATGGCTTGAATATTAATGGAATTAAAACCTTTCCTGCATATGTACAGGTGCTCATTCACAGCAGGGGGCAAAATTGGTATCCATCGATGGCAAATTCCTTGATGTAATAAAATCGCGCAGATTACAAAATGCAGCACGTGTACATTTTTTTCAATTTGAATTGTGATGTTATATATATATATATATAATTTTTTTTTACCATTTTTTTTTTACCATTGAAACTCAAAGTTAGTTCAGCATACACAGAAAATCCAAGATAGACTTCCGGGTTAATAATAAGCTGATTTTTGCACATTAAAAGCCTTTTTTTTTAATAGTTTTTTTTTTTTTTAAGTTTTTGTTTCAAATATCTTTAAGTTAGGTTTAAACTGATTAATACAATCCATTTAGATTTGTTTCTGTTTGACCGCCCTACGATTAGTTATCTCTTTTCTTGACAGTCGGTACATTGATATAAATTCTGAGTCCGTACACTGCATCAAGAGGGTTTGACACTTGACTCTTTCCCTTCTGATTTCTCTCCCATATCGTTGGCCAGCTAGTTGCGATGAGAATTGCTACTTGCTGTTGCTATCTGGCTGTCACAAATTTCAGTCAAAATCGGCAATGTTGCAGCCCTGCAAAAGTTATCTACATTTTAATCTCTGAGGTGTCTGCGACTCCGCGCAAATCACTTTTATGAAACGGGCCCCAGCACAGTACACATTTTTAACATAACCTTACCCTGAATTAACCAAATCAGGGAATTTCTTTGTGTTCAGGAAGAAAGCATCTGGGTGAGGACAAGTTAATCCAGTGTGTTTTAAAGAGCTCTGAACATTTAGATTTTATGTTGCAGTTTAGTTCTGCGCTTATTGTGGGACCATACTTCTGAGAAGGGGTAGTTGCTGCTTTAGTAGTTTGTTATTGATATGCTATAGCCTTTTTTTCTATCGGAGCAGTTTAAAATATACAAAACATTTTTAAATGTGAGCATAAAACAAACAAATCACATTGACAAACAGGTGATAAGTGATTGGTGCGATGTGCCTGGTCCAAGACCACTGTGAGTATCCAGCCCTTGGCTGGGTGTCAAGGACATGGCTTCATTATTTTTCTGAATTCAGTGTTCGAACACATTGTCCTGAACAGTTTGCCTTCACCGGGTGAATCATTCTCTCAGTGTTGTCAGGAGGGGCTGATGAAAGCTGACTACTTCCATGGCAACCGTAACTTCTAAGAGTAACCCAAGAGTTCAATACATGTGAGACCTGGAGGGGAATTGTCACTGGGAGAGCGGAAAAAGAACATTTGAAATTCTGATTTCAGAATCCCTATAAATCTATGTGCTGTCTTATTACTAGTGACAAGATTGTATCCCTGCAGCAGATCTGTGCATAGAAAGTGAGAGTCACCAACCACAGAACCATACAGGGCAGCAGTGTGGAGTAGTTGTTAGGGCTCTGGACTCAGTGTGGAGTAGTGGTTAGGGCTCTGGACTCAGTGTGGAGTAGTGGTTATGGCTCTGGACTCTTGACTCGAGGGTCGTGGGTTCAATCCCAGGTGGGGGACACTGCTGCTGTACCCTTGAGTAAGGTACTTTACCTAGAATACAAAAACTAATGAAACAAACAACCAACAAAAAGCTACTGTACATACACCCTTCAGTACAACACAGCATAGCACAGCACACATCACCGACACAAACACTAACCTTCAACAGCATTATCTAACTTTAACACTCATGATTTTCATTTTTATACTGTACACCTGGGGCTGCAGCCTAATTAATCATTAATTATTCCATTATGACCCCAGCCACATACCCACATGTTCTGGCACTTCCTCGCCCCCTCTAAAGATCAGCCCTGTTTGTGTAAAATGTATAGCAGCAGACATTACGAGCAAGGATTGTACATTACGCATTGAGACAGTGAATCACGTGATCTTTTAAAGTATGGTTTAACTATGTGGTGAATGTCTACTTGGTGGATGAAATGACATGACTAAATAGTGTCCATTTGTAGTTATGAATGATGTGCTAGTAAATATATACCGGTCTTTAAACTACTGTATGTTAATAAAATATGGGTAGCACGTTACATTAAGTGTCTCTATTTACATAGAAGTTAGTTAGTAAATACATGTGTAATTGCATATAATTACAATGTTATTATGTATAGTTACAATGTACTTAATGTGTTAATCTTTTTGCATGATATGTGTATAGGGTTAAGTTTTGAGTTAGGGTTAGGGTTAGCGTTAGTTTTCGCGGTAGGCTTAGGGTTATATCATGCAACAATCCTCAGTAAGTGCTATGTAAATACCCAGTAATTAGAGACACAATGTAAAGCATTACCAAAGTGTGCTCTATTACATTTGCATTGACAGCTACTAAACAATATATATATATACAAATATTTGTATACAAAAATGTAACTACTGTTCTATTTAAACAATGTGTACAGTCTATGTTATGTGCAATGTCATAAATCACCTTGACCCATGGAACGAGTAAGGTTAGGGACGGTAATAACTTTACCTTGACCCATGGCACGAGTAAGGTTAGTGAGGGTAATGTTGCAAGCCTTTGCACTTCTTTGGTCTTGGATGGAGGTATAATTGATCCAATTAGATGTCTTAGAAAGCACGACGTGGCCTAGCTGAAATGACTATTGCGACACATTTGACAACAATTTTAATGGGAACTGAAAAACAAAATATATAGTGTGTGAAGCTGGCTGAGAGAAGCATGATTTACAGATAAGCAGGTGCTCACATTCATAGCTGATAAGAGTTTGTAGCTGGGCTTTCTATCAGTCCAGGTAAAACAATAACAAAAAAACAGACTTACTGTGAATCAGTAAATCAGGTTTATCTTCCTCAGTGTTGAAGCGAATATATATATATATATATATATATATATATATATATATATATATATATATATATATATATATATATATATATATATATACAGTGTTGGAGATAGTGTTAGGGGTAGCTGAATTAATCACATCATAGGAAGCCAGTCTCTTTGCATTTGGCAATACTTTGGAATCAATATGTTTTTCTTTAGTTTCACAGACGATTAGTCTTTTGTGCTTTAAGGTCATATAACCACAACATGTGTTTTCTTTTTTGTCTTCAAACCTAAATGTAGTCATTAAGGAGCAAGGTAACTATGTTAGGTGTATTGCTTTTCCTATGAGGCCTTGGTCCAATAGTTGTCTAAGGACCCTCCTATACCAGCCAATCACAGGTATTTATGCTACTAGTTATATATGTCATATGTGCTAAAATGATACATAACATACATGGTCTCACTACCACCTTACTTTGCAAGAATGTGGAGCACAGTTTGACATCCTAGTTTTTTCCTAGTTTGAGAGCTCAAATTGAAGTCTTCTAAAGCACTGTTTCTCAACCTTCTGCACCTCAAGGCTCACTAGTTTATTGAACACATAACTCATGGCCCTGACAACTGGACGCAGGCTGACACAAAGAGTGGAATTTCAAGTTGTACACATCCTTTGTCTTTTATTCTATTTGAAAATCCTGATACTGCTAAGTAGCCATGAAATGTAAAAGAAACTGATGCTCCGATTATGCTGCATAGTTTGTTTCAATGAGATCCATTACTTGCAAGGTTAGAGTTTGAAGAAAACACCCTGAAAATGAAACCCTTTACTTATTCAATCGCTGTCACTTCTGCTCTCTTTATGGTGTGTCAAAGCATTATAACAACATGTTTTCAGCAAGATGTATAATATGTTGCACCAGTCATGGCTGCTACCAATACAGAAACCCATTATTAAGGTAAAATAGAAAACATATCTCACCCAGGCATTCTGCAAGTGTGGTACCACTGCATGTGTAGGTCTTCTTTTAAACTGTAAGTTTATTAAACTGTTTGACTATTTTTGAAGAGGAGACCATTATCTATGAAGGAATATCAAGATTGTAGTTAAACAGGGGGTCAACATGAAATAAATGAGCCCCAGGTTGGTTGTTATTCCAAGAAAATAGATAACATTTTGGGGTGCCAGTGCTACTGTGAAACGGCTTGCTCATTAAATCATACTTATATTTTTGAAAAGAGGAGGATTATCTGTTGAGTTATTTAGGTTTGCATGGACATTCGTTCTTTTTGATTGTACTTGTTATGCAATGTAAACAGAATACGTTCATAGAGTTCTTTTTTTCACTCGTGAGAATGACCCATAAACAACCCTCAGCAGTTATCTTGCCATCTCAATTCATGGAACAACAACAGTCATAGGGTATCCTCTTTCTCTACAACGTACAGAACTGATACTATTCTATCTACTGCTAAATTATAAAGTGAAGTTTTTACTTTATAGTTCTAATAAATACATCCAGATTGCCTGCAGGAGCTGTCTGAAAAAAAAAAAAACAACTTCTGTCTAAATATTGCATGTGATTCTTCAAAAGTCATTTATAATGTTGAAAGGGAATTTAAGTTTGTTTTAGTATGCGATTCGTGGTTTTGAGGCAAGATACAAGAAAATTTGGAGTTTCTAAACTGCATGTAAACCAAGCCATTGATTCTTTCGTTTGGGTGCTTTGCATAGGGATCTTTTCCCAGACTCACAATAGAGTGACTATGGCGTGGTGCACGATTTGGAAATGGAAGTCGGTGTGTAAAACCATACGCCTTTGGTTGATCACCCACCTTCAAGTCTACCCGCCCAAATGCAACCACCCCATTTTTGGAAAGGATCAACTTCAAGAGAACTTCACAGAAACCAGTAATCAACAAAGCAGATACAACTGGAATGCTTTGTGTAAATACAGTAGAGCAACAGCAATCAGAGCTACTGCTGCTTGGTATAATAATAATGAGGATGATGATGGGGAAGATAATGATAACATCACAATGATGATTATGATGATTGCGATTGCCATAAGGCAGCAATCTGGAAAATATTATTTACATGTCTATGACAGGGCTTAGACTAAATAAGAGGCCCTACTTATTTGATCGGAAAATGCAATTTTCAGCAATTAAATTATGAGTAGTTTCTTGCTATTTCTTTGCTCATATATATATATATATATATATATATATACAGTATATATATATATATATATATATATATATATATATATATATATATATATATATATATATATATATATATATATATATATATATATATATATATATATATATATATATATATATATATATATATACACACATACATACTGCTGTGCAAAAGTCATAGACATGTGGCATTTTTCTACTCTGATGCATTATGAGCATCAACAATTTACTCAAAGCCTCCACTAGTGTTTTCTACTATTATAACAACCTTTACTTGCTTAAAGAAGGAAAAACATTGAGTGAAATAGCTTGCATCACTCGATTTTCAAGGTGTGGTGTCCAAAGCATAATCAACAAGTACAGAAACATCATCTGTAATTGACAAACCCAGGACTGGAAGACCCAAAAAGCTGTCTAACAAGGATGAGCAATACTTGAAGATAATATCCTTATGTAATAGAAATAAGACACACGTTGAATTGACAACAGAACTGGCAGAAGGCACAGGTGTCATTGTCAAATCAACAGTACAAAAGTCCCTCTTGAAATCAGAACTTACAGGATGTGTTGCAGAAAGAATACCTATGTTAAGAAAGGGGAGCAAGACTAAAAGGCTAAAATATGCACAAGAACACAGAAATTGGACTATGGTCAAAGGTGCTTTGGACTGTTGATGGATGGACAACAACACACTCAGAATAGGTATCATTGCAGTGTATGCATAGTGTATCAAACAATATTTTTAACACTTAATACATTGGTAAATAACATTGTTGCAAATCGAGGGTATGTCAAATTTTGTTGACAGCAAACAGTTTATATAAGTGTTTAGAGTGCAGTATCAGCCATTGTAATGCTTTTTGGAGTGATAGGGCTGTCCCTTAATTTCTTTATGCAAAAATGTTCTTAGTTATCAAACATTTACTGCTTATGAAGTGGAGCCACTGAACCTGTTTGTTTTTTATGCAGATGAAACACATATCTTGTCAAATGAGTTGATTATTATCAGCATTAACGAGCCAGAAATTACTGCAGTCCTGTGCATTTAGTGAAATATGTGAAATGTATAAATATATATAATAGATAGATAGATAGATAGATAGATAGATAGATAGATAGATAGATAGATAGATAGATACTTTTTATGAACAGATCAATGCAGACAGATGGTGCATACTTTTTTTAGATTGCACAGATTTGATTATGCTGTCAAACCAAATCATTATCAAATGATGTAAGCTGGTCTTTAGAGACAGGTTGTCTTTATAAACAGTAAATTTAGCATGGAAGTATAACAGAGTGGTCAATAAAGTATGTGTCCTTTCTTTACACATTTGATTAAGGAATAAATGAGATGAAAGTGCAATATACTCAGTTATGCTTGAAATAATGTCTCATTTATTGTATCTGTATTTTTTTACTTTAAAGAAGCAACTGAATGCTTTACACCAAAGAGCGCTATGTTACAACAAAGGGAGTCACAGCAGAGGTAAAGAACAAGCTCACACACAAACTGATGTGGTTTAAAAAAAAAAGCTACAGGTGCTTCCAAGTCAACAGGCTCCCAGTTTTGCTGACACAAACAAATGCAACCTTGGCAAACCACAGATCTTGACTTTTCTTTGTGTTAGTCAGTTATGTTTGGCACGGGTATTCCTTACATGTTAGATTTTGCTTCTATCTCTGTAACTTTCTGGTGATTCATTCTCTGTCTCTGAGCACAGCAAGGGAATGAAGGAATTGAAAAAATAAAGACCTCTTTTTTCCACAGGCCACATACAGAGGGGCAGGTGCAATGGCAAGCCTCTCCACGCTTTTCCGCCAAAGTACCTTAAGGGCAAATCAGTCTTTGTGCACATCTATGTGATTGAGCAGACTGCCAGCTGGGATGAACAGCCTAAACAGAGTGGTTTCTGTACTTGGTTCAAACTGCCAGATGCATTCTGCATGAAGACCTTGATAGATTTTAAAGGCTTTGCATCTGCTCCCAATCTCACATGAACTCAAGAGGAAAATAAACTATTTAATAAATTCAATTATATATTATAATCCATATTCTACCCAAGGATTTTGTCTAGAATAAACAACCTTGCACTATCATATCAATAATAAATCAAAGAATTGTGCATGGCATGCATATGGTTACAGTTCTCAGTTTAAAAATACTGCATAATAAAATAGTGGCACTTAAGAGGGCATGAATAGCCATGCAATGGCATTGTAATAAATGGATCTATGCTCTTATACAGTAACTTCTATGGTAGTTACATAGTAATGGGACTGTGAACAACAGTTACCATTTCCAAGACCTCAGTGCCAAAGGTCCCAGGTAGCAAATGTCAACAACTAGGCATAGGCCTAAACCTGTTCAGAACTTTTGGAACCATAGTAGATCTTTTAAGCAATGGTTTTACTCCAGCAACCTTAAAGGAGTCGGGAACAATGCCAGAGGAAAGGGAACTATTGATAATACGTAAAACTGTAGGATTAATCCTAGACAGTATTTCATTTAACAGTTTAGTAGGAATAGGGTCTAAAGTACTCGTAGTGGATTTCCTCTTCATAACTGGATTAGTTAGAGCTAGCTGATTATTAGATGACATATCTAAATGTAATGTACTATTAAATATCTGATTTCTTATATCAATGATTTTCTTGTTTAAATGGTTTAAAAAAATCCTCAGAGCATTCTGATGATAAAGTATTTTGCGGATTTGTTAATTTAGCTATAGTTTAAAAAAGAAATCAAGGATTAACCTTATTTGTTTCTATAAGATTTGAATAGAGGGCTGATCTAGCTGAAGACAGTGCAGCCCTGTATTTTTAAAGATTATCTTTCCAGGTGAGATAATGGACCTGTAATTTGGTGTCTTTCCATCTACGTTCAAGCATACCTGTTGTTTCATTGAACCAAGGGAGAATCTTTTAATGACCACATTCAAATTTGTGAATGGTGCTACAGTATCCAATATATTTATTAGGCTGGTGTTATAATTATCTCCTAACTCTTGCGCAATTTGGTGGTTTGAAAAAGATACAGCACCAAGTTATTTTCCCTTTGCCGCATTCAAATAAACTATTTAAAGCACAGTATCTACAAGTTTTAAATAAAGGATTTCTTTTTTTTTGACCCACATCGTGAAGTACAGATACAGGTATATTTCTTTATTGTATAATATATTTTGTGATGTTTAATTTTTCTAAGAGCAGTTGGGCTTCTACAATACTTTTCAGTTTTGATTAAACAATTACAAGATCATTTTCTGCATCAGCAAGGACCTCTGCTTGTGCGGTCTCTGGCTCTCTTTCTGTAAACCCGGACAGTTTTCCTTGTTTAAAATGTATGTAGGTGGTGCTTTGGATTTAATTACCAGGGTTCCATTATGTATCATTAATATACAATAAAAATGTGTTCAGTCAAATTAACCGAGCTGGAATCCTGTTCTAAACCAGTTCAAATCACCACAATTCAATAGAGCCCATGTTATGAATAGGTAATTATTTATTGACTGTACATTTCCGTGATGAATATGCTGTAACTGACATTGTCTTTGAAATTGGCAGTGCTATTATTTGAATGTGTAAGATGCTACAGCTGCTGATGGGCTGTGCAAGTAAATGAGCTGCTGAATCTGACCTTCTCTTTTCAAAGACTACAAGGGAAACGACTACTAGTGCAACTCATGCTGGTTGTAATGACTAGCTGTCTAGGTTGGGACTGCTTTAGCTTTACTTCTTGAAATTCTATAGTCTTGGTGTACTTTGGATTGAAGGCTGTGTATGTGGGATACTAATTCAAATCAATTCTAGTAATGTATAACTGAGATGACCATATCCACAGCAATGTGCCTCAATACAATAAATATTCATCCAAACTTAATTTACAAATAAATAAAAGACAAACTGCCAAATGTAAGTACATCTCTAGCTTATTATTCACGTCTTAAAGTGGCTGGACTAAGACAAGCATATTGGCAGCTGTTTGCCTCCACACTGCCTCTTTCAGATACTGCATACCAGCTGTTTTAATTTCTGTCATGAGAGACCAAGCATGGTGCACATCAAGCTTTGCCTTTTCAGGATAAAGGAGTGTGGAATATACATTTAAGAACAACAAGAATGTACAGACTTCCAGCTAAAAACACTCACATAAAACATGAGACCATGATTACTGCAAGCAACTATACACCTGAAGCTGAACGCAAATTTCTCAGTGGGAGAAAAGGTCCTGAAATATTAACTCAATCATTATTAAGCTTCTACTATAACATGCAATATTACAATATCATTTTAGGAAAAGATTAACATTCATCTCTCTCCACTTCTCACATCACTCTTTTATTATTCATTAGTATCTCTTTCTTTGCTCAAGTAAAAGACCTTGATGGAGCATGTTTATTCATAGACTAACCTTTTTAAATAATTCCAAGAGCTCTCCAACAAAATCCTCCCTAGCATGCTTAATACCTAATCTTTGTTTCATTATTCAGTCCTCATGCTATACTCTCTACTTGAGATGCTAAACATGAATCACGCCGCTCTTCCCTTTGCTTGCTTCCTCCTGCTGAAATGTCCTGTGCAGTCTGATCCCACAGGATCACTCCGCTCACTGAACACTGCAGCAACATTTCTCTGGTATAATCTAGGGCAGTCTAATTTATACTAAGCCTGGCTGAATATATCTGTACTAACTCTGGCTCATTGAATTTGTATCTTTTTTTTCATGACTAACAGTTGTACGAGGTGAGATACTTGAACTAGATCTATGAACACTGATGTGTTTGCTCATGTACCGTGAGTAGAAACAACTGTTTCAGTAATACGATGAAAAAATAGCTGGTATTTTCATAATGTAGCACACAGCCATGCCTACCAGCAACTCATCTGGAAAATGTGCCTGCTGTATATAATACTAATGTGCTCTATATGACTGAACTATTTTGAAAGGCAAAAATAAGATCTACATCTGCTTTTGTTTGCTTGTCACTAAGACAAGCTTGTCTCCAATTTATTTCATGTCTATATTATTTGTTCAAATTTGCTGGTAGTCTTTCTTTGCGTTCATGTTTCTCCCTCCACCCTAACACCACCAAACAAACATTCCTTATTGCAGAGGGTTGTTGGGGCAGTACTGTGCAAAATGCATGCATACACATACACAATATATATATTTAAAATATACATAGACAATATATATATTTAAAAAAATGGCTTAAAAATAACAACCTGGTTGGTTAAACAGCATCACATGACCATGCATATATATATATATATATATATATATATATATATATATATATATATATATATATATATATATATATATATATATATATATATATATACAGTACTGTGCAAAAGTTTTAGGCAGGTGTGAAAAATGCTGTAAAGTAAGAATGCTTTCAAAATAGACATGTTACTAGATTATATTTATCAATTAACTAAATGCAAAGTGAGTGAACAGAAGAAAAATCTAAATCAAATCCATATTTGGTGTGACCACCCTTTGCCTTCAAAACAGCATCAAGCATCAATTCTTCTAGGTACACTTGCACACAGTTTTTGAAGAAACTCAGCAGGTACGTTGGCCCAAACATCTTGGAGAACTAACCACAGTTCTTCTGTGGATTTAGGCAGCCTCAGTTGCTTCTCTCTCTTCATGTAATCCCAGACTCGATGATGTTGAGATCAGGGCTCTGTGGGGGCCATACCATCACTTCCAGGACTCCTTGTTCTTCTTTACGCTGAAGATAGTTCTTAATGACTTTCGCTGTATGTTTGGGGTCGTTGTCATGCTGCAGAATAAATTTGGGGCCAGTCAGATGCCTCCCTGATGGTATTGCATGATGGATAAGTATCTGCCTGTACTTCTCAGCATTGACGAGACCATTAATTCTGACCAAATCCCCAACTCCATTTCCAGAAATGCAGCCCCAAACTTGCAAGGAACCTCCACCATGCTTCACTGTTGCCTGCAGACACTCATTCGTGTACCGCTCTCCAGCCCTTCGGCGAACAAACTGCCTTCTGCTACAGCCAAATATTTCAAATTTTGACTCATCAGTCCAGAGCACCTGCTGCCATTTTTCTGCACCCCAGTTCCTGTGTTTTCGTGCATAGTTGAGTCGCTTGGCCTTGTTTCCACGTCGGAGGTATGGCTTTTTGGCCGCAAGTCTTCCATGAAGGCCACTTCTGACCAGACTTATCCGGACAGTAGATGGGTGTACCAGGGTCCCACTGTTTTCTGCCAGTTCTGAGCTGATGGCACTGCTGGACATCTTCCGATTGTGAAGGGAAGTAAGCATGATGTGACTTTCATCTGCTGCAGTAAGTTTCCTTGGCCGACCACTGCGTCTCACGGTCCTCAACGCTTGCCCGTTTCTTTGTGCTTCTTCAAAGAGCTTGGACAGCACATCTGGAAACCCCTGTCTGCCTTGAAATTTCTGCCTGGGAGAGACCTTGCTGATGCAGTATAACTACCTTGTGTCTTGTTGCTGTGCTCAGTCTTGCCATGGTGTATGACTTTTGACAGTAAACTGTCTTCAGCAACCTCACCTTGTTAACTGAGTTTGGCTGTTCCTCACCCAGTTTTATTCCTCCTTCACAGCTGTTTCTGTTTCAGTTAATGATTCTGTTTCAACCTACATATTGAATTGATGATCATTAGCACCTGTTTGGTATAATTGTTTAATCATACACCTGACTATATGCCTACAAAATCCCTGACTTTGTGCAAGTGTACCTAGAAGAATTGATGCTGTTTTGAAGGCAAAGGGTGGTCACACCAAATATGGATTTGATTTAGATTTTTCTTCTGTTCACTCACTTTGCATTTAGTTAATTGATAAATATAATCTATTAACATGTCTATTTTTGAAAGCATTCTTACTTTACAGCATTTTTTCACACCTGCCTAAAACTTTTGCACAGTACTGTATATATATATATATTGTGATAAATATGCAAGTGTAAGTAGTAGTGCAACATAGGAAGGTGAGGGTCTATAGTTGCATTACTACAGAGCAAAATTTATCACAAAGAATATGTGGATACGTCTTTAAATTACCCCACAGAGTAGCTGCCGTAGGGCTCCACTGGTGGGATGGCTAAAGGGGTTAATTAATAGCAGCTGGAAGGGGGGAGGGGAGCATTATATGAGGTGGCTTAATAGCGAGGTACGGGACAGAACAGCAACATGGCAGTCTGTGCAGGAGCGAAGCGTTAGTCGGTGTATAGAAACGAGTGTTTGAAAAAGTAAGCAACGTGACCAAGAGCGTGGGTTTCGTTTACAAGAAAGCATCAGACCAGGAACAAACAGAATACTTTGGAGGATAGCAGCTAAACAAACTGTGGACACGGAAGACAACTACGGTGCAGCAAGGTAGTTAAAATAAACTTCTAAATATTCTAAACGGGAGTGTGGTTGGGAGTTTAGAAGCAACCCTGTGTTGTATGTTTTTACGCTGGGAGCTGTGAATGAAGACAGCAGCCAAAGACTGTTTTATTCCTGTTTTAACACGAGCGTGGAGTGTGTTGACTTTGTTTTTTAAAGCGTGTTAACTGAACTTGGAGTGCATAGTTCAGGAGAAACACCGCTTGTAAAATAACGCTGGCACCGGAGACTGTACCATTTAATAATAAACCGCACTGTGCTCAAACCGTGCCTGTTTAAAGGACTGTGTTCTATTCAAAAGGAACACCAGGTCACGCGGTGACGAGAAATCTCTGCAGTATATAACTGTGTTTGGAACCACGAGTAATGGACTGTTTAATAGAGAGTCAACACAGTTAATTTCAAGACTTTTATTTTTAGTTGTTGGCTGGAACAAGTACGTGGTATTTTGAGTTGGCTCTGTTGGGGAAAACGAGCCTGGTTGTTTTCTTCAGTTGTACTTTATGAATGCTGGGATTACTTCATCCTCTTTGCCCGGGACTTACCTGAAGGGGGCACCCTTGTTCATCGGGGAACCTGGAAACAGAAAGAAAGTTTGTGCACAACCCTGAGCACGGATAATACAATTGCAAAGGCTAGAAAGGAAAACTTACCTGGGAGTCCTCCTGGTGGCGAGTGGTGGAATTACAGGCCAGGAGACTTACAAGTGACTGAACTCTTAACACCGCAGAGTGTGTGAGGCGGTGTTTTGTGTTTAAGTTGGGTGAGGGCTAGCCTTACCCAACTGTTGAGACTAGGGACCTGAAGCAGTTAAGACTAGGGCCCGGTGAGTGGGCTAGGTTTTTATTTTCTGGCAACCCTTTGAAAGTGTGTTTTTTCCACTGTAAATAAACCCTCACTTAGACTTCATTTCCTGCCTCTTGTCTGGTCTTTCGTCAGGTTACCACCCCAAAACAGAGCTCCAAGCTCACAATATATATATATATATATATATATATATATATATATATATATATATATATATATATATATATATATATATATATATACCATGGCTTGCATACTAATGAGCCACTTCACACTGAATAAATCACTAAGCACCACTACATTATAAATTCCATGACAAATTGCCATTTTATTTGTTATTAGTTACAAAACCACTGCCAAAAATGAGTGGCATTCCACCTATTTCCTTGAATATATTTGGGGAGGAAACTCCAGATAACTGGTACAACACCAACTTTCTGAGTGAAGACAGCAGTCCACCTGAAATAAATAAGTGCACCAGCAACTGTCAAGAGTAGACACATAACAGTAGATGAGGAACAGCTAAATGAAATTGAAGAAAAGACAAGACCAGACACCAACCCCCAAATTACCAGCCTGGATTTGAAGCGCCTGCGGGAAACTGAGGCACTGTCCCCTGACACCACGGTCGGATTGAGATCCGAAAGGATGAAAATGGACTTGAATATATGTGCCTCGCATATAACAAGAACACAAACTGACCTCAAGATCCATCTTCAGCATCCATTGCAGCTGCTCCCCTGCCTTCCTCCGTGTCATTTCAAACTCTGCCATTAATCAGCTTGTGCTCAGTCCTCTAGTTTCGAGATGCCACTTTCGATGCAGAAATTCACAATAAACGGACAATTTATTTTTAATAAGTTAACAATAAATTAAATTAAATTAAATTAAATTAAATTAAATTTGGTACTATGTTTTCTGCAGGTGTATACGCAATGCAAGTTTCTGGTTTTCTGTGTTTTAATTATTTTAATTATTTTTCTTAAATATCTTTATTTTTTGTATAGTGTCTTTCATAGTGGACCACCATCACAAAGCGCTTTACAGAGGTAGGCTGTGTGAACTGTGCATTATATGCAGATTCACTTACAATAGGACATTGATTTAACATCTCATCTGCAGGATGGAGCACAAGGAGTTGAAGTGACTTGCTCAGGGTCACACAGTGAGTCAGTCAGTGGTAGCGGTGGGATTTGAACCGGTGACCTTCAGGTATTTAATCACTGGACCACACTGCCTCCTATGATTTATAGAGAAGCATTGATCATCTTTGATGCCAGTGAGATATAGGCTTTAACTTGATATGGTTTAAACTAAATACAAATTATAATTGCTGTTAACTTTACCACTAAAAACCCTGATTTATTTTTTTTAAGCCGAGTAACTAATTTACAAGAAATATGCCTTGATGTATTATGCATTGTATCTTGTAAAGCGCTTTGTGATGGTGATCCACTTTGAAAAGTGTATATAAAATAAAGATTGATTGATTGATTGATTGATTCTTGTAATCTAAGATGTCTATTGTAATTCAATCAGCCTTTTGTAGCATCTACTGTCTGTCATATGAGCAAGTATCTCCTGTAGATTCACTCAGATTACTATGTATGTCAGAAGTTACCCAAAGGAATTCAGTCTTCCACTGGAGAAAGTGATTTCCATTACATGAGAGTAGATGTTAAAACTTCATGCTGATTTGAACTTGGCTCTTGCCAAGATAAGCACCAACTAAGACGTAGCTTCACAGTAAACTAATGTGATCCATATGTGTCTCCATCCATTTGCGCTTCCTTCCATATGATGATGTAGATATCCTTCTGTCTGGTGTTGATGGCTGAAGTGTAATGCTGGCTCCAGGGATCAGCTTATTGCCTCCCTAGCACATCAGCACACACAACGGCTGCGATGCTGGCTCCGGGGATCAACCATAGTGCAGTCTCCCCAGCGCATCAGCATGACAACGGTCTGGATTGAGCTAAGTAGGGTACATCTCTGGGGTCTTCAAGTGGGCACCTTCCATCCTCGGTGTTTCGTCGACTAGCCTGCGACGCCTCAAGAGGGCTCGACAGTGATTCTGGCGTCCCAGCATCACCCCCCTCCGTCCCCCGCTCAACTCAGCCCAGCTTACTTACCTGTACATCAGCGTTTCTTTCTTTCCATTGTGCTTGAGATCCCCAGCCAGAATCTTTCCGTCTCAACCACAGCCAGTTGCTGCTCCTCTCTGCTGCTTCAGATAAGTTCTTCACTGTGCGACGCAACTCTTGGCCATTGAATCCGACATCTCTGAGAAACCGGGTTGTAGAGTGTGCCACAAATCCTCAACAACCCACTTCCACTGGGTAAACCCAGACTTTCCATCCTCGCTGCTCCGCTTCAGTGGCTAGTTGAGCATACCGCAGTTTCTTCCTCTCATACGCCTCATCTACAGCATCCACCCATGGCACTGTTAACTCCACCAGGTGAACAAGGCGTGCTGATCCAGACCACAAGACAATATCTGGTCGAAGGTTAGTGGTGGCAATCTCAGGTGGAAAAATAAGCCGTTGACCAACATCTGCCAGCATTTTCCAGTCCCTAGCAGCTCCCAGTTGTCCTGGGCGATGATTGGTTTTAACACCTTTTCTTGGTGGTTGCTCTCCTGGGCGGAGGAATGTTGTCTTTTGTGTGTAATGTTTTGATGGAACAGGTGGCAACTTATTGGTCATGAAAATGAGTCGCCAAAGACTCAAGACTGCTGAGCTTAGAGTTACTACAGAATTTATCTGAAGTGAATCTGGAGTCGATAAAGTTGTTCTGTCTGACAGT
Source organism: Acipenser oxyrinchus oxyrinchus (assembly GCA_030684275.1). Classification (NCBI taxonomy): domain Eukaryota; kingdom Metazoa; phylum Chordata; class Actinopteri; order Acipenseriformes; family Acipenseridae; genus Acipenser; species Acipenser oxyrinchus. Next base: position 4,289,621 of record CM060255.1, on the reverse strand, counting down.
GATGAAACTGACTGTGGTGTAGAGTGGATATGCATAGGAGAAAATTCCATCTGCAGTGAAAATGAGGACAGTGCCAGAGAAGTGCCAGGACCAAGTGCACAAAGAGATCGCCCCATTCACTCCATTGGGAACAGCTGGACACTGAACCGGACTCACAAAAGGTCGCAGAAGAGGACATGGAAGAAGATGCGTTCCTGTGGCATCCCCTGCACCCTGTATCAGCTGTTTCTCATGTGTCTGCACCTGTACCATCCGCTACTCCAGCAGTAGCGCCAGCACCTGAGGCAGCCTTTCCAGCGGTAGTGCCAGCACCACCAGGTATTCAAGAGGGTGACAGCTTGTGGTCTTCTTTTTTTCCAGAGACAATGGCATATTTTCCAGAGACAATGGCATATTTTTTGCGCTGTGATGACCAGAAGCATGCACCTTCAAAATGATAATATTTGCCCTGGCACCCGAAGTTTGGAACCACTTCATGATTCAACAAAGAAGCACTGCAGGATGTGGAACATGAAACCCAGTGAGACGTCACGGCCAACGAGAGATGCACTCCTACTCCTCTTTTAAACCCCTTCCCCTCCACCGGTCCTTGAAGTCACACTGAGAGCCACCAAATTCGACTTTTACACTGGTTCTCAGAATTAGTTCTGTGCCTGGTTTGGGCCCCAAACCGGGAGAGAACATTACAGTGGATGAGCAGCTTTTCCAACAAAAGCAAGGTGTCATGGATTCTAAATATGTATAACAAACCTGACAAATTTGAGATCAAGTTTTGGCTGGCAGCAGACGCTCAGTCCAAATATTTGGTTAAATGTTACCCCTATTTGGACAAGGATGAGACTCGCCCAGCTAACCAAAGGCTGGGTGATAGTGTGGTTCTTCGGCTAATGAGACCCTAGTTAGGACAAGGAAGAAATGTTACCACCGACAATTTGTTTACCTCATTGCAATTTGCAAAAGAGTTGAAGAAGAAAAAAACAAGCCTGGTTCGAACTGTAAATAAACAAAGGAGAGACGACAATGCCAGGGTGCCAAATGCAATGGTAAGAAGACTCTTGATAGCTGTGCCCATTGCGCAAAGGAAGTGTGTGGAAAGTGCACTGCATGTGTTTAGAAGCGCAACATCTGTGTGGATTGTGCAAGCACTTAGGCTTCTTTCATAGCATGTTGTGCTGTTGCGATTGTATATAAAATCCACTTATGTTCAAATGTTTGTTTTTATTTACATAGTTTTGGTTGCGTATTTGTGGTTTGTTATGTCAGAATATAAACCCATTTATTTTCATTTTGGTTGTACAGTTTTGTGTATAAATAATATACTTGTACATACACTTATTTCTTTTCAAAAGTTTGATTTTTTTAATTTATTATTGTTTTTTGCAGTTGCGCTTTATGTAATATGTCTGTATATAAACCTGATTGTTTGTCCTTTCATTATAATATTTATGTTGTTTTTAATACAGCGGTCAAATTGACCACTCATGGTAGTTCTAGGTATATGTATAACTCCGGTAGTTCTAGTGTTAAGTGCTTTACTTAGGCTGCTCAAAAAAAACGCCACCCACAACTTACTTAAACACAGGCTGTGTGGGAGTATTCCCCCATGCCAAGTGAGACCAGCTAATGTGTGCTGTTGACTAAACAAAAAATCACAACGCCCCCAGCTTGGCGCCAACCCCCAACCCGATGTCAGCCCTGCACAACTCACTAACAGCCCCCACCTAACCTCCCATTACCACCCCCCCAAAATCACCAAATAATCATTCCTATCTCACCTTCATTTGCATACTATCCCTAAGGCACCCAGTATAGAATGTGAGTCCTCAGCACCACCACCTCTTGGTGTGTCACACTCACCTCCCCAACCATTCATCCCTGAATGGGAAACAACCTCCTACCCCCAGGCTGCCAAGAACACAGAACAGTTTCCACACCTCTACCCTCCACCAGTCCACTAGTCTTGTTCCCCACCTTGCAACAGCCTTACCCTCCCATATCCAACTAAACCTTTCTAGCAGTTATGATAGTTGAGCTAGTAGGTGTTGGGAGTTAAAATGCGACGGTCATATGTATTTTTATATGTATGTATGTATGCATGCATGTATTTATGTAAGTATGAATGATCAGGTAAAAGAATCGGCTTGCTGCAAGTTTCTTATCATGATAGGGACCTACAGAGAAAGCTGCATTGGCCTTTGCATTCCCTTAGGGTTGAGAAAGTTGCCTGGGGCTGGTTTATCTCAACATGCTGGTCAGGCAGAACCTTCTCGGATCCTTGCTTCTAGGGTTCGGTAGCTTGGTAACATCTGTTGCTTAGGTTAGGTGGGTGAAATAAGGGAATTGATTTGACAGTGGGAACCGAGGTCGATGTTAGTCTTCAGTCCAACTTATCGGTAGAGCGGGGATTGCAGTGATGAGGCAACATTCAAATTTAGCATATTGAAAAAAATATTGATCTAATTGAAGGGAAAATAATCAGCTTTTCCTGTGCATGCTACTACACTAAGTCTTTATCATTCTCATCTCTTCCTCTTGATTGTTTAAAATGTGACATAGCTCTAATTCTCTTTTAACAGCACACTATTAGTCTCAGCTGACGATAATGCTGTGAGCAGTATATTCACTCCTCTTATGGTAGCAGTGGATGAGAAGAGTTTATGGCACATTATAAATCCTAGAGTTTATAGGTTTGGTTCCTGTGAATTTTTTGTAAGATGCTCCAGGTAATTTGATTTGCATTTCCAGTGATGGATGAGGATGGCCAGCAGCCTCCAGGGGAGGTGTGCTCTGTCCTCTGAACAGACTTTTCATCTTATTTTATATTATTTTGAGGTTATTTGTGCACACTAGCTGTGGAAGACAAGGACATTGTACTATTGGTATTATGCTCAACACTGTCACTTCAGAGATCATCATTGCTAGGCTGGAACAAAAGCTTTCACTTTGATTCGCAACCTCTGAATACCTTTGGCACAGAAGTAAATGTTGTGTTCTTTTTTTAATTATTTACAACATTGGTGTTAATTAGTGATCCTGGCCTGAATTAATTAAACCCTGAAGTCATCTGGTGTGCATGATTCTCAGTATTTATAGAGGAGCATTGTTTCAGTAATTAATTCCAACAGAGAATCAGGAAAAGTCTAATTCATTATTATATGACAAGTAGAATCTCATTGCCATTGACTTTCATTAGGATTCCAAACATGTGTATCTTGCAAACTCTGGCCACTTTTGATATACAGGGACTTGACAGCATAGCATAAGAACCTGTTGCAGTACGAACTTCAGCGAAAGCGGCACTTAACTGTCTTTTGTAAAAGCTAGGAACTTATAGAAAAAATAGAAAAGACCACTTGACAAATAATATCTATAACAGAGGCAAGATAAAGTCTGAAATTTTGGACTTGTCTTATGTCATATACTAATCCCATCCTCCTTGTATGGATTGGCTCTTTATCCCCAGCGATTGCAATTGTAGTCATAGGTGATTTAATGCATTATGAGCTACAAGTAACAGGTTGTTTACTTGTGTATTATATGTACCTGGAAAATGCCCTCATTCATAACAGATAGTCGTATGATCTGAGTACTGAGCACACCCCCACTGTTTGGGTTATGGTGACGGTGTGTAATGGTAAATGTCATGGATTCAGTGAGTGAAGTAATGAACTTTCATTAAGGCAAGTCAAAATGAAAAAGCTGGCACTTGCGTGGATTGACTTAACGTTTGATAGAAGCCCGCTAGAGCTGGAAGCTGATTGGCTGATGGGGCTGAATCATTTTCTAACGTGTATTATGTTGGGCTTTGGCATCTCCATTACTGTTTTGTAATCATTCTTATCTGCTTCATCATCAAATGCAAACTATATACATATTTGCTCTGCCTCTTTCCCCAATGTGTAAATAAGAGTGCTTACCTGTATTTCTTTGCTTTTCTTCATCCAGTTCTGTGGGTTGCACAGCGCACAGATAACCGAAATCTCAACATTTATTTTTTTTTATATCCAGGTCTATTGAACGACAGGGACTTTTTCCATTTTTAATTAAGCTGGTGAGAGGGGAACTCATTGTGGACTACATACAGAATGCTGGTGGTCACACCACAGTGCAATGTATGCGCTGCAGCTCATTGATCATTGCATGTCTGCTCAGGGAGTTTGAGAATTCTAATGGTAATAGGGTCCCAGTTATTAAAGCTGCAAGGGTAGTTGTTTGACATGTTTGCACAAAGACAAAGTATGAGTATGATGGAGGTTTTAGAATGTATATGGGGGTTCAAATAAAGTTAAATATTTAAAATGAGCGTTTGTATTTAGATGCCCGAACTAATTCTCAAACTGATGTTAAATTGCAATGTACAATTGTAAGGTGTCTGATTAATTTTAATTCCTGAGAACAGTGTTGGGTGCACCATTCATTCTGCCTCAAATGTTTCATGAAGCAATTTGACTGAATTAAGTGGACTCCTCTTAGGGCGTTTATGTTCGTTCAAACATGTTTTGGTTTTTTTCTTACTGTTTACATTGATCATGCTTTCATCCTGATTAGTAGTCATTTCTTTTGTGAACGTGCCCTAAGTCTGTTGCCAGGTTAGTTTCCTCTGTATCGTTCCAGACATTTATTGATTCATTTGTCTTCTGTACTGTTGTTTATAACAACTTGATCTATCCTGAAATGCAGCTTCCTTTGTACGTAGACGGTGCTCAAATTACAACTGTTATTTCTGAATCATCATATATGGCTTCAGCTATTCTTTCATCAGGCTGATGTCATAAACATGTTATCTGCCTTCAGCAATGGTATTATTTTAGTCACTCCCTTCTGTGCTGAACAGCAGGACTCAAATCAATATTACAGACATGAACCAGGCCAGAACACCTTGAGGAAGTCCAGTACAGACAATGCATCAGTTCTATGAACCTGTCTTATACTATAAACACAGTGGTTGTGCTTGCTGTTCTCTTTTTAGTATGTGCACTTGAGTGTAACGTGATCATGTGCAGCTGTACTGATTAATTCTATGGGTGGAGCGCATAAGATGCAGATTCGGTAGTACCCATTACCCAGTGCTGTCATACGGGCAATACAAAATATTTAGTTCTTCATCCCATGCAGAGTGAAGGATTGTATTAATTTATTGCCAGTGAAGCACACAAAACCCATTGTAGATATGCTGTGCTCAGCAGCTGGGTAAATAAGACATGAGCTCATTCTTATTTAGCTATCATTATAATAAATATGGCCTTTTCTAGTTCCGCTTTTGCAAAAGCCTTGATATATAAAGCCTTCAGCTTTCGCTGTTCAACAGTTCTTGAAAAAGTATCTAAGAGCCCTATAATTAATGTTGTGATGTTCTGTATAAACAATGCAAGTGATTCTGTAGAAGAATCTCGATTTGTAGAATCTCGATTTGTTGAAATGTAAGTGCGTTCTGTATTGCTCTTTACTTCTAAAACAACTTATAAATTGTTCCCTTTTTGTGGGACATCAACTTTTATTATTATTTGTAATAATATTTTTGAAAATACGATAGCTATATGTATTGGTGCTAAAGATTTACAAAGTACACTGTAGATTAAGATCAATTGGTTAGTAAATTATTAGTAATACTAACAGTGGACCTGTTTCTATACTGTCAGTTGCATCCAGGTATCCCTGACTCACAAATGTATCCTGTGGTACAGGTTGAAAAGTAATGTCAGTTATTTGGTGGAGCCATTTGAACAAGGCAACCTTCGGCACAGCTCAGGACTGTTCCAGAACATTTGAGAAGAGGAGAGGGGATAATATATTGATCATATGCAAAATAGTTGTATTCAACTATCCATGCATTTATTATCATTGTGTTCGGAATGCATTGCCAAACATTATTGGACAATAAACAAAAACAAAAAAACAGGCAATTACTGAAGGTCAAATGTCAGGTTAAGGTCAAAAAGTTCTCTTGACAGAAGTGCATGCGATTGTGTTGGACACAATGTGGGAGTAGACAGACATTAAGATCTTTAAGGCATAACAGATTTAAGTGATTAATCATTTGTCAAAGTGCTCTTGTTTATACAGTACCGTAGCATATCCCCTTCGGTCACAATTTTTTAATTGCATTTTTAAACATTTTAAAACAGTTTATGTGAACTCTATGGACTTTGAGAAGTTGCCCTGCCAAAACTTAAAAAAAAACATTTTGCATAATAAAATTGATACACAGATAAGAAACTTAACATGGTACGATTCTACATGCAGTGACTGAAGGGGCTGTACCTACCAGCACCTTCATACTGTTCTGCGTTACAGCAATTATAATTTCAGTTTGAACCACTTTTTGACATTTAGTGTGTTTTCAGGAAACTCCACACAGCATGGGATAAAGATTAACATGTTAATCACTTCGAAAGATAAGATCTCCCACAAGTGAGATGAATAACGTTCTGCATTCCATCTTATTCACCAATCGGGTAAATAACTAATCACAGAAATTCTGAGCTCCAGCCTTTACCATAACGTAATGACCACCCAGGGGCTTGTTAAATGTGACAAGGTAAAGTCAAGGGCACTTCAGTGACTCAATAAGGTAATTAAAGTACCTAATGGAAAAGTATGCATTCAGTATGTTAATGCTTTTTAAAATGTGCCTAAATGTATTATGTTTACGACATTGTTAGTTATTGGTGATTCAACATTCCTGTATTGCAGGCAGTATTGTAGGATGCAATACAGGAATGTATTAGCTAGATCTGATGATTTGTATGCAACGTTTTAAATCCCCACTTGCACAGTTTTGCTTATGATGGTTTAAGAGTATTAGTATAAAGCATTCATGTAGATGTCATGCCTGGCTTTTCCCCCACAGGGGCTTTCTACAGTTATTCATCTTTTAAAATGCAGAATTAGTTACTTAAATTTTCTAGATTTGCATATTATTGAAAATCCTTAATGCTGTTATGCATATTTTACAATAAAACTGGGAGTCTAAAATGAAATGTAATTCTTTGACGTCTCATGCGATCCAGTTCCAAGGTTTACAGATTTTATTGCACTTGAATGTAGAATCAGTCTGTATATTTTGGTAGGATCGGAGACTAATGTATTGGTTATCAATATTCTTAAGTGACAGCACAGGCATTTCCTATATAGCTATATATTTTCTTTTAATGTGCTTATTAAAATGTATATGCTGTACAACGATACATGTAAGCACACAATTGTATCAGAAAGGGGTTAGGGTTAGTTTGGTTAGGGTTAGTGTTTAGTGTGGGTACAGATCTTCAAGCAAACTAGCTAGCTATTACTGTAATAAGATGATATCTAAAAAAAAAACATGCCATTTTAAAAAGTAATTAATAAAAAAAGTAGTACTTTTTCTATTAAAGGAAATGCCCGGGTGATTATGTCATTAGGGAGTGTTGTAGGGTTCTTCACTTATTTCATTACCCCCTTTCCTGGTTTAGATCATCTCATTGTATTGTGTATCAGATGAAAGTCAGTCTAATCTATTTCAGTTGTCCAAAAAACAGAAATACACCCATACTCTTTAATTCTCTCCACTCCCTGTCATTAATTCACCATCACATCAGAAACTTACATAATGTATTATTAATAACATAAGAAACTATCTCAGATCTCGTTCATCACTCAGGGGCTGCTAATTTACAGTTTACACAGCTGGGTAACATTATGTGATTAGCATCAGTATAGTATAGCTTCAATGCAGTTGTGATGGATATGAAATTAAACATCTGAACCAGCCTTGATAGTAAAAAAAAATTCTACATATACGTTAAGGGCTTTCTTTTGACATGTTTGTACACCTACACATTATTTTATACCTTCATTTAAAGTATAAAGATATGTGACAGACACAAGTTATCTTGACTAACTAGTGTCATTGTAATGCACTATTATGATGGAGAAAACAAACACTGAACCAATGGAATCATTCCCTTTCACTTCTTTTAAGTTTAGAAGTCCAGACAATCACTGAAAACCAGCAAGCCAGCCATTGAATATGCATCAATAAAGTTCATTAGAAAATGCTTTGTTTTATATATGCAAGTCATTTTCATGAGAAAGTACTGATTGTTGGCAGATGGAATCCTTGTATGTCCTGTTACCGATGCATCAAATGCTTTTTTACTTTTGCACAGATGGAGAAAAAAATATATATTATGTTTGCAAATCATTATAACACCAAGTTTATCAGTTCTGTGTCAGCTGGGCTAACAGTTTGAAGTTAGATAAGCCCAATTACTTATTGAAGAATACACTGAACATTTTCATACCTGGTTTTTCATTCAAAATAGAGGCCTAATTCTGAAAAAAAAAGAAAATCTTTTCAACTCATATTAAATATAATAATACACACTATAATGAAGCTTTCAATGCTTTGAACTCAGTAGCTTTTAATATACATTTTGTCTTCCTCTTTCGAGTCTGTGGTGCTTCTTTACTTTGAAGTACTATGTTTTACAACCTTTATTCACCATTTATTTATTTATTTTAAAAAAATAGAAAGTTCATTCGGTGACTTTTGCAGCATCTGTGTTGTTTTTAAATGATATAGCTGCAGTTAAATAATTAATGGTTGATGGACTGAGCCAGAAGGATAAAAGACTGCTTCCGACATTGCAGATTGAATTAAGACTTGTTTAAGGATTCACACTGTGTAATGTGCAGTACTTACTAATGCATGGTTATGATTCCCTCCTTCCTAGTGGCCCTTCTAAGCATCTGTGATTGCTTTTATAGTTACACAACAAGCTTATTTTGGTGCTGTGGAAGTCAAAAAGCTGCGACACTTCAACATGTGCTTTTAAATACGTGAAGTAAAACACTAGCTAATGCATGAAAACATCTGTGTCTTGAATCCTGCTGCCTTGACCACCTGGCATATCAGCATGCATGTGCTACATACAGAAACATTATTGATTAGCTGAAGGCTTATGGCTGCATGACCTCACATTTGGGTATGATGTGGTATTGTAATGTGGTGCAGTTGATCTGTTGATTTAAACTATAGAATGCACCGGTACAAAAAAGCATGTCATGGATTTTCACCCCCACATAAGAATGTAAATTCAAAATTCTTCTAAACGTTTACCACAGTAAAAGCATAACAGTGTAATAAAGCAAAGCAGAAACATGGTAAAGTAGGTATTTAGGAATTGTGAAAAATAAAAAGAATATATGGGAAGATGGGATAATCCAGTAATGTGTGAACTCTATTAGGACTTTATGTGTCATTTTTCATTTAGCGGTAGATGTTTAAACAGGCACTTTATTTTCCTTAACCTGCTTCTCCTGCATTTTCCTTTTTCCATTCCTATCCATGACTCTGAAATGCTGCAAAAAGAAATTGCATAATCATCAGAAATCATAATTGTAGGCTAATTTGTCAAGATTTAATTTGCTATACCGCTGAACATTAATATACTAACCAGAAAGATAACTGCACCTGAGAAATCCACCTGTAATATACAGATAATAACCACTTAGAAGCAGAACCCTCAGTAAAGAGCAGACCCTTGGCCAAACATGGGGATGTCCACTGTCTGTGCTTCTGGACCCATGGAAAACTTTACTCAAGCTACCTCTCACATGACAGTTGCATTTTAGGGATTAGTGATTGGGATTAGCCTGTTCCATTGCTTTTTTGGAGGCAGTTTCCAGGGCCTAATTAAATACATTAGTCAGAATAGGGGCCAAAACATCAATACATTTTTTTATAATACTTAATAGGAAAACCTCCAGTGCCTGGATATTTCCCTTGATATACAGCTTTAAAGATTTTTTTTTTTTTTTACTTAGTACTAATTTGTCCTCCAAGACTTTTTCTGCCCTTCATAACAACGCTCTAGAGTAAGATATGTAGGAATTGTCATGTCACACCTTCCAATAAATGTTTTTTTTAATAGTTATTGCTTCTCGAATTTAATCTTTCTCTTGACATGTGGTCTTTAAGGGTTAGTTCAGGGCAGCAGATTATTGCTATTCATTTGTTTTAGTTTGTCATATGTCTTCCATGCTCTCTTGTATTTTTTTTCATATAAAGGTGCTGTAAGGTCTATGACATCAAAGTTAAAAAAAAAACTCCTTTGGGGTATTGCTTTTTAAAACTCTTTAATATTAGTGGATAATATTGGTTATATAAGATTAATTTACCTGCCTGGGAACTTGGGAGTGTTACTATCCAATGTGTACCATCAGGTATGGACAGCGAGCATAGTTACACACTGCGAGCCAATGTAAAGTCGTAAAATGAAAGCCAAAGTCCACCCGTGGCAGCGTTGCCCTGAGCGACGGGCATTATTAACACTTATTGCATGTTAGGTTAACCCTCGGTCCTCAAAAAGCATGATTCAGTGGCTCTATTGAGAAAACAGGTCTGTTTTAGCAATGTGCTGTTAACCCTTTGCAGTCCTTTGTCGGACCTGGTCTAATATTGCAAGAATCCCATTCCAGTCTTATATCAGACTCAGTCCGACATCGCAAAAAAAACTGTTTTAAGGTCGTGTGTAGGCTCTGAGTGGAAAAAGCTGACAGAGGATGTTCCCCAATCGTTTCTGATCGGAAATAAGACAGAACCAGCCGAGCATCTCTTCAAAGGCCGGAGAAAACGATTTGAACAGAGAAGCGCAGAGACAGACTTGGAGAGAGCATCATGGCAGAGAGCAGACAGCAGAGAAAGACATGGCAGCCTGAAGAACTGCCATGATGGAGGAAGAAGGCAGTGACTATGAAAGTAGTTTAGATGAAGATTTAGAAGATTCCAGTGAAAAAGAAATTCATTTTTCTCAAAGTGACGAGTCAGAGGAGGAAAATGAAGAAAGCGATCATGACAAGCCATATTTGTATATATACATATATATATATATATATATATATATATATATATATACAATAGGGTTAATGACTCGGAAGTACGAGAAGGGTAAGTCAGCATAATATAGTACATCCTCTTCATACCAGATTATACCTTTTTGATATGTGGTCTTATGATGTGAAGCAATCGCAGCAATGTTTCAGGCACAGCTCTTTGAAATCAGGTTGATAAGGAAGGGCTGAGGTCCTGTTGGTATATTAAGAAACATGGAGAACTCAGCACAGAACATTTCCCACCAGGTGTTTATTCCTTGGTTATAATGATCTCTTTCAACAGGGGAGTGTTTCAAAGTTGTATTGTTCTGTGTGGAAATTACTAGGTTTTGTTTTTGCATAACCCCTATCTTCAAAAGATTGAATATTAATTAATTTAGGAACCAAATATCATTTGTTCAAAAATACTCCAACTGTAGATTTGAAGAAAGTTTAATGGGGTGAAACATATATAACAAAGAGTAATGTAGGCATTATTGTGGTTTATAACAGCACAGTTTCCTTTCCTTTGTATTTATACAGATTTAAAAAAAAAACTTAAACCAAATATGCAATATATATCTGACCTGCAATAAGCAGCTCGCTGACTAATCTCCGGGTGCTTGAGATGAAGTCTGATGTTGGGAATGGAAGTTGTAATGCTGTAGTCAAGTGAATGAACATTTCCAAAGGATTTCACAGAAATGATACAGTAATAAAAAAAAAGAAACATATGCAACTAACATATGAAGAAGTCACTTAGAAGAGGTCAATCGCGCCACACTAATTCTCGCTCCTGCTTTCTTTTTTTATTCAGATTTCCATCAGCTTTCTAGTTTATCTAGATTTTATATCTGGGTGCTAGGGATATCTGACACAGAAAACAGAAGCATTGGTTGGGGAATGGTTTACAGATCCCATAAATACCACATACTAGTATATTATTGTAATATTATAGTGTTGATTTTTAAGGTATGTTGAATCTGTCTGCCAGCATAGTCCCCAACATCTCATTGTACAGTACCATTGAAGTATTGTGTGTTCTTACTGTTAACCTCCTATTTATAATGCTATGTGATCTTACTGTTAACCTCTTATTTATAATGCTATGTGTTCTTACTGTTAACCTGTAACATATTCAATAATTGTGCTAGGAATAGTCTTTATATTGTTTCCAGCAGATTTGATTTAATCTGTAAGACATTTTAGAAAACAGTACAGGATAAAGAATTAAATATATTGAACATTTTCTTGAAACATGAAGTGCCGGAATTCATTTCTGGTTTGCCCATTTCCCGCAGATGTCTGAGAGGACAAAAATGAATGATAAGAGCAAGGACTGTATTTAATTAAATTGTGAAAACAAGCGTATGCTTCACTAATCTGTTATGGTGCTCAATTCCACATTGATATCACAAACTCATTACAAGGGGATTGTTGGTCCACAAGGTCTGTCGTCAGTGTGTCATGTGTTCAAGACCATTTCCAACAAGGATCCTTGTTTATTGCTTTATAATCACAATGGCTATTTTTTATATCATTCTTGTGTATCAGCACAATAAATTGCTATACTAGTTGCACAGTGAAGGGGCGGAAATTAACTAAGCATTCAATGCGATATTGCAGAAGATATTTCACAGATAGCAGGGTCAATAGCGGGGGGGGGATCCAATCACAGTCCTGGAGGCCCATTCCACTTCAGGGTTAACAGGTACAATTATATAATGAACTACTTCTTTTTAATTTCAATTTCAATATATTTTATTATTTAGCGCCTTCCATACCACAGTGTCTTAAAGAGTTTAATGTTAAAACCGAATGAAGTCTGCAGTGTCAAGAAATAGTAAAAACTGCAGAATAACAATAATTCTAATTCTAATACAGTGCACTCCGTTTATAAGAATCACATCCGTTCCGGATGATTTGATTCTTAAAAGCAGACCGAAATGATTACAATTAGCAAAACAATCGAAACAAGTCCTTGTGGATAAGCAACTACTTATATGATCAGGATTATGTTAACCCATGCTGCAGAATCCTATTTTATTACAGTATACTTGAGAAAAAATTATTATCTTTCTTTTTTTTATTAGTTCAATAAGGCACCAAATGGTCACCGCAAGAGACAAATACCCCAAGAGCCCCTAATTTGGTTGTGAAATATGGATGAGTATGGAGGTTTAACATTTAAAATACAAGCAAAGCTGCTAGAAAGGTGAATATTATGTGTTTAGTAGTGTTTAATGCAGCTTTTTAAAGCGACGTTGGCATTTGGCCTTGAGTAGAATACATTTGGAACTTTCTTCAGTCAGAAATCTTTATGGTCACACAATTAGGAACGTAACAAATGCCAAACTTCCAGGACATCTACAGTACAGTATAACATGTATGACAGGCTAAGGTTTGTAAATATGTCAATATTTCACTTCAAACTCCAAAGTATATAGAGAACATATATGATAATGACAGTTAGACGATTTAGATTATCAAGCCACTAAGGTAAGACCAGGTCAGAAACCTAAAGTCGTGTCACATATTGCCTGAACCATAAAAAATGTTCACGAAAAAGTTTTTCACAAATTGTGACAAACATTTCAACAACAATAGAATGTATCCCTTACTGTCTTGTTGACCACGTTTACATTATTACATCTTTACAGGTCTGACCCTTTTACTCAGCCCCTTTCGTAAATATTACATGTGAAATGTTTTTGGACAAATATCACTTTTGTATTTTTTTTTAATTGTTACCTTTAGGTGTTGTTCGAGGAGCAGGTGCAGGGGCTCCTCCCTAGTTAATCAAGACAATCTCAATTAAGCTAATCTATCAATTAAGCTCCCTATTTAAGCCCTGGGTCGAACACTTATTCTCTTGTCTTGCTTTTTGCGTTTGTGTATTGTCACGCAGCACTGTAGACTCCACTTGTCGTTTTCATTTCTGCAGTCTGTGCTTCCCTATACATCGCCAGACTTTTGTTTACATTGTTACATTTTTCTGTGCTTTGATAGTGAGAAAATTTGACAGGAGCATTTTGCCCTAATCTGTTTTAACTGATCTGCGTTTTGTTTGGTATGTGCGTTTATTTGGTTACATTGTTTTATTTTTCTGTGCTTTGGTTGTGAGAAATGTTTATGGGTCTGGTTCCCCTAGTTTGTTTTCATTTATATGCGGTTATTTGGTGGGCTCTGCCATACCTCTCTCGGCTTCACGGTGTCCGTGAACGCTCCGCCCTGTGTTCTTTTAGCTGTGCTCTGTGGAAGCACGTTTTCACAACACCTTCTTGTTCTGGCTTCCTATAATTCCCTGTGCAATTTGGTAATAAGTTGTCTTTCAAAATTCGAAATTTTAGAAAAAGTCTGTTTCTTCTGCTGTCTGTTCAATGCTTTGTTTACCTTCACCTCTACGTGGGCTCCAATAATGGCGCCTGTAGTGTTACGTGCATTGAATCATGGGATTGCACGATTAAACGGGTCAGACATCTGGTTTGTCCTATCCTTGATTTTGCCGCGCTCGCCCAGCACTGCAGCTGCCAATATTTCACACTTGTGTCAATTCGTTCTATCTTATAATGCTCTCTATGCAATCTGCTGCACCTTGACCAGGCAATCCATTTAGCAATATTCTTTCTCTTCTTTAGCAGTAGCCATAAACTCCCAACTGAAGCCGTAAGCTACAAGCTCAGTCACAAATCAAGCTCATTGTCGCAAGTCGAGCAGTTGCTGGTTTCTGCTGCTAGAGGTCTCCCTTGTCCCAAGAGTGAAATTCTCCAGTTCGCCACTCATGTAAGATTTTGGCATATCAGATTTGGTGATTAGTTATTTTAAATGTATTCATTTTATTTCTCTTTTTGTGTGCTATCTGTTCTTATTCAGTAATATCTGATACTATACATCCCCTATGCGGGGACTAGATATATAAATTAATTTGTTCTTCACTTTCTGATACTTATCCGGCCCAACACAATATTACTAGTATGCTCAAAGTGGGGACCACCAGAGGTTTCCTCCCAGTTAAGCAGGTGAGATTAGTCCTTAATAATAATAAAAATAATAAAAATTAAAAATTAAAAAATCCTCCAGTATTGATTGTCACTTATTAACCTATATTTCTTTACTATCCCTATATATATATATATATATATATATATATATATATGCATTGGTGGCGAGATGCGGGGAGCCGGGGCTCCTCTTTTGGCGGCCAGCAATGTCACTTCCCAACCTTGTTACTTCCCCTTAAGGGGAAAATGAAAAGAAGGATACAGGATACATTTGAGAAGACTAGAAGAAGTCGCCCCGACTAACAAGGAACGCCTGCGCTTCGGGAGAGTGGCATGGCTAGACCTCCAAGGCAGAAATATTTTGCTATGGCAAGCCGTTGTAAACATATACAGTAATTAAGTCCATTGGAGACTTCCCCTTTATGGAGCTCTTGTAATTTCTAGAAAAAGCCGTGTATGTACATTTTACTACAAGATACACTAGTAAAGTTTTACATTTTTTTACAAAACATTCTCCATCTAATTTGACTGTCAGAAAATGCCTGGCCCAGATCATTTTAGAGTGTATTTGTTTATTTCTTTTTTAAAACATATTCATCAAAGTATGAATTCGTATTGAAGCAGTACAGAAATATTTCCAGACCTGACTGATAATCCATGCTGACATGTGTACATATGTTTACAATTCATTTCTCACAGTTGTGATGTTACTATACATTTCAGGGGCAGCTTGAATCATTCCTGTGTTTTTCATATTTCTGACAAGAAGAGCCCTTTACCCCTACTGCTGTTTTCTGTTTTTACTTTTGGCCATTGTGAATTGGCCACTTTGTGTTAAACCGCTGGGATAGATATAGCTCCCAGCATCCATGTGACATACTGTGTTAAAAATAGTTGGTAACACTTCTTTCTCATGAATTAGGCTTGTTTGCATTAACCTCATTTGACAGATGCATGATGGCTGTCCAGATTACACTATTTCCTTAGGGTGTTTATTTTATATAACTGTGAGGGGGATCCTGCACAATGTTCAGTTGTATTACCTTACATATATCAGATGTCTTTTTCTGTTTTATGTGAAACTTACATGACTGTACATTCTGATAAGAATCCATAGCTACAGGTCCAGATGAGCAGTAGATACATTTATTTGCCAGAAACATTCATTATCCTTTTTATTGTATCCTCTAAATGTAATATATTCAAAACAGTAGGTGGTATAATGATCAAAGGGTTTTTTTTTTAATGCCCCACTGATTGTCATGGGAACAGATTATTTCAGAAAAAATATATATTTTGACCATGCTGTGATGTGCAATTATATTTCTTAAGATATATTTTTGGCATGAATACAAACATGAAATACAACATAATGACAAGCTAGAGTACTCATATAAATAATACAAATGAAGACAAGCTCACGTTGAAAGGTGTTTTTTATTTGAAATATTACAAAGTACATACCGATACTTATACTACAGTAGGACTGTGTTCAAAGAAACTGTAAATAATAATGTGCAGCAAACATAAACTGCTCATTTCAGACACAAAACAGAAACACTTGTTAACTATTCTGTATAATTTCTTCCCAAGATCATTATGTAGATCTGTGTAAAAACTGCAGTTAAAAAGCTTCTAGGGTATACAATACTGCATGTGTGTAGGCCTGTTTATTATTTGGACTACCGGTACCTGACAGGAAGGTCCAAAAAACACAGATGATTAACTGCATGAAAAGAATTTGAAAGCCACAAACTTTCAAGCTGGTTCAGTTTGAAGGACAGGGACCAGTTTATTGTTGCTTGATTGATTCATAATAATAATAACAATACTAATAATAATGTCTGCCACGAAAATGCTGATTAAAGATTATGTTATTTCATCAGTAATAAGCACTGATTCCGATCATTGGTGCATTTCTACAAAACGTACTTCTGAAGAGCAATTTGCAATTAAATTCAATTCAAAAGCAAGCGTACAGCAACTGCATACATGTTTTGCCCTGTTCAGGGCTCATCAGTGCAGTGTAAGTGTACTGCGACTAGTGAAAAGCTCAGGAGAGTAAGTAAATACAAGGAGCTTTCGAGTTAAGGTGGTAGTTAAGCAGTAACTATAGAATTATGGGTAACCAGGATAGCCATTTCTACTGCCATACCGACCCATGAAAGAGCCGTTTCCACTGCCATACCAACCCATGAAGAGCCGTGAAAGAGCCATTTCCACTGCCATACCGACCCGTGAAGAGCCATGAAAGAGCCGTTTCCACTGCCATACTGACCCGTGAAGAGCCGTGAAAGAGCCGTTTCTACTGCCATACTGACCCGTGAAGAGCCGTGAAAGAGCCGTTTCCACTGCCATACTGACCGGTGAAGAGACGTGAAAGAGCCGTTTCCACTGCCATACTGACCCGTGAAGAGCCGCGAAAGAGCCGTTTCCACTGCCATACTGACCAGTGAAGAGCCGTGAAAGAGCCGTTTCCAATGCCATACTGACCCGTGAAGAGCCGTGAAAGAGCCGTTTCCACTGCCATACCGACCCGTGAAGAGCCATGAAAGAGCCGTTTCCACTGCCATACTGACCCGTGAAGAGCCGTGAAAGAGCCATTTCCACTGCCATATTGACCGGTGAAGAGACGTGAAAGAGCCATTTCCACTGCCATACCGACCCGTGAAAGAGCCGTTTCCACTGCCATACCAACCCATGAAGAGCCATGAAAGAGCCATTTCCACTGCCATACTGACCCGTGAAGAGCCGTGAAAGAGCCGTTTCTACTGCCATACCGACCCGTGAAGAGCCGTTTCCACTGCCATACTGACCGGTGAAGAGACGTGAAAGAGTCGTTTCCACTGCCATACTGACCCGTGAAGAGCCGTGAAAGAGCCGTTTCCACTGCCATACTGACCGGTGAAGAGCCGTGAAAGAACCGTTTCCACTGCCATACCAACCCATGAAGAGCCATGAAAGAGCCATTTCCACTGCCATACTGACCTGTGAAGAGCCGTGAAAGAGCCGTTTCTACTGCCATACTGACCCGTGAAGAGCCGTGAAAGAGCCGTTTCCACTGCCATACTGACCGGTGAAGAGACGTGAAAGAGCCGTTTCCACTGCCATACTGACCCGTGAAGAGCCGTGAAAGAGCCGTTTCCACTGCCATACCGACCCGTGAAGAGCCATGAAAGAGCCGTTTCCACTGCCATACTGACCCGTGAAGAGCCGTGAAAGAGCCATTTCCACTGCCATATTGACCGGTGAAGAGACGTGAAAGAGCCATTTCCACTGCCATACCGACCCGTGAAAGAGCCGTTTCCACTGCCATACCAACCCATGAAGAGCCATGAAAGAGCCATTTCCACTGCCATACTGACCTGTGAAGAGCCGTGAAAGAGCCGTTTCCACTGCCATACCGACCGTGAAGAGCCGTTTCCACTGCCATACTGACCGGTGAAGAGCCGTGAAAGAGCCGTTTCCACTGCCATACTGACCCGTGAAGAGCCGCGAAAGAGCCGTTTCCACTGCCATACTGACCCGTGAAGAGCCGTGAAAGAGCCGTTTCCACTGCCATACCAACCCATGAAGAGCCATGAAAGAGCCATTTCCACTGCCATACTGACCCGTGAAGAGCCGTGAAAGAGCCGTTTCCACTGCCATACTGACCCGTGAAGAGCCGTGAAAGAGCCGTTTCCACTGCCATACTGACCCGTGAAGAGCCGTGAAAGAGCCGTTTCCACTGCCATACTGACCCGTGAAGAGCCGTGAAAGAGCCGTTTCCACTGCCATACTGACCCGTGAAGAGCCATGAAAGAGCCGTTTCCACTGCCATACTGACCCGTGAAGAGCCGTGAAAGAGCCGTTTCCACTGCCATACTGACCCGTGAAGAGCCGTGAAAGAGCCGTTTCCACTGCCATACCGACCCGTGAAAGAGCCGTTTCCACTGCCATACCGACCCGTGAAGAGCCATGAAAGAGCCGTTTCCACTGCCATACTGACCCGTGAAGAGCCGTGAAAGAGCCGTTTCCACTGCCATACCGACCCGTGAAAGAGCCGTTTCCACTGCCATACTGACCCGTGAAGAGCCGTGAAAGAGCCGTTTCCACTGCCATACTGACCCGTGAAGAGCCATGAAAGAGCCGTTTCCACTGCCATACCGACCCGTGAAGAGCCATGAAAGAGCCGTTTCCACTGCCATACTGACCCGTGAAGAGCCGTGAAAGAGCCGTTTCCACTGCCATACTGACCCGTGAAGAGCCGTGAAAGAGCCGTTTCCACTGCCATACCGACCCGTGAAAGAGCCGTTTCCACTGCCATACTGACCCGTGAAGAGCCGTGAAAGAGCCGTTTCCACTGCCATACTGACCCGTGAAGAGCCATGAAAGAGCCGTTTCCACTGCCATACTGACCCGTGAAGAGCCGTGAAAGAGCCGTTTCCACTGCCATACTGACCCGTGAAGAGCCGTGAAAGAGCCGTTTCCACTGCCATACCGACCCGTGAAGAGCCATGAAAGAGCCGTTTCCACTGCCATACTGACCCGTGAAGAGCCGTGAAAGAGCCGTTTCCACTGCCATACTGACCCGTGAAGAGCCGTGAAAGAGCCGTTTCCACTGCCATACCGACCCGTGAAGAGCCATGAAAGAGCCGTTTCCACTGCCATACTGACCCGTGAAGAGCCGTGAAAGAGCCGTTTCCACTGCCATACTGACCCGTGAAGAGCCGTGAAAGAGCCGTTTCCACTGCCATACCGACCCGTGAAAGAGCCGTTTCCACTGCCATACCAACCCATGAAGAGCCATGAAAGAGCCATTTCCACTGCCATACTGACCCGTGAAGAGCCATGAAAGAGCCGTTTCCACTGCCATACCGACCCGTGAAAGAGCCGTTTCCACTGCCATACTGACCCGTGAAGAGCCGTGAAAGAGCCGTTTCCACTGCCATACTGACCCGTGAAGAGCCGTGAAAGAGCCGTTTCCACTGCCATACCGACCCGTGAAGAGCCGTGAAAGAGCCGTTTCCACTGCCATACTGACCCGTGAAGAGCCGTGAAAGAGCCGTTTCCACTGCCATACTGACCCGTGAAGAGCCGTGAAAGAGCCGTTTCCACTGCCATACTGACCCGTGAAGAGCCGTGAAAGAGCCGTTTCTACTGCCATACTGACCCGTGAAGAGCCGTGAAAGAGCCGTTTCCACTGCCATACTGACCGGTGAAGAGACGTGAAAGAGCCGTTTCCACTGCCATACTGACCCGTGAAGAGCCGTGAAAGAGCCGTTTCCACTGCCATACTGACCCGTGAAGAGCCATGAAAGAGCCGTTTCCACTGCCATACTGACCCGTGAAGAGCCGTGAAAGAGCCATTTCCACTGCCATATTGACCGGTGAAGAGACGTGAAAGAGCCATTTCCACTGCCATACCGACCCGTGAAAGAGCCATTTCCACTGCCATACCGACCCGTGAAAGAGCCGTTTCCACTGCCATACCAACCCATGAAGAGCCATGAAAGAGCCATTTCCACTGCCATACTGACCCGTGAAGAGCCGTGAAAGAGCCGTTTCTACTGCCATACCGACCCGTGAAGAGCCGTTTCCACTGCCATACTGACCGTGAAGAGACGTGAAAGAGCCGTTTCCACTGCCATACTGACCCGTGAAGAGCCGTGAAAGAGCCGTTTCCACTGCCATACTGACCCGTGAAGAGCCGTGAAAGAGCCGTTTCCACTGCCATACTGACCCGTGAAGAGCCGTGAAAGAACCGTTTCCACTGCCATACTCGACCGGTGAAAGAGCCGTTTCCACTGCCATACCAACCCATGAAGAGCCATGAAAGAGCCATTTCCACTGCCATACTGACCCGTGAAGAGCCATGAAAGAGCCGTTTCCACTGCCATACCGACCCGTGAAGAGCCATGAAAGAGCCGTTTCCACTGCCATACTGACCCGTGAAGAGCCATGAAAGAGCCGTTTCCACTGCCATACTGACCGGTGAAGAGACATGAAAGAGCCGTTTCTACTGCCATACTGACCGGTGAAGAGACGTGAAAGAGCCGTTTCCACTGCCATACTGACCCGTGAAGAGCCGTGAAAGAGCCGTTTCTACTGCCATACTGACCCGTGAAGAGCCATGAAAGAGCCGTTTCCACTGCCATACTGACCCGTGAAGAGCCATGAAAGAGCCGTTTCCACTGCCATACTGACCCGTGAAGAGCCGTTTCCACTGCCATACTGACCCGTGAAGAGCCGTGAAAGAGCCGTTTCCACTGCCATACTGACCCGTGAAGAGCCATGAAAGAGCCGTTTCCACTGCCATACTGACCCGTGAAGAGCCGCGAAAGAGCCGTTTCCACTGCCATACTGACCCGTGAAGAGCCGTTTCCACTGCCATACTGACCCGTGAAGAGCCGTGAAGAGCCGTTTCCACTGCCATACTGACCCGTGAAGAGCCATGAAAGAGCCGTTTCCACTGCCATACTGACCCGTGAAGAGCCATGAAAGAGCCGTTTCCACTGCCATACTGACCCGTGAAGAGCCGTGAAAGAGCCGTTTCCACTGCCATACTGACCCGTGAAGAGCCGTTTCCACTGCCATACTGACCCGTGAAGAGCCGTGAAAGAGCCGTTTCCACTGCCATACTGACCCGTGAAGAGCCACGAAAGAGCCGTTTCCACTGCCATACTGACCCGTGAAGAGCCGTTTCCACTGCCATACTGACCCGTGAAGAGCCGTGAAAGAGCCGTTTCTACTGCCATACTGACCCGTGAAGAGCCATGAAAGAGCCGTTTCCACTGCCATACTGACCCGTGAAGAGCCACGAAAGAGCCGTTTCCACTGCCATACTGACCTGTGAAGAGCCGTTTCTACTGCCATACTGACCCGTGAAGAGCCGTGAAAGAGCCGTTTCTACTGCCATACTGACCCGTGAAGAGCCATGAAAGAGCCGTTTCCACTGCCATACTGACCCGTGAAGAGCCACGAAAGAGTCGTTTTCACTGCCATACTGACCCGTGAAGAGCCGTGAAAGAGCCGTTTCTACTGCCATACTGACCCGTGAAGAGCCATGAAAGAGCCGTTTCCACTGCCATACTGACCCGTGAAGAGCCACGAAAGAGCCGTTTCCACTGCCATACTGACCTGTGAAGAGCCGTTTCCACTGCCATACTGACCCGTGAAGAGCCGTGAAAGAGCCGTTTCTACTGCCATACTGACCCGTGAAGAGCCATGAAAGAGCCGTTTCCACTGCCATACTGACCCGTGAAGAGCCATGAAAGAGCCGTTTCCACTGCCATACTGACCCGTGAAGAGCCACGAAAGAGCCGTTTCCACTGCCATACTGACCGGTGAAGAGACGTGAAAGAGCCGTTTTCACTGCCATACTGACCCGTGAAGAGCCGTTTCCACTGCCATACTGACCCGTGAAGAGCCGTTTCCACTGCCATACCGACCCGTGAAGAGTTGTGAAAGAGCCGTTTCCACTGCCATACCGATCCGAAGCAGGCTGTGGGCAGGGCACTAGAGTCAACCCGTGATGTATCACCAACCCGTGTTCAGAATGAGAGTTTTTGCATTGACTGTTTTAATTACTTTTGTATTGTGTGCTGTATGGAGGATATTTTATGCCAAAATAAAAATAAATGTTTATAAATATTGACTTATTTATTTTGACATGTATTTATTTATTTCAATATTGATTCATTTATTTATTTAAAATAAAAAAAATCCTCCATAGTGCTGTTTTATTGGTATTGAAAAAGGAATAATAAATATAAAGATTACGTTCATGAAAATAGCTGTTGGAAAGATATATTCATTTTTGCACTTTTGTTTTGTGTGTTTAATTTTGCACGGTAATTTTATGAATTTATATTACTTTAGGCATTCTGAGTTTTTGGATTATGTTATATTTGAGATTTGTGTGTGATTTTAAATGAATTTGAGAGTGATTTGTATTTCGTTTGATGTGTTTTAGCGAGACAGTGAGCTCCCATAAGTCCTTTTCTCTCACTTGAGTTCTATTAATTCTGTACTACACAGCAGTGGTTTACTAGTTGTAATCAGACAGAGTTTTAATAGCTTCTTCCTCGTCACCACCCTTATTTCTTCCAAATGCATTCATTGTCTTCCACTGTTGTACTTTCTCTGCTGCGCCACCTGAATTCCATTAATCATGCATTCCTTCCATCTTCTGGTAAGTTTTGAAGTGGCCACTTTGAAACACATCATAGCGTAGGGCTGCACATTTCCGTCCGCTTGTCAGCAGTGCCCCGCCCGATCCCTGCAGTGAAAATGTACCAGACCCGAACCTACCCATACCTGGGCAGCCTACGTATGGGTCAGGCATGACAGTGGAAGTGTAGTATGAGACACCAATGTGCGAGTGTGTTGTTGCCTGTCATTAGTGAAAAACCATAACCTTTTTATTTGAAACATCAGCAAAGACTTTATAAATTGTGCTGTCAAATTTAATAAGGTCTTAAATCAAATATATTCTCAACAGTTTGATTAGATTTCATGAGGAACTTACGACTGCCATGAATTTCAAAAGAGTATTGAAAACAGTTCATGAATATTCATTCCAAATATTTATTGAAACTTTGATTTATGGAGAAACTTTGATTTATTTGATACATCAAAAGCTGCAAATAAACTTTCCATGCTTAATATAAATACTGTGTAGGTCGCCAGTTTAGCACTACCATGGCATGGGTTAGGTACTAGAGTGATAGCTATAATAAAGGTTGATAATCCAATCTACAGTACATGGTACAAGCATTAGCAAGCAGATTGGATGGGATTCTTACCAAGTCCCTGCACGGTTTCCCTCGTTATCAGCTGCACTGTTGTAAATGCACCAAGGATCTTTGAAGCAAATAACGCCTTTTCTCCCTTCTAGGAATTGTGAATACTCACAGATTCTTCTGACACTCTTAACAATATATTTTATTCATAAGAAACACAGACTGTCAGGGATTGAGTTCCCAGACTAAACTCACTGGACCCTGTCAGCATGCAGTAGGGGATACTTTGTTGGTGAAGTCTGTGATCACTCCATTACTGCACAGAATATCAGACCTGGCCATGTTCTTCCCCAGGGATAAGGTGGAACATTCCCTCCCAAACCCTACCAATAACACCTGCCATTTTTGTCACAGTATTAGTTATATGAATACCTGTAAGCTTCTGTACAAAAACAGTAATTCACACTATAGAAATGACCTGATAAAAAAGATCAGCGAAACTGAGAGAACAATATTGTATTTGTATCTATACAGTAACACGGTGAAACAAAACTATGCAAAATATCAACAGCAATAAAAAGTATGTGGGGTTTTTTTGTTTGTTTGTTTGTTTTTTAATCTAATCTAAATCACTCGTAAGGAAAACGGCTTTAAAATGGCATTTCTTTCCAAAATAAAGTCTTACTTGCTGTCAGACCGGCTACATGCCAGGACACATTTGAAAAAACAATATTGTATATTTCAAGAGGTCCTCTTTAGAACCACTTTAAAATAATAATACTAATAATAATAATAATAATAATAATAATAATAATAATAATAATAATAATAATAACATTGTAGTGGTGTGCATTGTGTGGAACTGTTTAAAATCATGTATAATAACAGAATGCTAAGAAAGCCTCTGTTCATAAATAAGTCAAGACAATACCTAATGTGTATCCTACTAAACAGGCAGGATACATCAGTTTTCTCGCTTTAAAGCTTAACTGGGTGAATATGGAACACATTCAGGATGTGGGTTCATGCTGGAGTTCAGGGCATGCAGGGAGCTAGAATAGAATAAACAGAATTATTACTGTTGCTTAAAATATTAAACAAAAATGACTTGATTTAAGAGAAAATGCAAACATGTATGGTGTGTTAGAAAGGAGCACCAGTAAATGCTTGATTTCAACTTTACATTCTTTTAAGCAATGCTTTACAGTAGGAGACACCCTACACACAGCATATTAACTTAATATAAATTACAAAAATAAAGTACAGTATTTTATTCAGTTACTTTAAAATGATGTTGTATGTTCTGTGCTCGTGATCACACGGTATGCAGGAAAATATGACTGGTTGGTGTGTCAAGTGATTTACAATATTTTGTAATACTCAAGCATGTATTTTCATTTTAAAACTTGACATCTGGCACTATGCTCGGTAAAAGAAAATTCTCAGATACTGCTTCACTTCGTAGGTCATTTTACTTCGTAGGTCATTTTGTGGTCAAAGCATCTTACTGGCTTGCAAAGCATGTCAGTCATTAGGGGAAGCAGTCAGGTGGTTACAGACAGGAAAGAAAGTTCCTGAAGGGGTGGGAATGAATGGGTGTGCATGGCATGGGAAATTAATACAGTTGTTTCCATAGCTACAATCACTTTAAGGGGTACATTTTATTATTAGCTGATATTAACTACCTTTCACATATATTACAAAGGTTTTGTGTTAATACAACAGTTAGTTAATATATATTTTTTGTTAGTAAGCTAGTTGTTAACCGTTAATGACCTCTTCATTTCAGACCAGTTGTAGCTTATCATTTTGGTCCACAGTCTAGCTCTTTCCAGAGATATAGCTGAGGTTACTAAACGAGCCTATACAGTAATCTGTGTGGTAAAATCGCATATGAAGTGGGTTAATATAGATGATTATGTACAACAGTTGACTACAATTGGATAGAACACTGTGCATCTCCAGTGTATAAACAGCTTTAACTTGTCATTTAGGCTTCAAGTGAAAAGCGGTTTCTTTCTTTATTGTTGTTGAACTTTGATTAAATATTCAGACTACGTACTAGTGTACATTCTTGCAAAGAGATTCTTGATTTATCTTTGGAGGCCAGACTATCAAAAGCATGTGTGTAAAACAGTTGTTACAATTAGGTAATATGGGAACTACTTTAAGAAAGTCCCTCTAGTAATTCTGTGTGTATTTGTTTACAATACTTATATTTAAAACCAATCACCTAGTACCTCAATGCTGTATTCATTTATGTTTTCCCAGATGACAATTCCCTCCCAGTCCTGTTTGTTGAAGAGTGCAATTTGCTTGGAATTTCTTCTAAATCATCTCATTTAATGCACTACTGACTGATTGTGGGCTTGTTTGAGCCTCTTAACAACTGTCAAGCCTGTATTCGGAAATCACAGGAGGTAAAGAGTATTGATTACAAGTAGCCCAATTACTCTTTCAGTGACAGCAGTGTCCCTTGTTTACTTGCATGCGCCTCACCGAGGAATACACTGCAATTATACCTAAAAAAGATTGATAAACAAAATTTGCAGGATAATGTAGGATGGAGCAACGATCCTGTAAATGATTAAGTTTCATGATAAAAGCCATATGTTTTCTTCAGAGTCATTGCCCTATGCTAACATCACTTCATTCTTCTAACTTCATCACCCTCTGTGGTATATAGACAACACATTTAATTGTTATGGATATTGTTATTTTGTTCACAATATTTCCACTAGGCTTCAGAATTTTGTAGAACCCCATAATCATATGGTGATGTTCAGTATTGTACCGAACATATCAATATATGTATTATTTTAATTGCTGGGTATGCATATTTTGCAAGTTCTGCACAACAGCGAAAATTACACTTGTTTTTCCTTATTCTGCTCTGCATGTGAAAAATGTTGAGAGATGTATTAAGGTATTCGTTTTTATAGGTAGCAACTATAGTATGTCTCTGATAAGACTTAACTTGTTCAGAATACAAAAATAATAAATTACAAAAAAAAATTACAAATGTATAATTCAGACCTAGGTCCGCACCATAACACACCCAATATAATTCCATTTTGCAATAAACTATTTTTTTTCAAATGGAGAAAAAAATAAACAAGACCCAGTGGCCGGGTTTAGAAAGTCGTCCCACTCTCTCCACAGTCATTATTTATGTATCGTAGCAGCACATACCATGATAGGAAGGGTGCGTCTAAAACATCGGATGACTTTAAGAGGTGCGTAAATCGTCTTCTCGTGCTAAAAAGCCCTGCAATTTACCAAATATTCTGGGTTTTTTGCATGGAAACAAGTCCAGAAGTTGAGACTCCAGCACCGAAGATCCCATTTGTGACGTAACCTCACGGAACGTTCTACTATACGTAAAGGCCAAGCAATCTTTTATCATCTGAGAGCTGCTGGAAGTAGCCAGGGCAAAGTTCTTTGAGCAAATAGGAAAACATAAGCATACAGTAGGAGCGGTTTAGATACCTCATTCAGTGTTTTTTTTTTGTTTGTTTGTTTGTTTTGTGACACCGTTTATTCAGCGTTTCAAATTATTGCCATTTGACGCATAAAATTATACTGCTTTATAGTTTGTTTATTTTATAAGCAACGTTATAAAAAAATACTGACGCTGCTACAAATTAAAAAATGCAGCTCTTTGCACTTCATAAATAAATAAATAAACAAATAAATAACAAAACCCTTTGCAAAGCACAGATATCAAAAAGTCACGCAAGGCCAAATAGGAACTCAGACACAAACATTTAAATATACCCTCACATATTTTAATATTAATTAGGTTATTTGCGTTTGGAACCAGAATTTCTCAGGCTAAAAGAAAACTACATGGAAACACACACAACCTGAAGGTCCTACCAAAATATAGTGAGAAAAAGGTGAAACTTATTGTTTTTTTTCCATGGAGATTGCCTCATTATTTCCTACAGATATCCATGTTTTACACCCATTGTTTCATAACAGATTCTGTCAGTTGGTAAGCCCCAAGTAGCAGACCTTGACAGAGTGCTATAGATGCATCCTGCCCCACATGGGACAGCTGGTATGCAAATACCCCTGGGTTAGTAATAAGTCTATGACATTTCAGATTCCGGAAAGAAAGAACAAGCTTGAGTTGTGTACAGCTGTATATGAGGCACATTGTTCATGGGTTTATATTAGTCAGCTTCTAATTCTAAATTCCGATTCCTATCCTTGGGAATTGTTTTGCTCATGCAATAATGTTGTATTGTTATGCAACTGCACTTGACTTCTGCAGCAACTCCCCTTTAGGTGTACTGATATAGCTGCATGAAATAATACCAATGTATCATTTTTCTCACCAAGAGACCACACACTGTGTATGTATATTGCACAAATCTTGCATGACAGATGGTTGTGATTTAAAATGGCAAATGTAAATACATGGAAATTCATCACTGCAGACAGCTTATCCCCTTGTACAGATGCTTTGTTTTTGTAATTAAGATATGACAAAATACATTTTTTTATGGTAGACAGTTTTTATATAAAACATAGTGTAGCATCTAGCTTGTAACTTCTCCAACACCAACATGTGTTGGGGCATTTGGTCATCAAAAAACACTAATTCTAAATTTAAAAAAAAAAGCTAATTCTTAAGAGAAAAAACATCAATAATATTAGAAAACAATATTAATAAGTGCATTCATTTTGTACTCAACATTTTTTTTCAATTTAGATTAGAAGTGAAAACCTCCTAGGGGTTACAAAAGATGACAGATTCCAGGGGCAATGAAAACAGCACAGGCATGTGTTTGATTTCAGAGAGCAATAGTTTGTGATGTCACAGGACTTGAGTGACTATAAGATGGTTTTGTGGGTAACTATTTTTGGTCATGTGACACTGCATCAGCCAATAGGGTTGGGAATTGTAATCTAAAGGTTTATAGTGTCATGTATTCGATTATACTAATATGAAAACACATGCCTTTTCTTCCTGGAGTATTCATATGGCTGAACTATAAAAACTGCTCCTCCAATACAGTGTGTTCTTTTTCTCTTCTTGTTTTTTGTTAATATGCCGGTGGGATATGTTATGTTTTTTGAGTATTAGTATTGTGTTTTTATAAAGGGTTGAATGCATTTGCATTCTGGGTCTTTTTCTCTCTTGGATTCAGAGCACCTTGTTTTCAGGTAAATACAGTATATGGTTTTCCCTTCTCTCAGCAATTCAATTGCTGATTATTCACAATAATATTAGATTCTAATATCATAATAACAAAACTTGTTTTCCTTGAAAACATAATTTAATCTACAATCCATATTGATGCCCCTTGATAGGTGTTCTTTGTTTTTAGTTTGAAAGCAATCAAAGCCTACCAAAGAAAATGCTCCCTAATTATACTCTGGTATATGAGCTTGACAGGGTTAGAGTGAAGAATTATATGATTAGTATATCATTAACTTCATCAGCAGCAGTTATTTATTCAGCTAAATGTTTCTATTTCTAATGATCTCTATAGTATGTCATGCAAGGGTTTTTAAAAGAGCTGTCAGTTCTGTTGTAATCTAGTAACTGCATATGAACCTGATATAATATGTAATACTACTACACATACATAACTAGGTACTATTCAGTCATTATTATATAAAAATAATAATAATAATTGTAATTAATTATGTACTGTGCTTGTACCGGGATTTTAACATATCTTACAGCAGAAAACATGTAAGGAAAAAGGCTTTGTATGAAGCTGGGAACAAACACAATACTTGTCATCTTTCACAGTAAAGGAAAGTTAATTACATTAATCAGAACCTCTGAGTCACAGGGAGTATGCATGACAAAACAGCAGGACTGAATCACCTTCCACCCAGTCATTACCTCCTGGGAGACCAGTGTGAAAGACAGCTGCCAATGAACTGTGAATATCTAGCGCTAAATTTTACATTGCCCTATGCTGAGCATTAGCAAAGTAAATAAAGCGAATCTAACAATGTGCCATTGGAAATTACAATAGGGATTTCGAACCTTTAAACAACAAGCTGTGGACACAGTTAAAAAGAAATGACTTTATTATGTCAAAGAGAGAAACTTGTGACAGTGTTGCAGGTTAAACATGCACTTGGGTTGTTGTTAGTGAATTACATTTGGTAAAGAAGATTGGTCTATAAAAGAGATGGAATAAACTTTGAATTGAATTTGAATACACTGAAGTAATTCTCAAAAGAAAATTAAAGCAGACAACCATTTCCCACAAAATGATTATAATCTTTGAAACTTCTGGAGATAACTTTATTTATATTAGTGCTATTTCCTTTTTCCTTATTGAATAGGGTATAAGGAAAACAGAATCTCTCTCTCTCTCTCTCTCTCTCTCTCTCTCTCTCTCTCTCTCTCTCTCTCTCTCTCTCTCTCTCGCTCTCTCTCTCTGTTTCTCAATAATAAGTGTCCTGTAGTGGGAAGCTCAGGACTGGACTGTGAACAGTGTGCATGACCTTTTCTTTTTTACCCCCATGTCTTTTTGTTCTTATTTTTTTTTAAAGTATTATAATTATTTTACCCCTGTTGTGCAACAGCTCAGGAGAAGATCAGTGGGCCTCCTCCAATCCGACTGCCAACCCAAATTGGCTCTTTCCACCCAGGTGCTTGATATTGTATTGTAGGTATCAGGACAGTACGGGGTGAGCTTTTTGTACAAGGTTGGTTTGTTTGATAGATTTGTAGTCCAAGCCAGGCTTTGTTATGGATTCTCTAGCTAATAGCAATGATTAGTTTACACTCCAGGTCATTTCGTATGGTCGAGGTATGGTTGCAATGTTTTGTGGATCTCACTGCTGTGTTGAGAGGTTGGAGCCCCACAATGTAATCCAGGATCAGTCATGTGCAGGTATAAGAACATAAAACATATTCATTGGCTGGAAGAACGTATTACTGCTGAATTAACAGTTCATTATTTTGAAGATATGCAAATGTATTTACTGATTTATTTATTATACTGCAGCTTGAATGTATTGTTTTTCTGAAAAGGGAAGCTATAAAAATGTAAAAATCAATATGTTTTATACACTTTGGTATGTAAATGTGATGTATGAAATGACTGTTCTCCTAGAATAATCACACTGTGCACCTTTACATTTTAAACACCAAGCCTTTGGTTATTCTCACCTCCAGTCCTCCAGACTCTCAGACTCAGCTGAACTCAGAGGGGCAGTGGACGGCAGGCAGGGTTGTTAACTTGCTAGGAGCCAGTCATAGTAAACAGAAACAAAACTGCTTACTGTATTTTAATACACACTGATGTCTGCAATTACTGGACTGTTGTTTACCTGAATACGTCTTGACTGGACCACTTTACAATCAAGAACCTATGCAATAGATACAGCACTGTGTATTTCTATTCCCACTGCTTTCTAATGTTTTGTAACGTATGGTTCCAATCTTGCCATTATCAGCGTAATGTTTTATGACATCATTCCATTGTAGAATGTTGCCAGTGGCTAAAATAGATACATCAAACTACTAAATAGTATAGACATTGTTAATTTTAAAAGATACAATCTCTGTTTCTTTGCAATAAAGGTGAGCAGTAGGGTTTCTTTTCTTTGTAGAATCACTGCTGGATTTCAAACGAAAAGTTTATGTTGAGCAATGTCACCAATCAAATGCAACTCATTACTATACTTGCAAGTGTGTAAAACACTGATTACCAAATAGCTCTGATAACTGGCCATCAGGGGTGTAGGGGGGGAAAATAATAAATACTGGGGCTGTCCTAAAAATCAGTAATGCTGCATTATAATCAGTTCATCTTTAAATACATTTTACATAGGGATAGGCAATCAGATTGAAGGACACTTGAATGTGCTGTCCGACTGCCATTCTTTTCAGCATCACTCTGAGATACCTGTGCTGTGTGTCTGAGGCATATGCACTGTGAGTTGTCTGACAGAGGTGGGGTTTGCATGCAAATACAAAAAAAGGCTCAGCTTTTTGTTACGCTATTTTGGTAATACCTTTTAGATAATTTGGGTTTACGTGTAGTTTTCTTTTAGGAAGAGAAATTCTCCTTCCAAAGGCAAATGACCTAGAAACATTAGAACCGGAAGAAGAGGGCTATACCGTTTGGTAAGGACGCTTGGTGCTGTTAAAAGTCTCGAGCCGAAGGCTCTAACGGTAGTTTAAATACTAAAACTTCCTTATAAAACAACTATAAAGCACTATCATTTTTTCAGCTGAATGAAGATGTCTCTAAATCCCTCATCCCTTATTTTATTTCCTATTGGGCCAGAAGCTTGCCAGCATTACTTTCAGCAGATCTCGGTTGTTAATAAAGACTTGCTTGGTACAGCCTTTAGTTACAGTAGAAAGTTGCGCGAGGTTATGTCACAAATGTATATCTTCACTGCTGAAGTCTCTTGAACAGAAGGTCTTTTGGACTTTTGGTCTATTTGTGTGTCTTTTTAGAGTGAGAAGGTGATTTCCCCACCCTTTTAAGTCGTACCATGTTTTGGCCGCGCACTTCCTATAGTGTGAAGAATGTGCGTGGTATGTGCTGCTACGTCACATTCTCACGATGATGGAGAGACAATTTGGAGTTTCGAAGCTGCATGGAAACCACGCCAGTGAGTGACACTAGTTAATATTAGCCTCTGCACCTTTCGTTCATATGAGTTGGGGCCAGGATCCAGGAAAAGTATCTGCCTGCCATAATATTTGTCTTTCGGCAATAATGTCTATAATGATCTCCAGCCCTGGGGTATAAAAGGTGTGTATACTGCTTTTTGATAATTGTTCATTGATTTGGAGAGTGCAGATGGTATCATAGTGGAATATGCTTGCATGTATTCTCTCTGAAATAAAATACAAAAGAAAAAGACGCGTTTTGTTGCCCCTTCGTAATGTAATCTGTCCAACTTTTTATCATAAAGAACTGGGCAACCTGTTTGTCTATTCACTAAGTGGCAAACCTTCAGAGGTCTTGAACTACATTCATATTCCTGGCTAGCAAGCAAACCTTCGAACCACTGAACTTGTGAATCTCTTGAATGTATTGATCAATTATATTTGCAAACTGTCACTACTGCACAACTATGTTGTATTGCCAGAAATACAAACTAAAACTTGATTTATGGTACCTGCTCACTAGATGTATATGAAAATGCATTGTGAAGCTATATACTCCAGAGCCGTAGCCAGCCATGAAAAATCACAGAGGCACTTGCCCATGCACCCCCCCCCCATATGTTGCAGTTTACAAGCCGCTTCCACCAGCGCTTTAGAATTGGAATATTAATCAGCTGAGTTCACTAAACTGCGGACTACCAAGGGGATTTATTATTCCTTATTATGTACTTCTTTCTAATTAACATTATTACTTTGCCTCCCCTTGTAAGTCACTAATAAGCCTGGGTCATTTCGAAACCTTTTCAAACACGTTTAACTGCTATGGTGGTGTGAACTAAGTGGTGTTGCTGTAGTCTGCAATGACAGTAAAGATTGTGAAGAGCACAGAGGGACTTGGGAATTAATGCATGCACACAACGAGGGATGAAACGCATTTTATTTTGCAGCAAAGCAACGTGTAAGAGCCTAAATAAATAATGATCAGTATGATTTTAACCGAGGCCCGCACCTCGAGGGCCTCATGCATCCCTTCAATAAAGTAAATACAAAATGTGCACTCAATGCTATCCCCTAATTTTAGTTACAGTTTCTTGAAAAGACTATATTTCCTTTTTGCCTTTTAATAGTATCCAAAACAGTTTGCAGTGCAGGCACTTCACTTAGCCTTAGGTTTGAACAATGCTTTGCCTAATGTAATTAGACGTTGAACCTGCTGTGCAATGTTCACTTGCTGTGTGTTGTTTTTAGATTAGCTTGTGCCTTGATCCAAAGATAATAAACTAACACAAACGTTGAAGCTGAGTTCATCACGTTAAAAAAACAATCAAAATTAGCTTCAGACACAGCCTTGGAATCTTAAAGAGCAAGAGGTTTCAAATGTCATTGTATCTTTCTTCTGGTCATGCATGATATCTGTAATCATTGAGAGCGGTTCCCGGTTCTGATGATCCAATATTGTGTTATTATATGTTAGGAGTATTGTAACTGCTTAGCTATTTAAACCATGTGACAATGTGACTTGTCAGCTGTCCTGGCCCAGCCTTCTCAATATACAGTAGAGAGGTAGAGTAGATGGGACTGCCGTGCTGAATTGTGCATTATTCTGTGAGATGTACATGCATAAGTGTTTCATTGAACATTTCTGTGTGATTACTTCATTACTGTTATTCATTTATTCATTAAATGTGAACTTTCGGTATTATAAACAACATGTCATTTTTAGACATGAAAACAGTATAAAAACATCAAAGCACATAATGAATGCAACACAGAGAGAAAATGCACTGTTTAAAAAACAGACTAAAATGTGGTTAACAAAATGACTAAACTGCTAACACTAAACCAGAAAATAAGAAATCACTTTTCAATCAAATAAAATAAACATTCACGGGGCGGAGCTATGCCACCTGGTAGTGTTTATTGACAGAGTTAGTGAACATATACACAAGGAGAGAGGGGCTCCGCCTCTTCAAGGTCCAACATTTACTTGATCGATAGACACGATAAACAGGAGGGGGGCCACCGTCTTTGAGGTGACCCGACATACGAGAGGGGCACCGTCTCCGAGGTTACCCGACATACGAAGAGGCTCGCGAACCGGAAAGAAAACATAAAGTTAGTATCTGTTAAAACATATAATGCGTGGTGTTCCGCCTCTTCGAAGCCCAACATAATAGAAGGGGGGTTCCGTCGCTGAGGAGGCCCGACAAACAGGAGAGGGGTCACCGTCTTTGAGGAGACCCGACAAACACGAGGGATGCCACCGCTTGGGGACCCTCACATAGAGGCATCAGACCTGAAAGAAGAATCCTAAAAGAAACATACATGCAGATGGAAGGGTTTGGCCGGGGTTCCCCTCTGACTCATGGAGAACCCTCCTCTATGAGGTAAATGAAGCGGAGCTTAACAAAGGGTTGGAGAAAGTGGAATCACTAACCCCCCAGAGGAGACCGATGCAAAGGCGGTTGAGATGCTAGAGGAGGAGGAGGGAGGAGGAGGAAACGAAAAAACACAAGACAGCTAGGTAGAGGTGACTAATGTTTAAATAAGGTAGATTTAATTGATGACAGCAGATGATAGGTTGTTGGTGCCTAGCTCCACCCCCTGAACCCCACCTATAGGTTAATATTTATGGAATGGTAAACACTGCAAATGCAGTTATTTGTTCTTATAGTCTTGTCCACGGACCTTTTGCCATTCTTGTAGTTTATAATGTCACTCCAATTAATTATTGCATTATGTGCTGGTTTTTAATGACCTTATCATCCATTATACCTTTTGTATCCATTAGGTAATGTAACCAAATATTTTATTTGCTCAGAAGGAAAATTAATATTGATGTTTTGTAGTTCAGCAAGGACTTTTTTATTGATGACTCTGATTTCAAGGGTTCAAGAATAGATTCTCGAGTGACGTATTTTGTTCCTAACTGGTCCAGACCAGAATAAACTATTCATATTTCTTAACATGAACTGCAGGTTTTAAATCCCATTGCACACAGTGGTAACCAGTTCAGTGTAAAGAAGAGGGTCCCTTCTCTAGCTTTCTGCTGGATACTGCAGAATGTCTCATTTATGAAGAAGGAATTTGCTGGCAAAGGACTGCACAAGGTTGTGATCATTTAGGTGGGGAATGACAAGGTCATTAACAAACATAAAGTGGGAATGCCTACTGTACTTAAATAATGTCTGCCTCTTACAGGCCTGGCAATTCATTCACATGAGCAGGATCAAAGCAACACAAAAAGCACTTTATCCTAAACATTGCAAGCCTGCATCGTTTAAAAAAGAGAAAGAGAAGGTGGCAAATAATAAAACACTGTCATTTCATTTTACATTACAGCTTTGTAAAAACACTGCTGTTTATTGGGTAGGATTAGTGTACAGCTATGACCAAAAGTTTTGCATCACCCTATAGAATTAACTAATTTTTATCAAATGAAATCTGCTGAATAATGTTATGTTAACATATTGAATTACATACCACAACAAAAAACTGACACAAATTGAAAAATGTGGCATTTTGAAATCTAACATGAAATACAGTACTACTATTATGGCTTTGGGTAGACTTTTTTTATATCATTTTGTGGTTTATTTGATTGCATGATGTTAAATAAAAGATCTAAATTATGTTCAGTTGTTTTTTTTTTCTGATTATGTCTCAATCCTAAAATTCTAGATGATGCAATACTGTTGGCCTTACTACTGTAGCTACAGCAATTGGCTGAAGAGCTGGGGTCATAGCTGTGCTCAGGTGCTGGCTGTATGCCTGCTGTTAGTCCAGCCTGCTGTGAACGGATACCTTCTGTGCATCAGGCATGGCGCTAACCTTTTCACTCGCTTCTGTGGCACATGTAAAAACAAACACCTCCAACAGTGCCTCCCTGTGTGCCTGTACTGTCTCATGAAGGAGATGTGTTGTGTTATTATTAAAACTCAAATGAATAGATATGATCACATCAAGTGGAGGGTATAGTATATAAATGGGTACTGTCAAAGACACTCAGCGTTGCATCGTATCTTCCTCTGAGGCATTTCAAGAAAAGAAAACAGTTGGCGCGGATTCTCTCAGGGTCTTTATATTGGGAGGTGCAGACACTTCCCCTGTTTTATTCTATTTGCAAGCGCCAGACATATGGCATATCTATTGAGATGACATGGGTTATTAAATGGTCAGTTGATTGTGCCACGTGCTATAGAAACTGAAATGCTGTGATGTCATTGCTGCGTAACTATGGAGATTCTTGGCCTGTTGAAAATTGTAGATTAGCAGTATATATAAAAGAAAAAAAGCATTTACTACTGAATGCAGGGGAATTCATAACAGACAGGCACATTAAGAATCAAATGATTTATAGCATGTTAAAACTGCCCTTTTAAAAATCCCATTAGGTTCTACAATTCATAAGCTAATTAAAAATATTGATATATTAATTTAAACATAATCACTGAGATCCAAGTGCAGCTAACATGAACAATTATGAAATCATTGTATATAAATAAACTGTGTTTAAAGTATCGAATATAATATTATCCAGAATTGTCATAATCTTTTTTTAATGCATGCATTGTGTCATTATTTTACACACAAAGGAAATCAACTTCATGCAGTTTTTTTTTTTGCTTTGTTTTTTGTTATCAATAAAGTCCATACAAACTTGGAATAAATGATTTGGTTGCTTGATGTAAAGCCCATTATGTTATTTGTACATGATTCCAGAGGTTTTTGAAATTCAAAAGGTGATAACCTTACTGCAGGTGTACGCTATTAGATTCCAATGAAAATGCACTAGTCTGTTCTCTGCTCGATATCTATGGAATGTAGTGACTTGAAGTCTCACACTTGAAATCTCTATTTCCGAGTGAACTAAATTCATTTTTAAGCAGACCGCTCCACTGTCAGCTGGTTTACATAAGTGTAGGCTACATATAGAAGAGGGGACTGTGAAATCAGAAGTTATCCACTCAGGTGTGGGGCCCTGGAGAATTGATGAGCAGTGAAGATTCAATAAAACACCTCTTACTGTTTGTGAAGCCCAGAAAACAATACATTTATCCTACCTTTGTTTGCTTCCAAAGTAATGATAGCGTTTAGAGCACATGTCAGTTGCATTCATTATTATAGAGTATGTGAAGTGTATTGATTGTGAATTGGTGGTGGAAAATCAAGTGCCTCTTCTCTGTAAAATTTCACATTTTATAATTACAAATGTTTTAAAATGAAAGAAGGCATCTTTTGATTTGTCATTTTATTGTGAAAAATCAAGTCAGTATTCATTACAAAAAGTAAAATACAGTTTCAAGATATATTTAAAAAAAATTCAGACAGCAAAACAATGAATTGAATTATTTTGAGAAGTGACACAGTATATTATTATTATTATTTCTTAGCAGACACTCTTATCCAGGGCGACTTACAATTGTTACAAGATATCACATTATTATTATTACATACAATTACATTACTGTTTACACATTATTTTTACATACAATTACCCATTTATACAGTTAGGTTTTTACTGGAGCAATCTAGGTAAAGTACCTTACTCAAGGGTACAGCAGCAGTGTCCCCCACCTGGGATTGAACCCACGCTCCTCTAGTCAAGAGTCCAGAGCCCTAACCACTACTCCACACTGCTGCTATAATAACTCTCTAATAACTCTGTTCTTTAAACTATATAAGAATAGTTTCAGTTACGCGCTTAACCCAGAGTGCTCAGTAAATCATGTTTTGTATGTGTCTATATATCTAAACACTGTAGGTAAGCAGTTATAATATCAGAGGGTTATTTAGAAAAATAACTTGATCAAATACTACAGAACACAGAGCTTAGAAAATGCACTGTGGATGTGATTAATGCTCTAATCACTGAAGGATGGAGTCTTCATTTTGGATGCACTCCACAGTCTACAGGAGGCTGAATTAGAACAGAGGAGGAGAGATTCTGCTATGGCCATAACATAATGGAAAGAAAATCTAAAAAATTCCCAGGTAAGGTGATTTTTATTTTGCTTTCTTGAGCATTCATGCTAAATAACTGACTGAGGTAAGAATGAAGTGCCCTAAGCTATGCATGCCCTGCAGATTACCACAGGGTCTGGTAACTGTACAAGACAGCAACATGGCTCCTGAGTACTGTAGATGACTACCAAGGTGATTCGCTGTTATCTTATCGGGAATCAGGATATTGTCAGGTTCACTGGCCTCATCTTTATGGTTTTCTCTGTTCTACTGCTAAAGTAGTAAAACACCCATTTATTATTGAGGTTCATTTGAGCTGGCTTTGCCAGAAGAAATGAAACACTTCAATGTTCCACTTTATTTCTATATGCTGAAGAAGCTATTGATTAGAGCTCACATCCAAATCAAGTTTACAAGGTTTTATCTATGAGCAGAACAGTCAGTACATAGACAAATAACTTGTGCTTCTTGCAAGGGAAAAGCTGAGGTCTGTTTACTGAAGGTGTTTGTATAAACCAAACGCAGATGCTCAGGAACCAATACAGCTATTATATACTGCTTTACTGTTAATATACAAGTAAAAGAAAATCCAGTTATACATGATTGACCCACCTTTATTTAGTCCACTGTGGCTTTGAAAAGAGGCTGATGAAGAGAATACTGTTACGTGCCTGAGGTATGAGTGATTGCACTGATTTCAATAGACCTTGCAGTTAAAGGGAGTTCCCAGAGGAGCCTCAGGTACGATTCTTAAAAGTCGTCCAGATACTGAGAATAAAGCACGGTGGAAATGCAATACAGTACGGCTGATGTTGTGAATGGGGTTTCTTTGTGATGTCCAGTGGGATACAGCAGGCAAAACGTGCTCTGTGATAGGCTGAAAGAGCAGTCTGTAATATAGGATAACAATGCTGTGTTATTGGCTGTGTTTTATAGTTGATCATGCTTACATGCGTGTTATCTCCTACACTCAAGGGTTAAAATGTTAAAAGTGTTTTCCAGGAATGTACCCGAGTGTCCCTTTTCAACACAGACAGCCATCATAAAAACCTGCTGGTACTCAAATGAACTGCAGGACTGATCATTTCAGTAAGCATCAAGTAAGCTCAGCTCCTTATTATCAAGTTTTAAGGACGGTATTACGTGAACAAGTATTCACGAGGGCCAGGATTGTGCCAATAAGGACCTCTCAAGGAAGATTTAAGGTTGAGAATGGGCTTGCGTCAATCACAGTGATTACTGTTTCCACACTGGGACACCTTCTAATCTTCTCTGATCCACATTCCTCTGTGCCTTGAGGAATGACTAAAGGTCCCCAGTAGGGGAATGGATTGTAGAACAGTAGTGGAACCCCTGACAGCAATCCTACTTGTTTCAATTTCTGTCACTGAGTTCCACTCACAAACCCCATGTGCCGGAATCAGGTGATAAAAGCAGATATTCCCATTAAGTGAGTCATACTGCCAATTCAGTACATGCCTAATTTCTGTAGGAGCAATGCATCAGCAAGCTGTAGGGGCCTATCCCTGGCTCGAGTTGCTGTTGACTCAGTGGTCTGCTCTGATGGCTGGTATAATGAAGAAAACTGGGACCTACAGACAGCATGTAGGACCAAAGAGAAGCAGTTACTGGAAAAAATAAAAAACGCACAACCAAATGTTTCACATTTCTAATAAATCTCTCAGAACAGATTATAAACACATGTTAGTGTTTATCTTTCAGTGCATAAAAAACACAACCACTATCACAATGAACATTCAGGTTTCAAGTATACAAATGCTAAAGGCGTTGCTTAAGATTTATCTTTAATTCTTACGCACTGTTGTGAATCAGGTCAGCCCATTTTAGCCGCTGTTGAAACACTGTATGGCACTATGGACTGCCACCAGTAACACGCTGTATATATACACACACTGTATGCTTAGCTTGTACAAAGTATCCAGAAGACAACATTTAGTGCAGGTTTATACAGTAGGTTGTTTATAGGAGGTCACCAAGTGACCTCACAGTTTATCATGCTTATCCAGTGCTTTCTATTACCCAGGCTGGACTATGATACCTAGAATTTACTATGGTTTCTATTAAAACTGGGCACAACAGTTTACTATAAATGATACCCAGTGGGTGGTAAATATGTCAGAATCAGAAGATGTCAATGCTTTTCTGAAGGGGAAGACATCATACATTCAGATTCAATGCATGTTACAGTAAACATGAACAGCCATGTATCCAGGTTCTTATGAATGCAAGGCAGCAGGGGGAAGTATTGCTTTGGTAATTGTATTGGACTGCCTCCCAGCAGCTTTCAAAGTACAGCTGAGAAATAAAATATAATTTGAGAGAAGCAGGAGGTTAAACAAAGTTGAAGGTTTGCCAAACCCTGCTATTAAAGCAATAATGAGTATTATCAGATATAAGGGCAATAGATGTATGTGTATCATTATGAAAATGTAATCAGGGAGAAAGAGAGAGGAGTGACAGTGTCTATAGTGTGTATCTGCCTCTGTGCCATCTCAAATTAATTAGCAGCAAAAACAATTTTATATAACATTTTTCTAAATCTTGGTAAATGGGCTTTTGTAATGCAGATCTATCAAGGGTTGCTTAATTAGGAAGCTATTCTGATGTAAGTACACTTGCAGCTTTATGAATTTTTTTTTGTTACTGAAATCTACAAATTAGGGATGAAGTATTTCATGCTATGGTACTTATATAAACCAAGACAAAGTACATTCTTGACGTAATTGTGCCACCTTGTGGTTAATGATGGCATGACCAGCTACATAAGAAAGGTTAAACTGTTTAGTATACACTTTGGGAAGTCTTCATGTAGTGAGGCACAGTATGTATATATATATATATATATATATATATATATATATATATATATATATATATATATATATATATATATATATATATATATGGCATCTCTGCACTGGCTTCCAGTGAAATAGAGAATTGATTTTAAAATTCTATTTTTAAAGCACTCAATGGAATGCAACAGATTACTTGTCAGAGCTATTGTCCCCCTATCGACCTCAGCGTGCATTGAGGTCAGCTGATAGTGGCCTGCTCTGCACTCTGAGGGTAGGGCTGAGGAAGAAAGGAGGTGGCTTTCTTTGTTGGAGCTCCACAACCAACCAATCATGTCAGAGGTCACCCACAGTGGCTACTTTTAAATCAAGGCTTAAGAATCATCTTTATAATTTAGCCTTTTGATTTTATTCTGACATGGTTATTTTAACTTTTATTTAATTCTTTTTTATGTATTTGTATCCTTGTGTGAGTGTATTTTTTGTCCTGAGTGTATTTTTTGTTGTTTTTATAATGTCTTTGTAATTGTAAACTTTTGAACTTGTGTGAAGTGCCTTGAACCTTGCTGCATGAGAGGCGCTCCCTAAATAAAAAGATGATTTACTATTCCTGAGACTTTTACTTGCAGTGGTAAAGGAATACTATACTGTATTGGTTGTGTGTACCTACATTACCTTTTTGGAAATGCTTGTGATTTGGTGGCTTTGTGGTCTCAGATCTATGTAATACAGGTCAGTCCTGAATTTTTTGTCCAGTCACAGTAATGGATGCACAGCGGAAAAGGCCACAGGCTATAAGCACAGCAGGTAAGCGAATCTAACTGCAGGTGTTTATGAGAAAAGACTTGCACTGCAAATTAAGATTGCAGGTGGTTCCGTGGACTCCCACAGCTTCTTAATTTTGTTTTTTTCTAAAATGAAGTCCTGAATTGGTTGAGAAACATGCATCTACAGAATTACTGTGCAGCAAATTAAAACTGTTGTAGGTTAAAATCACAAAGCTAACCACTATTGACCTTGCTTACAACAAATTTAAATACTTACAAAATGATAGCTTTCTAGATAAACAGAAAGGATGTCTTAATTATTCTTCTTGTTTTCTAAGCTAACAGTTGCTGCTTGCCTATGTAATGTGTACATATATATATATACATATATGTCTTATATATAATGTGTCTTGACCTGTACTTTGCACTGCTGGTTTAATTGAAGCCTTGATGATGTTCAGGTGACAGAGCAATGACTTCCTTTTCAGTCTCAGTTTAGCTCCACTATTTAAAGCCTGATACATGTCTTTCTTCTTGACTACTCATCACTGCTCCTTCAGCCTCCCTTTACCACTTTGACAGCAGTGCAGGCCCTTTTGTGGTGTCCTATCCTCCAGTCCCTGCTCCTGTTTGCTTTATCTCAAGGACCTGTTTACAGTCACACAAACGGGAGACAGCAGGGTATGGTTGTTGCAAGGTATTTATTTTAATTCATTCATTATTATTACTTTCAAGAAAGTTGGGACCGTTAAAGGGAACTCATGTATTGTTGTGTCTATTAAACTCATAAAAGTGACCCATGTTTCCAACATTTCTGTTGTATTATTATTAATTACATAGCATTACCTGTAAAATGACCAATGGACACATCAGTAGTGCACAGCAATGTGGGTCTGTGCCTTGGTATCTAACAGGGGGTGCCTAGTATACAAGGAAAGAGTGTGATGCATGAAAAAAGACTTGATTATTGATTATTCTCATTCTCCTTCAGTGTTATGGGTCTGCCATAAACACTTCTTTCAAATGATTTACATTCTTTATCCAGGTGCTCCATCGATTTGGCAGTCTAGATACACAGATAGGCTCGCTGATGCCTTGTGCGATAACATCGCTGGAATAGAGAGCCGTTACTTATATCTCCTGCTCATCCCAGTCCCACTATCAAACAAGGACTTCTAATGTCTGTTTGTCTCTGTTGGTATTGTCTATTTGAAACCCAATTGTAAAATGTTAAGAATGCTAAATACACTTTGTATCTAAGTGTTATAGATATCAATCTATGGACCATTCATATCACTCTAAAAAATATATTCTCTGGGGTCTAAATGACAAAGATTCTAAATACAGATATTATTGCAATACTCAAGCCTTTGTGTGAATAACCCATTTTACACAATGCATATACAATTTACACGGATGCTGTGACCCTGCAGGTCACCCGTCAGTGAAATATGCACTCAGGCATGGAAGATATTGATTCAGACATTAAATAGCAAATTGTCTGTACATATTTTTGTGACAAAAAAAATCATCTCTGCCTTTTAGTTGGCCTCAGCTAACCGAAAGTAACACATAATATCCTTTTGTAAAGTTATTTGCCAATATATTAAACACCTGTAAAAACAG
Organism: Acipenser oxyrinchus oxyrinchus; assembly: GCA_030684275.1. Classification (NCBI taxonomy): domain Eukaryota; kingdom Metazoa; phylum Chordata; class Actinopteri; order Acipenseriformes; family Acipenseridae; genus Acipenser; species Acipenser oxyrinchus. Next base: position 4,246,265 of record CM060255.1, on the reverse strand, counting down.
CAACATACTTGTGAACTTGTGTGCTAAATGAACAAAAAAATAAACAACTGAACTTGTGTGCTAAATAAACAAAAAAAAATACTTCTGTGCCATAGGCCAATTTGTATAAGATTGTTCTAGACTCACCATTTTACCTTCAAAGCCCGCATAAGCTCTGTGAGAAGTGAACAGCTGTGAGCAATTACAGTATAACGCAACATCAAACACCCATTAGATGCAACACAAAACAGTACATTACAATAGGATTTCTACATAGTGTCGTCTATGATGAACAATCCTAAATGTTGACCTTGGACTAGGACATGCTGGCAATTATGAGCCCCCAGTTGCCAATTGACCATTCCCCATGAAACCCATCATAAATCTCCTTTTTGTTATTCTTGAAACACCACTAGGCCTTTCCTCAGCTAGACCTTGAGCTGTTAATTTATTCATGCTTTTATTACCTCACAGGCTTTATTGCTTCAGTTCCCCATATACTGGCCTCTGTGACAAGTGCACTCAGGAAATTGCAATTGCAGCTTGCGGTTTGACACATCACACCTGTACTGAAACTTAAGGGTTTGTTTGTGATCCAGTTTTGACAATACCCAGGCTATTTGACTTATACGCACTGTCTGTGGAAGTTGCTTCCTGGTGATACCTGTGAGATGCCAAATCAATAGACATCTTTTAAAGGCATTTCTTCTATTCAGGTATTAGGCCCACATGTATTGGCAGCCAGCAATCATTAAAGGGCAAGGTGCCTAGTAACGAGTAATCAGATCCGTCAGGTGCAAATGTGCTTTGCCAGTTAAAACCAAGAGGAAGATTTTTAAATCAATAGTGTTTAAATGAAAACCTGTAAGGATAGGGCAAGACCAGGGATATATTATCATGTTTTCTGTGGGTTATTTTACTTCCATATTTGTTCATAGCTGTGCTTCTTGTCATCATTGTAAATGAACAACCAGTGGACCAGTTAGTATGTAATTACTATAGTCCAGCCTACAGTAGATAGAACATAGACATAGTCAATGTCAGAAGAAAGCAAACAAGGTGGTCCATGTTTCTTGAACAGTATTTTTCTCACAATAAAATAGTGCCTACTTAGTGATGCAGGAGTCTTGTGAATTTCCATGCAGCCTCGTCTTTTTTAAATTGAGTTCTAGACCAGAATCCTGAAAAAATAGGGGAAATAGTTTATACAAAATCTTATCTTTTGAACACATTTTGTTTTGATCAATATTGTGTCTGCTAGTAACACAAACCTGCAAACATCGCGTGTGTGTGTCTAGTCACCTGTGTGACTAATTTCAGAGTAACAGCAAAACATTATTGATTTCAGACTAAAACAAGACAGTACATATAGATTCTGTAAATGAAACATGATTGATTTACAATCTGTAGCTGCTGGTGTCTCCCTATAAAGGTTTGCTGGGGTGTACCTTGGTAAAAGAGAGTGAACATTCTCAACCAGGGCTGTGAAAGATGTTATCTTTTTATTTTATTGGTGGCTCATTGAAATTCAGTTTCAACAAAGAGAAATAACTCATTAGCAAAACCACCATTTTTTAAAGTAACTTCACTACATTTTGCTTATTTTTGTATAAGGGTACAATGTTGGGTTAATGGCCGGCAGGTTAGATTAATGCCAGGTGATGGAGCTACCAATAGTTTAACAAAGAAGCATCTGGAAGCAGTAGTTTGACTGTGCAGGGGAAGAAAAATATTGCCTGTCGCTGAGCTTGTAGTTCAGATTCTCACAAAGAGTTAACCAATGTGTGGGTCTAAATTTCAGAACAAGCAATACATACAAGGAGATTATGCTCTTCACTCTGAATCGTTGAGGTGTTTTACACTGCAGAAAAGCCTTTGGCGTGTCGGGTTCTGTACATTGCTTTATTAAAAGGAAGAAATGGCACACCATAGTCATATACAGTCCCCGACTTTTGGAGTTGAGTTTAACTTTATCTTACTCTTCAGCCAAACGCTAAGATAGAAAATGAAATGGTGAGGATAGAAGCCTTGATTCCAAACCATGCAATAATGTATTTTGAGAAGAAAAATTAATTTATAAAATCCAAATTCTTAACATTCTCTTCACTGGGATAAGAAAAGCATATCATTAATAATGCTGCTGAAAGAGTTGACTGAGTAAAAAAACACTCAGACAACCTGCTGACACACTGTATTTCAGGTCCTTTACCTGTCAGACAGTCATAGGAAAACACATAGGCGTTTTGTGTCAAGTGCCAACGGAAAACAGCATAGTTTATCATATTAGCTATATTCAAGAACATATACCACCTAATGAAAAAAAAGAAAAATATGTTTTGTGAAAATACTGTATTTTTAATAACAAGAATTCCATGAAGGAACTGGCAAGAAAAGACAAGGCAATTGGACTGGCTTTGGGTAATCACTCAAGCCTGTCTCATATCTGTCAGGGTGTGGTGTTTGTCAAATCTCCCATTGAAAGGAGTGAAGCAGGGTTTTTATTGATTTCTTTACTTGTTTATTTATTTATAGGCTACTGCTAAACTTTTCACACCTTGACGCATCTCAACAGTGCTAGCAGTACGGTGTTTTAAAACTTTGAAGTTTAAAGCAACCCTGTGAGGTCATGGCCCTTGAACATGTCTTTTCTCAAAGTACAGCTGGACAGTGGACATAAGAACAATATCTTCAAAAAATATTGTACCAAATACTGTAGAACAAATGTGCTATTTATAGAGGGATTAATGGTTACACTGAGGCAGAGAGTTGGGAGAGATTAATGGTTAGACAGCGGTGAACAAGCTGAACTTTGGGAGAAGACATGTCTGAAACTCGTAGGTTTTAAAAAGGCACCAGGATAAAATGAATGAACATAACATGGGTCGTTCCCGACATCAAGAAAATAGATGTTTATGATAACTGTATGAGGTTGCTTTCACTGAATGTAGGTCAACAGTGGAAGAGTCTGAAATACTGCAAATGTATTTTCTAGTATTTAACAAAAAAAATAAAATAAAATACAACCCCAAAAATAAACATTACTATTTTTGTATCTTTTAAGTTTGGCATTTATGTTTGGCGTATCATCAGAATTTCCCATGGAATGATTGGTTTTGCATGCATTATTGACAATCAGTTCATGTGTAACTAAGGGAACTTATTTAAAGCATTACTCTCATCAGTCAGAGCACTACACATCTTAGACCATGTTAAAAATGAATGCAGGGAAGAACAGTGCTTTCCTCTAAATCCCAGTCACAGCTACTCTGCGTAGTCCTGTGTGTGCACATCGGGGATTAGCATAAAATAGGCAAAAACAACTGCTATAAAACAGTAACAGAATTTCCTGATAATGGTCATCTGTTATAATTTCAAAGAAATCCCTTTGGTTGCCAGTTCAGTTAATAGAAAACGTTGTTTACTCAATCAGATTAACGGTAAATGATGGATGGGAAAAGCACATTCTCCACCATACAACTGCCTGAGGAAGCTGATTACTTTACAACAGTAAAAAGGGTTTCCTAATTTATGTTGTGTAAGCCGATGGAGATACAGATTGATTGCCTCCTAAATTCTGATTGATGACCCAGTTCCAAATAAGCTTCCATGGTAACTGTCACCCAGCAAGACTATTTGCAGAACTGTGTTGTAACCACCCCAGAAATATGATTTTTCATTAAGGACTGCAAAAGAGATGAGTCAGACCAACATTTCAAAGCCTGAATGATCAAACGAATCCTCAAGTGGAAATCTGAGAAGTGTGTATCGTTATGAAACAAGTGCTTATTTTTAATTTGTTCATTAAGACAATACATTGTGGTTTATGTATAAACGAACATGCTGTTTATCAAAGAACAAGTTTGTTGCTTTTAGATTTTCAAAACAGGAGCAAACTTTTAGTCAATGACTTTAAAAGTAGCTGTTTTGCAAAAGTTCCTGTGTGAAAACCAAGCCCACAGTGGACTGTGATGCCTAACCCAGGGAAGTATTGGTAGCTTGCATATGATGCTTTGTTATAATAATGAGCAGGTAGTGACCCCTTTAAGAGATGTTAATATAATCTTCTGGACAGCATGGTACAGCTCTGCTCACTAAGAGAGAACAAGAGAGGCAAGTCGACTGAATTTTAGTGCTCAGATGTGCAGTTTTGAAAGAAACATGTATTTTCATTACATAACATGATATCTGGTATTACACTATGTTAAAGAAAGTTTTTAGTTTGCTTGCCTTATTTTCAGAAAGTTGGTTACTATTTCAAGGGCAAAACATCCTGAAAGAAAGACTTGAAAACCAGGATCATTTTTGCAGGATAAATCGCGGTAACATCAAGAAGGTGGAGATGTTAGCTTAACTTTTGAAACTGCATGGGAATGAAAATATTGACATGGTTATGTGGTGAATAACAAAATAATACATCAAATGAATAAAGTTAATTCAATATCTGGGGGGTGGCATCACAAACATCCAGTGCAGCTGTATCATGAGTAGCTCTATCTCGGCAGGTTTCTGAAGGTACTCGGAGATGCTCAAAAGGACAAGTTTCTTTGAGTTGACTCCCAGTTCATCAGAATTTCACTGGGACTTAATTTGTCTGAATTTCAGGCTGCAAAAAGGTAAATAGATTATAACCCTTAATCCCAGGCTCCTTTTTCCTATCCCATGTGATGTCAGCTGGTTCAGTAAGGTACTGGTATCAACATGATCTACATCAGTAGCATTACTTCTGCTTCCCACAGAGCTGGCTCCACAGCACAAGAGGCAGAGAAAACGTCAGAGCTAATAATAACACTTATCAAAGCTGAGAATGAGAGCATGAGTCAGAAACCCAGCTTTTTACCATGTTCATATTGCTAAGGCAGTCTGTGCTGTTTTATATTCTCTCTTAAATAAATGTATGTTATCATGCCCATTGCTACAGACGAAGCTTGCTAGAATAGAGAGTCTTCAAAGTGCTCTAAAGGCATTTTACAGCACAATGCAGGACTCATTATTCACTGCCATAACCAAGAACCTCAGATCCAACCTCTGTAATGGCTGAAAACAGCAACACAAGACCAGAAGTCTCTACAAAGAAGCAGTTGTTAAAAGACTAATAAAAGGTAAGAGTTGGCTTGCATGGTAAGCAAGGCAATTTATCTAGCAGTGCATATGAACACATTACTAGACTCACAGTGTATGCTCATTTTTCAAGGTTCTAAACACATTTTCTGTTGATATGATTGATTGCTCTTCAGTAGTGGAACTTTAATAAAGATGCTAACAGAACTACCAGCGTTGTATCCTGGATAAAGCTCCCATTATAACCTCTAGGGGATCCAGGATCAATAGGATAAATACATACAATGAGATCAGAACCCTTACCAGATTGCTGTAATAATATTGCATTGTTTATTTCCAGGGGGCTGCTTTGTATTTGCTTTGTAATGCACATAGTTTTCATACTTTTCTTGTATGAATGGAGCAGTTGCACCATCCATCAGCAGAAGAATGTGGAGGATGGTGAAAAGACACAAATGATACAAAGCATGAATAAATGTTTTTAGTATGCTTGACTTAAAGGGCATTGCTGATATTTTATTTTAAGTTGAAACCAATGGAAAAGTATTTATTAAAAATAAACAACTGTTGCTTATTCTGTAGCTTTTCAACAGCAACACAGTTAAGGTTTGCTGCAGATCACAGTATTGAGATATAAACCTTTTTTTTTTTAAATAAACATTTATTTAACTCCAACAGTAGTCAGTCGTGTTAAGGTAGTGTACAAAAGCTTGCAACTCTTACAACCCGCTGGAGTGATTTAAACAAGCTTTTCTACCACAACACTCTACCAGTTTGAGTTGTTTTAGCCTCCTCTTCTATACTGTGCTGGTGGCAGTGAGGTTGCCAATCTTCTGCAGATTACCTTTGGTAAATGTATTGCACCAATGTGAAGCATACCAAACACCTGCAGTGCCTGTGTAGGTAAGGTGATACTACAGGTATATGCTCACAGGCAGCTTTGCTCAGGACTCATGGTACTATTTATACAATCCCAGACATTCTTTCAGATACATTGCTTGAGGTGACATATCTTGAATGCTTATATATACCATATTTTACATTTCTTCCTCAAATTTTCAAACAAGATTTTCGCTGCACCCAGATTTTTACGTCTGCTAGCTTGTAACCACACACGGACACAGTAAGCACCTACAGTAACTGGCTTGTAACCACACACGGACACAGTAAGCACCTACAGTAACTAGCTTGTAACCACACACGGACACAGTAAGCACCTACAGTAACTACCTTGTAACCACACATGAACACAGAAAGCACCTACAGTAACTAGCTTGTAACCACACATGGACACAGTAAGCACCTACAGTAACTAGCTTGTAACCACACATGGACACAGAAAGCACCTACAGTAACTAGCTTGTAACCACACATGAACACAGTAAACACCTACAGTAACATGCTATATCAAGTGTACAATTTACATTTGCAGGTGTCCAGCAGTGTTTCGATAGTTCCTACACAGACTTGACAAGGGGCAGCAAGGCAAACCAATTTAAGCACTCGGGCTGGATTACACAAGATGTTAAAGACATGGTCAATTGTTTTGTCTGCCCTTTTTACCAAATGCACCATGTGTGCTGGTCAGTGTACAATGTGTTTAGCAGTGGGTTTGTAAGTGGCATAGAGCAGAGTAAAATATCTCCAAAATGATATGCTGAACCTTCACTGCTAGCACTCAAACAGACTTTTTAAAAGCCTACAAGATGACCTGTATTTACAGTAACACACTGTTATTTTTCTTGCACTGAAGCCAATATCAGTTTTGAGGAATGGCTTCTAAAGGTGGACAGTTGCTTTGTAGATTTAACATCCTTTGAAGCCACACACTCCACCCTAATGTGAATGTGGGTATGATGTGGCTACCGGAGAGCATGCTCGATGCATTTGAGGATAAAAGGGGTGACACTCTACCTCTGGAAGCAGTCACGCTCATTACCCTTTATACAGCATATATTAATTGTTATGAGGTTAATACGAAATATAATTAATAGTTGAAAATAGGTGTCAGTTATATAGCTTTGGGGCATTTAAATCCAGAAATATCTGTAGAGTAAGATTCAATGTGATGTGTGGCCAAATGAACGTACTCCTTTGAATTCGATTTTGGTCCTATTTAGTAGAGTTACATTTTAAAAAAAGACTTCCATGTAATATTACAGATCTTTGTTTTCACAGTCTTGATATTAAACAGCAGCTTTATTTAGATCCATCACTGTTTACAATTAGTTGAAGAGACCTTTTCTGCATAATAAATGCAGTAATGTTTTAATCTCGGACCACCTAATGTTACCTAAAGTAACCCAACATCCGTGCTATTCAGGGTCTGTGAAAACATTGTGTTGGCACCTTGTGTTGTTTAGACAGCACATCAAAACTGATAAAGAAAAAAAGAAAAAGCACTGTATGGAAAAGCACCACAGAATGCAAAACAAAACTTTGCAAAACAAAGCACAAATTATCAGACCTTCAAGCTGAGAAGCAACCTTAAAAGTTCACAGGAAAAACTAAGGATCAAGAAAGAGGGATTTGTGAACATTTTTATTTATGTATTTTATGTTTATTTGTGAACAATGTCAAGTGAGGTGCAAGGTCTATAACTCTTACACATGCAGCACTATCCACCATCAACCTTTCTGTTCATTGAATAGTTTCAAGCTCTACTAGTGAGAGTTCAAAGGTAAAGTTGTACTGTTGTATTATTGTTTTGCAACCATGTTAATAACAAATGCATCAAATAAAGACAAATACTTCTGGGAGGGGAGGTGCCTTTACCTTTGCTAAACATGCTGTTGTAATATACAGTACAGTATCTACTAGCTATCTAAAATACTTTGAATGAGATCTGTGTAGAATGTGCTAGCTATAAGCCTAGAATACCATTTCTGTAGTAATTCAGGAGCCCAGGTACAGATTGCTTGGTTTAGTGCATTTTCTTTCAAGTATGAAATGGCTCTTTAGCCCTTTCCTCCTTTATAATAAGTTATCACAACGGGTTTACATGTAAGAGCTGTTAACAGTTGCATGACAACACAAATCTAAGAATGCAATGTCATACTGCAGTGTTAAATTGTAGAACACTCAGAACTATCAAAGTGATAGTTCAGTATCACCTATTTAAATGACTTGTATCTTATCGATGGAAGCTATTTCCTTATTGATTTAAGCATTAGAGTTTTCAGGAATTTAGGGAGGGGGGCACTAAAGCCATTATGAATTCATAAGAACCAGTAAACACATACAGTAGTTTAAATTTACAAACCTGCACTCCTCTCCAACATGTAATGGGACATCAAGATCAAGTGATGACCCCATTAAACCCCATGTGATGTCAGCTGGTTCAGTAAGGTACTGGTATCAACATGATCTACATCAGTAGCATTACTTCTGCTGCCTACAGAGTTGGCTCCACAGCACAAGAGGCAGAGAAAACACCAGAACTAATAACAGCACTTCTGGCACAGATGACCATTATTATGCTTAACAGGGTTTCTTTTTTAACTAACCCTTTCTAAACTCTACGGTAAATCATCAGAAGGCTGGCAAGTGGCATTTTTTAGCAGTGCCAATGGAAAGAATTCTAGTCATTTTAATGTCCAGTCATAAATATATTGGTAAAGAGTAGGTTATAACAGTTTGTAGTGAACAAATAAGTGTGGTCTCTTTGAAAAAGCTGCAAGTCACATGTGGTCCCATTTTGATAGCAACAGTCTTGTGATTGGGTTTAAAATACAGCTGTGCTAGGGAACTGTGATAGCTAATCAGGGTCTTACATAGATACTATAAACAATATTTTATGAATCATAATTTGTTACATCGGGATCAGAAATTTACAGTGTCAACATACGCAGCTGCTACAGTTTTCTGATTTCTCTTCCAAAATCTGTATTTTATGTTTACTTAAATATTGCCTGTTCTTCATGACTGGAGTACTTCTGCACCTTAATTACTGTGTTCTTTGAACAAGCATCAATGAGAGGGCTTCCAACTCATGAAGAATTGACCAACGAGCACTTTGCTGTGTGTGTTGCCCTGAAGCCCCTGCTGAAGTGATTGTCCTAAGAAGTGAAACAGTAACAGACTACCTGGAGAAAGGCAAGCAAAGGAGGCTGTGTGGTCCAGTGGTTAAACAAAAGGGCTTGTAACAAGGAGGTCCCCGGTTCAAATCCTACCTCAGCCACTGACTCATTGTGTTACCCTGAGCAAGTCACTTAACCTCCTTGTGCTCCGTCTTTCGGGTGAGACGTACTGTAGTTGTAAGTGACTCTGCAGCTGATGCATAGTTCACACACCCTAGTCTCTGTAAGTCGCCTTGGATAAAGGCGTCTGCTAAATAAACAAATAATAATAATAATAATAAATGAAGTGTAGACAGTGCTGCATTTATCAATATAAGGATGCTTTGTCTGAGCTAGCCTGTACGTATGCCTATGAAGTCAACACAGAAAAAAATTAAAACACAGCATTTGAGTGAATGCAAAAATAACCACCAATAAACACTGCAAACAACATATAAAACAAAACCTGTGCTTTGGACAAGTGGGAACCATCTGTCAAAACTTGTTTATGATGTTATCCCATACACCGTATCAGCTTCTCTACAGAACTCAGCTCATGTGCTTACCATTAGGGATGTGCCTGACAAACGATTGACAGACACTTTGGAATTCATGTCAGAATGTCTATCTTACCTGAACTATTAGCTGCCAGATTTAACTCCCCATGCTTGTGCGAACACTTGGAATAAAGTGATAAAAGCAGATGGTTTATTTAATTTGAACAAAATACATGGTATGCAAAAAAATAGACAACCACTGAGGCTTGTGCCCTAAACAAGACACAAACAATATACAGTATATATATATATAGATAGATAGATAGATAGATAGATAGATAGATAGATAGATAGATAGATAGATAGATATATATATATATATATAGATATATACACAGTATATATGAACATAACTGAGATCTAATTGAGTTCATAATTGAATTCATAACATAATTGAGTTCAGTATATGGAAATCTACAAAGCGGTATGTAATTCAATATGTTAACGTAAGCAGGTTTCATATAACTTTAAGAAGCAAAATTTGTCAATTCTATTGGGTGATGCAAAACCTTTGGCCATAGCTGTAGAGTTATTAACATGCATAGGTTATTTATTTTATTTTATTTTTAGACACATAATAATGTTAGCAGTTTTTTTTTATCTCTTGCCAACTTTGGCTACCTATTTCATATATCAATTTGAGAAAGATAAGTGACTCTGGATAAAAGTAATTACCACTCTAAAGTGATATCTTGCAAGGGCTCCAAAACTGACTCATGGGCACTGTGTGATTTGTTTTTAAGCATTGCTGTGAAAAAAGGCAGCTTTAAAGTTTAAGGGCTGTCAATAGCATACATATTTGTTTTTTCTGAAGCTTCCTTTCACTATAGCACCAGTCCCAGAGAATGGTAGTTTAAGAAGCTTGTATTTTTGCATGATGACATTATTTTGTTCATTTTCTTTTAGCAAAAGTAAACTGGATCAATACATCAAGGCAGATATTATTGAGCATAATAATAATAATAATAATAATAATAATAATAATAATAATAATAATAATAATAATAATAATGAGGGTGTGTGTAAGAGGCATATCCAAATAACTACTGTATGTTATGAAACAAATGTGTTTTCTGCTGACAGCTAAAGCAGCAGTCTGAGAGCTCAGATATCAGTCCTGTGCTGTCTCAGATTTGTATTCAGCTGATGGGTATTTATTCCTTTTTTTTTAAATAAGACAGTTGAAAGATTTGGAAGTGCTTAGAGTTGTCATTGGATTCTTATATTGTATTTTGAAAAAAAAGGCATATACCGACCATCAAAAGAAACTTATCACTATTACAACATATTTATTTTTGGGAAACAAAATAAGATATATAATATGATAGACACTGACAAAATGTTTTTGGTTTCTTTTTAATCACTTGATCATTCATCCTTGACCATGACACACTTGAGTGACTATGACTGAAGCATATCCACCTAATCACCTATTAGTGAGACAGTTGATTGGACACTGGATATGGAGTGATTTCAGCTGTTGAATTACAAGCTTGAATAAAAGCAATAAAGAAAATCACAGAAAAAAAAACAATATGCCACGTCTATCGAAAGCAGCGCCTTCGTGCAATCGGCATGTTGGAGACTGGACTAGGGCAGCGTACTGTGGCTTGCTGTCTTGGGTGCTTACAGCCAGCAATTTCAAACCTGGCGAGACGGTACAACCAGACACACTCTGTAAATGACAGGCCACGAACTGGGAGACCAAGAGTTACAACACCTGCCCAAGATCTACAGATCATTCTGCAGCATCTTCGTGATGTCAATCGTTAATCAGCACAATAAAAAGTCACTGCACCTGCTCTAAAACAGAGATTCACATTGACGTTACCCTATTCACATTAAAAAAATAAAACGTACTACAAAAATAATAATACATTTTCCAGTGCTGCTGGGCAATGTCCCACCTTCCTGACTTGTATCTACCATTGATTCATTGTGAATACTTTAAATCCGCCCCAACTACTGAGTGACAGCACATTCCTACATTTCTATTGGAGACTCCGCTTGCGAGATTTAAAACGAGATTACAATCAGGATAGAGGCTTGTTAGCGGGATTTAAAGCTGTATTACAGTTAAGATAAGGAGGATTTAAACCAAAATTGTGGCGAAATGTACAAAAATGCCTACACACAAAAACCCCAGAAGAATGTGCCCGTGACCATAGGGATTTCATTGTGGAAGACAGCAAGGGAAAGAAGGTGCAACAAGCATGCAAGTACTGTCGAGTTACTATACATATTTTGACAGAACTGAAGTTAAGCCCAATTATTTTTCTTGGCCCCTAAATTGAGAATGGTTTGGTTTTTGAGATCCAGCTTCGTCTGATATGAATGATGTCAGATCAGAAATGTTTGAACCTGGCTTGTACCTACTGCAAGATATATTTCCTTAATTCGCACTTATAGTGTGAGTTCTGTATAGATAGACTGAAACAGCATGACAATCGCTCCTATTCAAAGCCGTATTCATCCAAAAGAAGTGTCCTTTAAATTAAATCTAAAGTTTCATTTACTTGAACTACTGTCAGATGATGAAATCCCCATGGAAATGTGACCGTTCTTTGCTGTGATATGTTTAATGTTACGACACATTTCTGCTGTTTTACATAATACTGACACGAGGATATAATATAGAGAAAATGTTCTGGAGTTTATTCATCTGCGTATTCATTTTTGGGAAGTAGATTTTAACATTGACGTTTCTGTTCTTTTAGCCGCATTCATTAACATTTAAAAAACACCTCCTATTGATTAAAGCTGACAGATATTTCATTGAAACGATTTGAGTTTTGGATCAACGTCAGTCAACATAAATGTGGTCAAAGGTTAAGGTCAGAAGTACAAAACAAAATAAATAAGCATGAAAATAATCGTTTTTACCTGTGCTATCTAAATTATTGACATTTTCATACGTGCTCCGATTCTCGATTGTCTGTTGCAACAGTGCAATGAAAGTATTAGAAAGTATCACCTACAAGCACTGTGTAAATCTGCTAAAGGAGGTAGATAATTCATTTCATTTTCCCCAGTCTTTTGGCCAGTCAGTGTAGTCCCAATGTAAATTGGAGGGTAATGTATATATAACACTTTCCATGCACCAAAGCAACTCAGGTTAAATACTGATTGCAGAAAACAATATTCTTCAGGCAGCATTCAACATACAGTACAGCAGCGAAGTAATTAATTGCCAGCAGCACCTCTTCAAATGAACCATTAAAGGTATGTAGAGTTTCAATACACCTGCCGTATCAAGGTGAAAGGGAATATTGAAATATTGTGTGATGCTTGGCTCCTCAATAGAATATGTTCCTGTAACATGCATGCATGCACACAGTGTTTCAGGGCATCAGGGACTCATTAAATAGCTGGCCCATTCCTATGAACTATTGTATTTAGAGAGAGTGGGGAATAGGGAGTACGTGTGAAATATAAATCACAGAGACGATCAGAGCAAAATGCATTAAACAAATGTAAACATTGTTTGTTCATGTATTTATTTTATAGATGTGTTGGGGCATACCACAGTAAAAGCAGTGTAGTAAAGCATAGGAGAATTATGTAAGGCACTGACTGATCCCTGCGGCCATACGCACATTACGCACTGTGCGTACCTTTGGTTTGCAAAATGTCATCTTCCTAAGTGTGGACTCGCATGTATCTTGTGTGATCGGTTGAAATGAAACAAACATTTTAAACTTATAGTAATGTTCACAATTTTACACGTCTTATCAATAAGTCTCACTTATATAGCGATACAGTCCTCCATCAAAAAAACTTATTCATACATTAATCACGAGTGGATTTGATAAAAACATCAAACTTTATTAAAATACATTTAAAAGTCCATAACATTTAAAGGACAGTTACCCCAGAGCATTTCGGCACAGGCGTACCCGCCTTCATCTGGGGGGAAGAATATAATCGCACTGTTTCTTTAGTGGTAGTAATGAGAAAACGGAAGCAGATACGTTTGGTTGAAGCCTTCAAAAACAGCAAAAATCTCTCTTCCGAGGTTCCAGAATGTCAGAGGGAAAAAAATCATAAAAGCACCGAACCGTCTGTTTCAGGCAAATGCGTTGAATGTTAGTACAGTACTACTCAGGTCTGAATTCTACTGCTCTTCCAGGATTGAGCACGGTAAGTGTTGTTGTAACTGTTGGGTAAATCACTAGACCCGTGTCACTATTGTATCACTGCGCCTATTGAAATAGCGGTAAAAATAAACAGAAGCTGCACCGGCTCATATTTGCAAGTCTCCCGAAAGAGAAGAAAAGAAAAAGTTAAGCCTTGCACGCCTTGTACCTAGCATCGCACCAAGCAGTGACAATATCCACGGTAAGCCACGCCCTCTCGTAATAATGCTTTATGATGTACAGGTCGCGTGGGCATCTTAACTGAACTGACTTCACCTCAGCACACACACACTGGCAGTTTCATGAAAATGACGACCAGATTTCAAACTGTTACGGATGAAAACAGAGAAGTGTTCGTTGAAAATCAGGAAAATGCTACCACAAGAAACAAAGACGTTGAGTGATGTACATTTACAAAAGCATAACTGGAAGAAAATGGAGAAAACAGTAAAATTCAGCAAATACCAGTACATCAATTCGACAACATTACGGTATACTGCACCTTAACACCTTAAGCACCTTAACACAGAATAGCAATAACAACCCCTGAGGATGATTGCAATTATCATACGAATGAATGGGGACAGTAAAACAAACAGGAAAAAAGCCATCTGAACCAAAAAATAAAGTTTGAGGGATGATGTAAAATCACAATGCATTTCTCCATGTGAAATGCATAATTTATTAATATTAATGTGATCAGATAGCAACCCATAATGTCACTTCTGGCAGTGTATTTTACATTGTATACAGCTGTAACCAGAGAAGCCCCTTTTATTATAATTGTGCTTTTAAGAGGGAAGGGCTCACGGGGCATGTCTTTAACATTCTCATCTGTGATCCTCAAGAATATCTGAGCTTTTTGCTCAATGCCTTTGGCATTTCTGAGTATAGATGTGGAGCCTAGTTTCAATAATCTGCTTTTTTGCCAAGTGGAAGACTGATGCCTGATCAAAGAGGTTCACAAATCCGTGCAAGTTCATAGAACTTATTTTGACACTGTGTTTTATTTTATTTTATATAATTAATGCATTTTATTTCTAATGTAATTTCTAGAATACAAAAAGGCAGTTCTTCATTTTTTGTGTTATAAATGGAACTTGTTTTTACTGACAGTCTCTGATTACCTCTGTCATTGGATCATTTCCGATGGCCAGATTACACTGTACAGACACCGTGTCTCTGTGACTATGTCAGCAGACTCCCACGCCCTTTTGCACACATACAGTCATTTAAAATGTAACATACATGTTTGATTAGTACCAGTTAGAGGTCCAGTCATTTGACAATCAGGTTAATATACACTACCGGTCAAAAGTTTTAGAACACCTCCATTTTTCCAGTTTTTATTGAAATTTACGCAGTTTAATGTCTCAATGTACTCTGAAATTAAAGCATATAACAAATAAACAATTGGAGATAAAAAAGAAATCATGGAATCATTTTGTTTAACAAAATTTAATCTAAATTTTTGACTCATCAAAGTAGCCACCTTTTGCAGATATAACAGCCAAACACACTCGTGGCATTCTTTCTACAATGGAAATCAAATATTGTTCGGAAAGTTCTTCCCAACACTGTTGCAGAAGTTCCCACAAATGTGTTGCACTTGTAGGTTGCTTTGCTTTCACCCAGCAATGGCTTTCTTACTGCCACTCAACCTGTCAAACCTGCAGCTCAAAGTCTTCTCTTCACAGTTGAAACTGAGACTTGCTTACTTCGACCAGTGTTAAGCTGTGCTTGAAGCTGTTGTCCTGTGAGCCGCCTATCACGCAAGCTGTTGACTCTCAGAAACTTGTGTTCTGATTCTGTTGTGGCTTTGGGTCTGCCAGACCTCTTCCTGTCAGAGTTTCCTCCAGTTTCCAAGTGCCTTTTTATGGTGTAGGAAACTGTACTCACTGACACCTTGGCTTTCTTTGCAATTTCTCTAAAGGAAAGACCTACACTTTTAAGGGTTATAATGGTCTGTCTGTCTTCCTTTGTTAATTGCCTCTTTCTCGCCATTATGATAGCAATATACTAATTCCTGCAGTACAATACTGTCCAAATAATGCTTAAGAGGGTGTAGTAACACAGTCTGTTCCAACACTGCTTTTATACAGACAGAGGGTTTGTAAGTAATCAACAAAAGTTGGGACACCTGTAGGAATTGTTAGCATCAACTTTCAAGGCTTAATTTACTTCCATTGCTGCAGAACAGCTGTAAGTTGTTAACCCATTACTTGTTCCCTGAAAAAGGCCTTTTTGTATAACTCTGAAATGTACATTATTTTTTTAACCTCTGGCAGTTTACCGCTTACCTTTGTACCATTTCAGGTTACTCACTGGACTTGAACTGCTTAAATTTCAATAAAAACTGGAAAAATGGGGGTGTTCTAAAACTTTTGACCGGTAGTGTACTTACTAGACTTACTGTAGTTAGTAAACCAGGTAAATAATGATCTAAGCAAAAACAGCAGTTGAATATTATACAAAATACAGATAATGTGATATTAAACTGGTAAAACATGCACCTCTTTAAAAAGCACTCTCTTCTGTATTTAAGCAATGCAGTATGTAAGTAATAGAAGTCCATGGCCTATAAACTTAAAACATCTTGGCTTTCTGTAAAAGAGCTGAACTAACCACATCTAGTGCCAAAAAAGGACATTGAGAATATCTGTGGTCTCTGGAAAACTAGAGGGCATGACAAGGGCATGACATTGTATTTTTTTTTTCCATTGTTTAGTAACAGCACACAAAAAGAAAACCTCCAGTGAATAACTGGGTCTGGTTATAAAAAAAAAAATAATTGAAGACCCCATCAGGTGCCATGGAATGTTCTGATGACAGTCCATGCAGAGCAGCCCTATAATGGTAATTTATGTTAATCTAAGCTGTCTAAATCTTTGACTTGGTTTTTGGGTGATGTGATTGAAAAACTAATTTCAAGAGAACAATTCACTTTCGTGTCAAAATGAAGATAACAAGAGCATACCCAGAAGGCTGTGTGGTCCAGTGGTTAAAGAAAAGGGTTTGTAATCAGGAGGTCCCTGGTTCAAATCCCACCTCAGCCACTGACTCATTGTGTGACCCTGAGCAAGTCACTTAACCTCCTTGTGCTCCGTCTTTCGGGTGAGACGTAGTTGTAAGTGACTCTGCAGCTGATGCATAGTTCACACACCCTAGTCTCTGTAAGTCGCCTTGGATAAAGGCGTCTGCTAAATAAACAAATAATAATAATACCCTTGTGGCACGGCTTATTGTGGGGATCTGAAAGTCAAGAATTTTCAGTTCAAAATATGATTGGATGCAGTAAGTAGGGTTGAATCTTTAAATGCCTATTATTATATATACACAAGTCTTGCACTCTAATAACACAACGCAGAACCAAACATATCTTCATTAGTGTGCCATTGTATTTGGCAGCACTTTTCTAATGGGATGTGATAATGATTTGTCCAAGATATACCTTACATATATGGATATTGTTATTCTGGGATTTTTCATATGGTAATAAGCTATGCTTAATGCTTAGGAAGTGGGGGCCTAGCTAACTTAGTTTAATGGAATGGAATGGTTTGAAAAGGGTACCAGAAACACTGTGAATTGTCA
Organism: Acipenser oxyrinchus oxyrinchus; assembly: GCA_030684275.1. Classification (NCBI taxonomy): domain Eukaryota; kingdom Metazoa; phylum Chordata; class Actinopteri; order Acipenseriformes; family Acipenseridae; genus Acipenser; species Acipenser oxyrinchus. Next base: position 4,228,883 of record CM060255.1, on the reverse strand, counting down.
CACTATTAATGAAGGTGGAGATCTCACACATACTATATAAAGATGAACCTTTAAAATGTCTAGAATTATGTTTTTTACAAACTCTATCATATTTGTTTAAAAGGGTGTTCAAGGTGCACAAAAGACATCACAATAAAACTATGGTGCAGCTAACAATAGGGCTGATTCTGCTCATATTATAAACACAAAAAGACCGGAAGAGATTACTGCTTGTTTAGCATCATTTAAAGGTATTTAATGGTCATGTTTATCCCCATAGGACACCTACTCCTACCCATTAAGAATTAAGCTTCCCTGCTGTTGAATTGCACTGCCTTGTCTTTACTAGCCCGGGTCCCCTGTGGAATAAAAGTGGAGACGGACAAAAAAGTAAGTGGTGTCAAGAGTGACCAGCCCCCAGAGAGAATACACAGTGCCAGAGGTGGAGAACTGGATATGGAGCAGCAATAAGCATGCAAAAGGACCTCTTCTGTCATTGCGCTAGCATTTGAAAAATGATTTTTAACTGATTTAATGTTAGAGTTCAGTAATATTTATTACATTGTCACATAGTGCATTTCACAAAGTTTGCATTTCTCCAAAATAGATTTTTACATTGACATTTTAGAATTTGTATGGATTCTAGATCATTTCCAATCAGCAGTCAGACAATATTTTGAAGACAAACAGAAAGAAATGAGTTTCATTAACTGAGACAACTTGCAATTCCTAGTTTCAAAGAGGTATGTAGTGTCCTTTTCAGAAGCCGGTTTCCCTTCCCTTCACCCTGCTGTCTGACAGCATACTGATTTACACTCCAGCTCTGTATCACACAGACTGAATCTTCAGTTTGTACTAAAGTAAGGTTACCCTTGAGATGCCGAAAAGACCTAAGATTAATTACCAATAATAAACTGGTTTATAGTGATTTTAAAAGCTTGTGATTTAAGGTTTACAAAAATGAACATGCTTGTCCAGCCTCATAATTGGAAGATGCTATTTATAATAACTGATGGGTTTGTCTCTATTATAAAATACTAGCATAAGGACTTTGCATCTTGTTATGGACACTTAGGCAGCTTGAGCCTCGGGAGTCTATAAAACAAAATGTGTGATAAGATATAAATAGCTAGTCTTCCATTCTTTTTAATGAAGCTTGTGTTAGTGTAAATCAATGGACTAGCATTGTAGAAAACGACACTCCTCTCCTAAAGAAAGAGAGTTAAACCCATCAGGACACAATGGTTTTCTGTGCAATCTCTATCATTGGGATGCAAATTTAAGGGTCCTCTCTAATAGGAACAAAAGACCAAAATGTGCCCCATTGATGCTTTACCTGTTAGATAATTGATCCCAGGAAGGCATCCAATTCTCTATTGAAGTATCCCAATAAATCAGTTGCCTTGGCAACTGTGTTTTAAAAAACTGCCTCCAACACTGAATCTCCCCATTCAACTTTCAGATGTATTCTCCCTGGTGCGGGTTTCTGTGCTGTTAATAGTGTCTGGGGTTTACTTTGTTAACTTTGCAGGATTTTCAAAACTAATCAAGACTCTGTTACATGTTCTATTTTCAAGGCTTAATAAGTCCAGTTCCCTCAACCTCAATATCCTTGAGTCCTGGGATGTCTAGTTGGAGACCAAATATGTAGCGACCGAAACTGAAGACAGTCTTCCAAGTGTAGTCTCACCTTTGCATGATTTATGCGCCACACTTCTGATTATATACCCAAGCATTCTTTTTTACTGCCTCCCCAAATTGCCTGGATGCTGACAATGACGAGTCCCATACATCTCCAAGGTCTTTTTTGTAGGCAGCATGTACTTGTTCGGTACCACCCACTTGGAATCATATCCTGCATTTTTGTGGCCAGCATGCAGTACTTTACATTTGTTGACATTGATTTTCATATGCCATGTCTCTGCCCAATTCCACATGTGGTCTGAATCCCCTTGGACTTCCAAAGCAGCTGTGTGTGCCGGCTACACCCCCTAGCTTAGCATCGTCCAGATCTTATGAGCTTGATGATTATCGCTGTGTGTGCCGGCTACACCCCCTAGCTTAGCGTCGTCTAGATCTTATGAGCTTGATGATTATCCCATGGTCTGTCATTTATGTAAATGAGAATAAGCAGGGGTACCAACCCTGATCTCTGTGGTACCCCACTCCATACATGACCCCAAGCCAAGGTCATCCCCCAGCCCTTGCTAGTGCTTTCTGCTTTCTGTGTTTTAACCAGTTGTGTTACCACATGCATGCACTGCCTTGGATTCCCAGTCCAGCCCAGTTTAACATCTTTTTCATGTCTCACAGTTTGAAACGTCCTTTGAAAGTCCAGATGTATTATGTCATATTTGTATCCATCAAACTCTAGTACAGTGTAACATATAGATTCAAACAGGAAATCAAAAACTAGGACGCAGCTATCAGTTTTAGAAACAGAGCTGTTTCACATTTCATATAGTCCTGCCATGAATCTCTGCCAGTCCTTTGCAAATAAGCTCCCTCATTTATTCAAATGCTCTTGGGTAGAGGCCATCTGGACTTGGGGATGTTAGTCTTGAGAGTCCCTACTCTCCTTAGTATTCTGTGTCTAGTACAGCGTGCACTGCATGTAGATGGTCTGTAAGAATGCTACAGCCATTAATCATTACTTCTCTGTCCACAGACCCAGGAGATGCACACAATTAAACCATTCCCCTTTGAATCACAGCATCTCCTTTGAATGCAGTAGCTTGTTTGTGTTTGTACATTAGTCTAGATCTTGTTGTGCTGTTTAAAAAAAGGTTGTCTGATATTAAGAAAGGGTTATGCTACAGAAAAAATTGCTGCCTTTATAGTGAAGATTAGAAAAAATACCTCAACGATCCCTAAACATTATCTTGATTGCATCTTTATAATTAATTGCAGACAACATGCTTCTAAAGTGTACATATGCTCTAGGATTTACTTATCACTGAATACGTATTAGACCTTGCAAAAATAAAATAATAACGAAATCTTACATCATAATAAGCTCCCAGAGCAGTTTTTTTAAATCAAATTATTTTAAGTAGCAATGGCTTTCACTGTCAACATTTCCAGTCATGTGGAATAAAATGGATCTGTGACTTTAAAATAGTGGATTATGCAAAATAATCCACCCAATGAGAGTGGATTTGCATAATCCTTTTACAATCGACAGATGGTTTTATACAGCATTGTGTGACTTGGTTTAAAAAAGGCATTGCTACCCATCAGATCCTGTGCATAAAGCTTGTTGTTGAGTAGAAGTTAGTAAGTAGGATATTGTGAATATAAGCCATGCAGTATCAAATAAAATGTAATAAAATGTTTGTGGGATAGATTTCTTCAAATCCAGCTCATGTTACAATGGATATGAAGTTGGCAGTTGCAACATAAGAACATAAGAAAGTTTACAAACGAGAGGAGGCCATTCGGACCATCTTTCCCTGATTGGACATTAATCCATCCACATCACAAAACCACCATACAATTCCATACAACTATCAGTCTTTGCTTGTGAGGCCCAGGTCTGAATGTCAGGATTGAGGTGCGCTCATAGAAGTATGAGGCAAAGCTCTCATGACACCTGTCCACACTGTGGGTGACTGCAGCCACTTTAATAAAAGACAAAATATCAACAAGCAAAAAAAGGCCTCCCTGTGATACAATAGCTACTGCAGTTTTGTGTGTGCTGACCCTAATTTAAAATGGCTAATTTTACATAAACTATTTATTTAGTTATTCAACTGGTCATAAGTCTCACCTGAGCCAGGGGGTCTTGAACTCAAATACAGAGGCACTTTAATCCCGCTGATGTTTTCCAGGGGCTCTTGAGCTGAAATACAGAGGCACTTTAATCCTGCTGGTGTTTTCCAGGGGCTCTTGAGCTGAAATACAGAGGCACTTTAATCCTGCTGGTGTTTTCCAGGGGCTCTTGAGCTGAAATACAGAGGCACTTTAATCCTGCTGGTGTTTTCCAGGGGCTCTTGAGCTGAAATACAGAGGCACTTTAATCCTGCTGGTGTTTTCCAGGGGCTCTTGAGCTGAAATACAGAGGCACTTTAATCCTGCTGGTGTTTTCCAGGGGCTCTTGAGCTGAAATACAGAGGCACTTTAATCCTGCTGGTGTTTTCCAGGGGCTCTTGAGCTGAAATACAGAGGCACTTTAATCCTGCTGGTGTTTTCCAGGGGCTCTTGAGCTGAAATACAGAGGCACTTTATGGGAGCACCACAGGCAATCTGATAATGCAGTACCTACAGTAATAAAACAGTTTAATAAAAAAAAAAATGTTGGTGTACAAAAATATATATTGTTATTTTAAATGTTATATCCGGTACTTCACAAGGGTAAAGGAATCTCTGTTGTCAAGCCATGCTTTTGTCCCCACACCTTCACTAGCTTCATTACTGTCATTAACCAGCCAACTGCTTTCCCTATCGACTGGCATGCTTTCAAAACCAGTAACATGTTTTCACCCAGAAGACACTACTGAGGTGAAATGACCCAGGAAGTAGAAGTGTAGCTGATTTCCTGAAAGTAATGCATGGAAACTAAACTTTCTCTAACATAGTGTAGCATCAGGTGTAGAAATGGGTTGATAACACAGCATTTTGTTAGCTACAATAATAATTCAATACAGTGGTGGTGTGATTCATAAAGGTTGTAGATCATTAAAAGTATCCCCCCTTTTTTAAAGTACAGTCTTGTGGTTCCTGGCTTGTATTCCAAGGATGGTCTCCTCCTTGGTCTGCTTCACACTTAGGTGAAGTTATTATCTTACAGTGTTAACGAATGGTAGCCTTAGCTCTCTGCTTTCACTCAGGTCCCTGCGTTCAGGTCAGGACTTGAACTGAGGAGATGAGTTTAATGTCCCAGGTACTTAAATGAATGGGCAGCCCAGCATCCCTTGACTTTAATTGATTCAATCTCTACAAAGTCAATAAAGGTCACACATGGGCAAGGCATCAGCGGTGGCTGTTCGCTGTTAGAATGCATTGTCGATTGCTGGTATTTGTCTACAATTAATGACTCCTGCTAAATGTATCAGCCATCAGGTTAAGGTGTGACACTTTGTGACCCTCTAACTCCGAACAGCCAAGATTTCCCACATGACCTGGTCTGGAACTAGAGAAACCAAATAGATTTTTTTTTTTTTCATCTCTTTTTTTCATCTCAAGCGTTGTGTTATTGTTGCTAATGATAATTGCAATAAAATCACATGTTAAAACTGAAACATGTTTTTAATAAACGTCACAATGGGGTTAATTTGATCAACGTGTAACCTGGATAAACCACTGCTGGATTTTATTATGTTATTTTACAGCAAATCATTGACCATCTCTTTAAATGGGTAATTCCTGGATACCAAACCCTGGCGTGGTACAGGTTGATCAAATCAACCCCAATGCAACACAAGAACATTTTGCATAAAAAAGATCAATATATCTATTTATAATCTCTCAAATATGTCATAGAGAATGCCTGGACATGAATCTTACACAACTTTTAATATTTCAATCAAATCTGGTATAAAAGCTCAAGGAATTACAATACCTTTTCTATCATTTTTAAAAGCTAGGACTTTCTTGCTAATTTTGATTTGTAAATATATGATTTGCAGGCAAGGTTATGAGTGCAATGAAACACCCACATTTCGATGTTTGACCCTTCTGTAAATGTGTTCAAATTCAACTTAATTCAACTACATTGCTACATTGCAGTTAGTTATTATTATCTCCTCAAGCCTCAAGGGCATGTATCTCATCCACCATCGTAGCTGATTGGAAGTTACAGCAGCCTGTTTATTCCAGTGCTGTCATAGGCAGTAAAATATCTCAATCAAACACAGTAAAGCCTTGGACTTTGCTGCAAATGTCCTGTCTTTTGATTGGCTGTTGTTGTTGATCAGGGGTTACATTGCTTTAAAAAACATGTCAGCATCCAGGAAGTATTATAAGAGACTTTATTAGTATGTTATTGAGCATTCCAATTCCATTTTAGGACGCAGAGATAATGGTGACCTAAACAGGGTTTATGAAATAACGTTTGGTAAAAAAAAACCTGCTATTTGCTGAACTACTGAGTGAGTAAAGGACAGTCAGGTTTACTGTTTCAGTGAGTTTTATCTGGTTGAGTTGAACCACATTTTTGCTTTAATGTTTTATTCTTTGCTGTCTCGTGCAGATGGATTGAATCGTAACAGCAGCACAGAATCCACAGGAAGATTCATGTTACTGCACTCTGACCACCGCATTACCTCTGTGGGGTTTGGTACCTGACTTAGTGAAAAAAAAAGTAAAATGTCTGCCTTATTGCTGAAACCGTGGATGAGTTCGGTGCTTATCTCATGCACAGTGTCTGCCCACATGAATTATTAAGACTGTTGTGGAAATGGCAGCCGCAACTTGAGTACCCCATTGTAAGAAGAATGGAGTATCAAAGGAAAGAAAATAAGAGAACAGTCATGCTATAGCGTTACTGTGCTTTTGACATGTTTCAAAAATCCCTTGGTGTCTGTTTACTTCATTCTACAATAGATTCCTCCATGCACTTCATCAAAGGATGCTTAGGAAATAGTGCCACTATGTAGCCACTATGTCACTCTGTGAGCTAAATGGTCCTACTGACTGCAATAGATGCAATAATATTGTAGCAGGCCATGAATTCGATCTGTAATCTGTGTTATGCTTTTATTTCCAACATTAGGTATTTTTTATTTAGATATGTTCAATATGGATCTCTAATACAGAAATCGTGTTAAATATGTTACATGTAAGAGCCATTGCAGTAACATTAATATTATCATACTGGTAACAGATCTGTTGGGTACTTTCTGAACAAAATGTAACATGTTTTTTGATTTTGAAGTGCTTTGGCGCCACCTGGTGATGTATGTGTATTTCTACATAAGTAATCCTTAACAATGTCCAATAATAATAATAATAATAATAATAATAATAATAATAATAATAATAATAATAATGTCCAAGAAGTTAAATATGATGTTAATAAAGACATTTTAAATCATTAATTTAAATAATAGTTAAAGGAATATTTTCTATCATCTATATTTTTCTAAATGAATGTCTTACCTGTTTAATATCCTACTGTTGTACCGAAGCTCATAGGTGTTTTTTAAAGCCTGTGCAATGCTAATATTCTTCTCACTTCACTTCCTTTTTGCGGGAATCTTGGTAAGCATGATAAAATAATAACTGAGAATGAAAAAAAACTCATAAAAACTTGACCGCTGCCTTCACTGGACACAGATGAAAGCAATCAGCCGGTGTGTTCATGTTAGCGTGTAAAACTCCCTGGGATTCTTGCTCATGTTCTTAATCTTTATAAGATCTGTTTTCAATCAATTAGACATGGTCATTAATAGTACTGGGAACCTCCATGACAGCTAGTAATCGCCTCACAGGAAATCGAAGGATTCCACTTCATTGAATTCAATTGATTCATAAGCCTACTTAAAATCAGCCCAGAAATCTTAACCCAATCTGTAAATCATCTCATCTTTTCCACAGAGAGAAGTCAGTTGCTTACTATGAATAGTATAATCTGCTACTTTCTGTTAATAGTAAGCTTACGATGCTTGAAACTTATTTTAATAGACATTTTAGCATAGTTTAAATGTATTAACTGTTAACAGTCGACTTACTAGCATATCAACTAATGTCCTTATTTTATCAAAGGTAACAAGACTGCCGCTGTGCATAGTAAGAGTGTAGTTTATTACAACCTTCAAGTAAGTCTTTTTCCATTGTGAATTAAAATGTTGGTTTTCATCCAGTTTCAGTTTTGCCAAATCCAAACTCAATACAGGATTGATTTCATTAACACCTAGAGCATTGCAAATGACTGCAGTATCATCTGCATGCATTCTTAAGAAAGAGTTATCACCAACAAACAAAAGACATCTACAGAAATATTGATTATGGTTGCCACCCCACGATGGAAGTCATCTATATAATTTTTCAAAGTCAGTTTTCATCATCTGGAAATATAATTAACAGTAAACTTTTTTATTATTATTATGAAAAATTTGAAATTAAACAATAAATTAGATGAAAAAAATCAATTCACATAATTATCTATTTTTTCCACATGAAACTGTATGAAAAGGTTAGGAAGTTGAGACAAAGGACAAATCTCCTTTTTTGTGAAGAGCACACTTCTATTAGTCAAGGGGCCTTGTTTAGGAAAGAGCACTAAACATTATGGAGCAATATAATTTTAATTAGTGTGCAGCACGTTCATGACTTCCGTATTTCCTATTGCAATTGTATTCATTATCGTGTGAATTAGTGGGCATATTAAAGCGCACACTGATTTTACTGTGCCACACTATGGTAATCAGAATTAATATGTGATGTATATGGTAATGTTATATGGAATGATAATGTATTTAAATAAGACACCCTGCTCTGAATAATGAGATAATCACCTTAAAGTGAGTGATTACTAGTTTGTTTGGAAACCAGGCTTTCACCACTGATAGGTGCACTATTTAAACCTGTTTTTCTGGGTTGAAATATATCTGGCACCATGGAGGCATTACTTGCATAAAACCTTTCACATAGAGCAGTGAAATTGACCTGTAAATAACAGGTTATATTAAGCGTGAATAAACGTGAATGAATGTTATAATTTCTTAGATTTTATTTTATAGTTCATTACACTGTAATGAGTCAGTTTCTAGCACTGTAAATTGTGCCCTGCAAACCTACACAAACATGTTAGCTTGTTGCATAACACTATCCCAGGGCATCTGTAAACCTGGACGCTTGGCAGCCACTGGGGCTCTGCCCAATATGCTGGGCTTCATCTCCTTAGTACTTTAACAAAAGCATGAAAAAATAAAAACTGAGTGGCTGAAGTGCCCGTGTGTTCGATTCAGAGGCAAGGCACAACCCTCCTCTGGTGCCTTCACTTGTGATGATACAAACTAAAAAAGGCCCAGCTTCTTTCAGGAAATGCTTTTGCAAATGCTCCCCCTAACCACAAACTTCCCTGTCAAGTGCACATGTTCCTCTCCAGCAGGGGGGCACATCTGTACATTTTTTCAACAAATTAATTTTGGCAGGCCAGCAGCAAACATTTATGGAGTATATCTGCGTAAATTGTTTGCTTGTGCATAAATATATCACTGAATAGACTTTGCACTTATGGGCCACCGTATATATAATTCTTCTTGGGCATTTTACCAGCAAAATAATGTGTACGTGGTTATATGTGTTAAGACGCAGCAGGGAAACAAAGTGTTAACTGGTCGTGTTTATGTAGCATTCTGCCACTAGAGGGCGCATGCAGATCACACAACAACGGACTGTATAGAACGGCGCTCCAGGCATTTTGAGTTTCTTTTATAGCTGTCTGTCAGTGGTCATTTTAGAAACAGCAAGGCGCTAACTCAGAAAAGGAATTTTCATATGTACGTTTTAATTTGTATTTATTACAGACCAATTAAAAAAAGTTTTCATATTTAATGAGTGCATGTATGTTTATGATCAATATAATGCATTCATACGTGGCCAAATGTTTGCTTTGAAATGCAGTTTTGAAATAGGCCATCTGAAAAGCACATATATGAATGATTTTTTTTATTTTAAAAGTGTGAACTAAAATTCAATATAGTTATTTTAATGCAACAGTAGTATGGGAGTGATTTGCTTTATAGCAGTGCTTCTCAAACTCGGTCCTGGGGACCCCCTGTGTCTGCTGGTTTTCATTCCAACCAAGCTCTCAATTATTTAACTAGACCCTTAATTGAACTGATAATTTGCTTAATTAGACCTTTTTACTTGTTTTTCAGCTATTGAACAGTTGCATATTTCAAGTTAGCTATAACATTTGATAAGTAACTTGAACTGCAACTGTTTAAGAGCTGAAAGCAAGTAAAAAATGTCTAATTAAGCAAATTATTAGTTCATTTAAGGGTATAGTTAAGTAACTGAGCGCTCGGTTGGAATGAAAGCCAGCAGCCACAGGGGGTCCCCAGGACCGAGTTTGAGAAGCCCTGGTTTATAGTGTAAATTGCACGCATTAGGATTGGAAATAATGGAATTCGTTATCATCAAAAACCACTTCCTCCACATATATTGGAGTAAACTGTTGAGACTCAAAATTGTTTGTTAGTTAGTTACTCAAAATGTATCCATTACTAGGAATTCAAACAAATCATGTCCTTATAAACGCTAATAATCACACAGCATGTTTTGAGAAACTTAAATGGATTAAAAACAGCTTAACAGAAAAAGATCCATTCACTCGAAATACAATATTTAACAAAAAGATAAGGAGATTAAACCTGAATAACTATTTCATGTCAATGAAATCCCACACACATCGCGGGAGACATTGTTTTTGATTTGCATAAACAAGCGGATTTATTTTATTCAAGAGACACTAGGTAGGGGTGCCTGTTCCTAGAATTTAACTTCGGGGTTTGTCCCATTGCTATACTTAAAAACATACCATCTTTATTACCATTTACATTTTGTTAAAAAAGTAGCCTTCCTAAAACGTTTGTCATTACATTTCAAGCCAGATGTCACCATTTGTTGGAACAAACCATATTATCGGATTGGCAAAAGGCTGATAAACTACATGTTTAACAAAACGAAATTATACCGACCCAAAAACCACTTAGTTCAAAATGTGCGTTTGTAACATTCAACCATTTCGTCTTTACATGCCCAATGTAGCAGATTAGCTTTCATTAAGCATAAACATATTTCATGAAAAATGTACATTTTATACAAGTGTGACTTGGGAGAGCAAAAACCATGATGGACTTAAAAGGCGAATTTTTTCCACAAAGAAATGTCTCCAATAAAGTGGACAAAGTCAGCTATTCCGGTATTGGGAGGACAGTGGACTCCATACCCGTCCTACATTATTATTATTATTATTATTATTGTTGTTGTTGTTGTTGTTGTTGTTGTTGTTGTTGTTGTTGTTATTGTTTAAGTAGCCTGACTTCTAAACCATTCGAATTTTAAACTGTATACCTACTTCTGATTTACTGTTTTCTACATTTACCGGATTTGCTGAGTTGATATACAGCTGTTCATTAACGATCACTAGTTTATTTGTATACTTTATTAGTGGATATGTCTGACGCCATTTGTATTAAGCAGATCTGTATTTTTGGACACACAAGCATACCATTTGCCTGAGCATTTTGCTTCAATCTTCACACCATTTGTCTTGAACGGGGGTGGAGAGGGTGAAGGGGGGGGGGGGGGCATCAGGTAGCTGGTTTATTTACGTAAGGCAGGGAATAAATGCCATGGAGATACAAGCATCTCACACACTCAAACCAAAGAAGGTGGGAAACAGGCATTTGGTCATTTAGCTGGGATCTACTGTATAGAGAGTAAAGGCAAGCTTCATTGAAGCAGCAATCATATTTGTTTTAAATTGTGTTTATAACAGATACATTTTTCTTAGGAGTACGAAATCAAACAAAATTTTAATAATTTACAAAATGGTTAGAATTTGTCTCTGTAGCCTATTATTTGCAGTGCTGTTTACTCCATTTGTAGCGCACTGTAAAACAGCACAATATTGGACCTACGAAGAAGATGACTCCGGAACTGAGATTGGAAACCTAGCACAGGATTTGAAGATCAGCCCAGCGGACGACCCCCACACAAGTTTTCGCTTCATGCAACAGCCCAGCTCTTCTCTGATTCGAATGAGAGAGACTGACGGACTGCTTACCATAGGGGAAAGGATCGACAGGGAGCACATCTGCGGGCAGTCCCCTGAATGTCTCATTACCTTCGACGTGGTCACCTTTTCCAAAGAGAAGTTTCAACTGATTCATGTGGAGGTGGAAGTCAAGGACATTAATGACAACTCGCCGCAATTCCCACACAATGAAAGCTACATTGAGATGTCTGAGAGTGCTGCGGTAGGCACTCGATTTCCATTAGACATTGCTGTTGACCAGGATGTGGGACCCAACTACATCGAGAGCTACTACATCTCGTTTAACAGTCACTTCGGCATTGAAGTGCGCAGCAGGGAGGATGAGGTTAAATTTGCGGAGCTTGTGTTGGCTAAAGACTGGACAGAGAAAAGGAAGATTCTTACACACTTCAGCTGTCAGCTGCAGACGGGGGTAACCCGGCAAAGTCAGGTTCAGTAACTGTGCATATCAAAGTGCTTGACTTTAATGATAACAGCCCAGTGTTTGATCACAGTCTGCTCAAAGTGGAGTTGTATGAAGATGCTCCAGTGGGGTTTCTCCTGTGCAAGTTAAACGCTGTTGACCTCGATGAGGGTATAAATGGAGACGTTGTTTATGGCTTTAATGATCAAGTGTCTGCAGAGATCCGACAAGTCTTTCAAATAGACCCCTCTTCGGGACGTTTAAGCCTAAAAGGTCTCGTGGATTACGAGACGAAGAAAAGTTACGAACTGGATATCCACGCATACGATTTGGGGCTGAACTCTGTCCCAGCTGTTTGTAAAGTTATAGTTGACATTGTAGATGTAAACGACAACGCCCTGAGATAAGTATTAAACCAATGACATCTATCAGTGCAGGAGTTGCCTATATAACTGAAAGTGCCGCGGAAGACAGCTTTGTCGCTCTGGTCAGCACCTCGGACAGGGATTCGGGTGCAAATGGCTACGTACAGTGCAGCCTCCAAGGACACGAACATTTCAAACTGCAGGAAGCTTACGGGGACAGCTTCATGATTGTCACCACAACAACCCTTGATCGAGAGAAGATTTCAGAATACAACCTCACAGTGATTGCTGAAGACCTGGGGTCTCCTCCATTTAAAACCATTAAACAGTACACCATCAGCATAAGCGATGAAAACGACAACGCGCCTCTTTTCAGCAAGCCGGTTTACGAGGTTTCGGTTCTAGAGAATAATGTTCCGGGCTCATACATTACCACTGTGGTGGCCCGAGATCCGGATCTTGGTCACAATGCTAAAGTCACTTACAAACTTATCGATGCAGAAGTATATGGCGGTGTTCCTCTGTCTACCTTTGTGTCTGTGGACGCAGTCTCAGGGTCGATATATTCTGTAAGATCTTTCAATTACGAATTAATTAAACAAATAGAAATGACAATCAAAGCAAGTGACGAAGGATCTCCACAACTATCAACCACTACTCTGATCAGGGTAAAAATAATAGATCAAAATGATAATGTGCCTCTTATTATGCATCCCATTTTACAGAATGGCTTTGCTGATGTAAACTTACCAAATAACGCACCGCCCGGTTACCTCGCTCTCCAGATCAAGGCAAGGGATGCTGACGAAGGGATGAACTCTGAACTGTCCTACAGAATTTTACAAGACCACCAAATGCTATTCACAATGAATAAACAAACGGGTGACATTTCACTTAAAAATGGACTAACCTATATTGCTGGGGATTCTTTGAAAGTGATCATTGAAGTAAGCGATAACGGAAGGCACGCACTTTCATCCACTGCTACTCTTAACTTCATTGTAACTGAGACATCGCCTTCTGATGAACCAATAGTGGTGGTTCGACAATCGAGGGACGAGGAGCATCCTCAATGGGATATTTCACTAGTGTTTGTCATTATGCTAGGCTGCAGCTGTGTTTTGGTACTGATGGCAATTGTTGCTGTTGCAATCTCCTGCAAAGACAATAAAACAGGAAGAAACTACGATAACAAGAAAGACTTGAACCACAGAGGGTTTGAAACAAATCCATTGAAAACAAATAGCTCACAAAAAGATGCATCAATACATTCTGGGTCAACACTGGTAAATGGTCAAATTGCACGTTCTGAAGATGGAGAAAACTCAAAGTGCCTATCTGCAAATGAGAAGAGGGGACATTTAGAGACCAAGGTATTTATTTTATTTAGCATCTATTCTCATGAGTTTTTAAAGTAAATATTCGAAATGTTTCTATACAAAAACGCAGGAGCTTTTTTATGATGTCTTTGTTCAACTGATTTGTTTTACTTCACTCGGTTTTTTATGAAAAAAGGGTCACTAATTATTCTGTTTTTACCTTTCAGATTTGTATGCCAAGTTCACCCCTCAATCAAACCCCTTTCCAATCAGTTTCATCGTGGCAAGAACAAACCCGTTTCAAGCTGAGGTAAGTCTTGAAACGATATTAAGCTCTTGTGTTTGAAGTGTAGCTTTTAGCACTACAGAAACTGTCTGCAACTTTATAGCATAGTCATAAAATGTTCATTGTCCAGTAACACCTGACATTAAGAAATAACCAAAACCAAGCATTTTTTTTAAATGAGAAAAGCTACTTTATTTATGTAACTAGATTCAGTTTATTTTACAAAACACCTTTTTTTCCTGTCTTTCAACAAATAATATGAACAATTCTGGCTTGTGAGGCTGGGTTTTGAAATAATAATATAAAGGGGTGACTAAAGCATTGTATCACATGTGATACAGAAACGGATATTATAGAGTACAATTTAAAGAACGATTTAGAACATGCCTTAAACATATCCCTGTACTGTTTTAGTGGCATTGCATACACTGATCAGATGAGCGCAAAGGACAGTGGCAAAGGTGAGAGCGACTTCAATGACAGTGATTCTGAAACCAGCGGTGACGAGTCGAGGAGAATCCTCACCACATGCACACCACTTCAGAATGGTAGGTGTACTGGATTGTATAGCACCAGAGGCCCACGTGGGTGCTTAAAATAAATCTTCCCTTTTCATATAATGTTCACAATTTGATGGACCCTATTCGAAAGGTCATAGAATGTCTCTCCAACAGAAGATAATTCAAATTTGTAGCTAAATTAGTAAACTACTAAGCTTACTAAAAGTTTAATTAAAGAGCTATAGTTTATGGTACATAACTGTCATATACGTCCTGTTTTATTTGTTCGTGTATTTATTTATTTGCATAAAGAAATGTAAATTGTATGCATTGTATTTGTGTGTTTTCTGGTATATTAAGTCCATGCTCTCTTTGTTTTAGAAACATTTCACTCTAGAAATGTCAGCGTTTCCACCCTAGGACCAGCACACTGCATACTGCCAATTCCTGGACCTTCAAGCTGTGGGAACTGTTACAGAGCTGCATGCTTACATACACCTATGCATAACCAACTGTGTGCATGGAAAGAAACGCATTATTGTAAAAAGGGCTTGACACTGCCCATTCCCAGAACAGGTACATTACAAACCCAGCCTTATCACAACAGCCCAGGAGAGCTAGCTTGTATTGATGTGCCTCAGCAAGAGAAGACTCAGCTTCTAAAACCACCAGCCTTAACTGAGGTTGCCACTACATTTTAGAAGGAAGGTCAACTGTATAGAGATATTGTGTTGTAGGTAACATTGCCATTGTATATTTAACTTTTTGCAAATATCGTTACAAATGTAGTCATATATTAAGTTTGTAAATATTTAAATACAACATTAAGTGTTGTACGTGTTTGATATACTATTTGAAACACATGATCAAATAATATATATTGTATATAAAAAATGTATTCTTTGTAATTGTTTTTTTCACACTGTACATTGAAGTCTAAAATAAATATTTTCTTTTATATGTTTTTTTTAATTATTATTAAATGGTTTTATTTTTTTTTAAATAGATCAATATAAGTTACACGTGTGTGGAACTTATATGGGTTGGGAAGTTATCTGAAATAAAGTATTTAGTGACTAGTTTTCATACTCTAAAATATCGTCAGTATCTTCACACTATAACGTTCACTGTCCCTTGTTAAAAAGGCAACAATGGCTTAGTTCAATATGTTAATTTCTAATAACAAACCTCGAAGGTACAAACATAGAACTGCGTTATTCAAACAAAATAATGAACTTTGTCATTCCCTCACATTTTCAGTAAAGATAAAGTCTTATATTGAAGCGGAAATACCTTTTAATGGCCTTTTCTATTTACATTTCCCTATAATGATGTTTGCTAACATTATGAGGGATTGTAGGCGCTGCTGCTACATCTGTCTTCGAGGTATCTTTGCCTTGCCTGCAAGTTGCATCTACTTCCTGATTCCGTAAAAAACAGACGTCAACGTAACCTTTCAACTTTGCTGGGCTCACGTCCTCTGTACTTTAGCAGGTTGTGACATCAGAGTTGAAAAGTCATATTCTCAGCACATTGCATTTTATTTACATGTTTTATTAAATCCGTGTTAATGTGGGTCCACATGTGTGTTGCTAATTGCATTTTTTTTAATTACCCTCATTGTTTCCCTCCAGTAAACTGATGATAGAATTAGGTCAAATTTATTTAAGAATTCAATTGACACTGCACAAGGACCTTCTTAGCAAAGTAACAAATGTCTGGCAAATGTTAAAGTAGCTACACTGCTAAATACATGTTTAACTGTGTTGTGGAATAATGCAGAGAATAGACTACATTATGAAAAGTGTAATACTAATGTTAAATAAAATGTAACACATATGCTTTTTTTTATGTTTCTCAATCCAAGATTAGTACTCAGGGTGAAACCAGGATATCAAATATTTCGTTTATATTTTTTTAAATATATTTATCTTAGGGATGGATCATTTTAATGATCTGGCTAACAAAGCAAGTTGAATTAAACATATTACCTAGTATTGGGGAAATTGAATAAAACATTTCAAGCCTAATTGCTTTATCCCAGAACTGGTTGGATGGAAGACCTTTTGTTGTTGTTGTTGTTGTTGAAAGAGATTAAATACATTGTGAGATTTAAAGTCTATTTTATGTTTTCCTTCTTGTCATGGTTTGGCATTATCTCACTTTCATTACAGATCAAAATCTCTAAATATGCCTGTACCTAGTGCCTTAGAGATGCTGATTTCTGCAGACAGAGGGGCTCTGTTCCTTTGTTATGATCTAAACAGTTACGAACACCAAACTTACCAGGTCATCCAAACACCCCACTTTCAGCCAGAAGTATGCAATCACTCAACTATGCTGTACAATGCAATCAGGTAGGCGCTCCTATAAGTAGCATGCTGGTCATGAAGGCAAAATTACTGACAAATGTATCCAGACAAATGTGAGGCAGATTTCAAAGCAAGTATGGGCAATTTTACGAGGAACATTTCAGTTTTAAAAAAGCTATTTTTAATTCAAGAGAAAGGAGGCTAAATGACTGAACAAGCTTCATGTAGTAATTATGTTTAAAATAAAAGAAAAACTAGTGCTATCACCCATGTTTTCCTGGGTGTTTAAATCTGTGTTTTTTTAGTCACTCAAGGAGATTTACTGACCCACTTAATAACATTACTACATACTAAAAACAGCATTATACATTTTAGGACAGCAATATTAAATATGCTATTGTTTAGGTAATTTGTCCATGGCCCATGTAACACATTGTGGAGGGGGAGCAATGTGCCTGGGATTTGATCATAGGGGAAAATGTAAGTTTTTTAGTTAGCCCATGTTTTGGGCTGCTTGATATTTTATTTTTTACTTTATTTCTTGTAAATATGTGTCATCATTTAAACGGGAGTCTTGTCAACACTGCAGATACAAGAAGATATCAACAACTGTATCAGCTGAAGCATTTCTTTATTTTACAGTAGGGTTTCAAAGGTAACAGGGGCACAAACGAACATAGGGTTAATTGTGCACACAAATAATGAGTTATTTAAATACGTTTGTAGACTGCTAATGAAGCCAACACCCGTCTGAAACTGTTTCATGATGACGATACTTCATTGAATTCATCAAAGCAGATGAATCACTGTGTTAACATATACGTTTCGACTGTACGTTCAGTGATAGGCATTGTGAATGAAGGTATGAAATAAGCCTATGACCCTTTGGGCAGTTTTACCCAGATCCCAGATTAATCTATATCGCTGTTCAGTGAACATGCTTCTCCTTTGCTCTTCCAAACTTTTTGGTCATTTAGATAAATAAATAACATATGCAATTGAAGTTATAAAAATATAAATTGAACACAAATATTTTTTTAAACATTAATTTATTTATAATACATCTTTATAAAAAAACATATTAAGTTGTCTTCACAAAACTTATAATAGCGGTGAGCAAACAGAAGTTTTATAGAAATAAAAAAAAACACAACATTTTTTATAAAATGAAACACATGATTATAGATTCTTATATACATGCACCATTCAATATTGTATTTACAGATGTACAGTCTCTTCAAATAAATATGAGCACACTTTATACAGGCCTGAAAGCAAAATGCTAATATTAGCATTCTTGTTTTCTGCATGACATTTTTGTATCTTGAAATGTAAAGGACCTCTGTTTTTTTTTTAAAAAGAAGTGGCAATCTCAGATAATGCAGTGGGTTCTTGAAACTGCTGGCTGTCTTTTTGAGGCACAATGTGGGTTGTTTCTCTTGGGTTATGGTGATAGGACTGGGCTGGCAATGTGCCTGTTCTAGGAATGGCCTGTAGCAAGCCTTTGGTCTTGGGAATATTTGTATGGTAATATGATGCTTTCCAGGCAGTCAGCTGGTTATATATGGGTGCATGGGAGTATGCAATTGAGTAACCATTGCCATAGGTTGAAGGGTCATTGGTTGGAACCATGCAGTTTGTTGATTTAGAGTCGGGAAGTCTAATATCTCTTGGGTGAAATGTACCTAAAAAGATAAATAAATATGCATTGTAAATCAACCTGGTTATTTGCACAGAAGATTTTACAAACAGCATCAAATACATTCAGTTAGTTAGATCAGAGGTGGGTGGTATTAGGAAACTATCTCATGGTAGTTTTACTAAGCTATCTTATACAAGACCAACTAATCTGATAA
Source organism: Acipenser oxyrinchus oxyrinchus (assembly GCA_030684275.1). Taxonomy (NCBI): domain Eukaryota; kingdom Metazoa; phylum Chordata; class Actinopteri; order Acipenseriformes; family Acipenseridae; genus Acipenser; species Acipenser oxyrinchus. The sequence goes on along the minus strand of CM060255.1, from coordinate 4,210,135 downwards.
GAGAATATGGATATCACAGCAGCTGTTGGATGGAATAGGATGAATTCGCATGATAATAATACACAATGTTGACTGTAAATTACAAATGGTACACAATGGTACCCTATTGGCTAAGAAAACTATATGATCTACATGAAAAACTTGTAATTTAGCATCAAAGTTGAATGAATGTAAACTGTAAAGAAATAAAATAAAATAAAAATATTTTCATTTTTTGTTTTAAATTACAGTAAAAGTTGTTCAACATCAGTGTAAAAAACTTTTAAAAAAATGATATACCTGATATACTGTATTATAGTGTAGGTCACACACTGTATTATAGTGTAGGTAACACACACTGTATTATAGTGTAGGTAACACACACTGTATTATAGTGTAGGT